>LR737384.1:8166242-8184114 GCA_902655005.2 Marronus borbonicus | reverse complement strand
TCATAACATTTCATACTTATGGCCAGTGACATCTGCCGGAAAAACCGTAAAGGAATTACCGACACACCTGGTAATAGGCTGTAACTTTACATTCATGCATGACAACGACCCAAAACACACTGCGTTAGTGTGTAAGAACTATTTCAAGGAGCAAGAAGAACAGTACACCTTGAAAGTAATGACATGGCCCCCACAAAGCCCAGATTTGAACCTTATAGAGTTGTTGTGGGATGAACTGGACAGGAGGATCCGAAAAATATGCCCAACTTCACAGGAACATTTATGGAATATTCTGCAACATGAATGGATTAATATTCCACAATCCGTTTTAACAAAACTTATCGAAAGAATGCCTAGAATAGTTCGAGCGGTGATTAACAGCAAAGGAGGTTTTTTCGATGAAAAAAAAAAAATAATATTCAGTATGTTATATTAGGCCAGAATAACTTTTTATTTATTTATTTTGTCTTTTTTACCTGTACATACAATAAAATTGCATTTTGTTTTTAGTTTCGTTTGTTTCTGTAACCTTTTCATGTTTTTTACCAACTGACCGAACTTCTCTGAACGGCAGTGTATGTGTATTATGTGAGGAAGAATAAATCATCATATCATTATGATTACCTTTATTTAAAAAATGCTTTTAAGAAAACTTGTGTGTACTCTATTATACTAATTGCAACGCCATAGAGTCTTCAAAAGAAAATAAGCGCTTATGTTTCAAAAGTTCCTTGGTTTATACGCTAGAGTCATATTCATTTATATACAATTCATAATACATACTATCTAATGCAAAATGGGGATTATCATTGAAATAAAAAGGAACCTTTTCATCGATTACAGAGCCGAACAAGAGAATGTTTAGAGAAAAAAAAAATCAAAAAATAAAGCTACCCTATTTTCAACGATTACAGCGTCAACTAGGTTGAAACTGAAATTGTTATTTTGTGCCTGCTGATGAGATGAACAAGCAACGGTATGACGAACTTTTTCGTAAGATTCATATTTCTCGAGATATTCCACTGTTAACACCAGAGCGGCCAGGGTGTGGCTGTCGCAATTTTATTTGTACGTTGCAGAGCCGTCCAACTGACGTCCCTGGCCGTACTAGTGTTAAGATTAAAATGCAAAACCATCACAAATAAAAAAGAGAATAACCAGTAAAGGTAAAATGTTATAAAAGATGAATAAGATCTCGTCTGCTTAATAATTCACAAATCAAGTGATTAGTGTCGATAACAAGCGGAGTGCCAACAAATGACTCTAATTGTGTAAAGTTTTCAGAAGTTCAAATCTTGCTGTTACTCCTCAAACAAAATCAGCAAGCAGTAGTGTATATCGGTGTATTGATCGTTTTAAAACTGGGAGAACATCATTACAAGACGATCCATCCCACGAGTATGTCGGTGAACGAATGAAACATTACTGCCGTGGAGGACTACTGGAAGAGGGCAGGCGAATGACTATTCGTCAAAGTAGTGTACGCCTAGGAATAGGTACACGACAAGTTTATGGCATCTTGCATGATTGTTTGGGCGTAGGCAAGGTTTTAGCCCGTTGCGTGCCAAGACTGTTGGGACCGGAACAGAAACTCAATAGCTCTGACACTTGTCGTCAACTTCAAGAGCTATTAGCTCGTTACGGTGATGAATTTTGGCAACGGATAATTACCACTGACGAAACGCTGATTTCTTATTTCAATCCTGAGACCAAAAGTCAATCCAAAGAATGGCGTAAACCAGAAGAAGGGCTTTCACTTAAGACGCGTTCAGTTTCGTCTGTTGGAAAGGTAATCATTCTGAGATTGCGAAGGGATTATTTTGATGGATTATCTACCGAAAGGTACGACAATTAACGCAGAATGAAATTAGAATTTATTATCCGAACGACTGCGGCAGGCACTTGTCAGAAAACGGTCTGGAAGGTTGCATAAGTGTCCATTATTGCAACAGGATAATGCAAGACCCCATACCGCAGGAAAGACAAAGGATGTTTTGAACGATTTACGATGGAAATTGCTTCTGCATTCACCTTACTCACCAGATCTCGCACCCAGTGGCTTTCATCTGTTCCCAGTTTTGAAAAAACCTTCACAGGGTGTTCAATTTGAGTGTTTAACTGACGTAAAACTTTTTTATTTATCGTTGAGATAAATTTATTCAGTTAAATGGAGATTATGTAGAAAAAACTACATTGTAATATTGATGAAAACTAATAAAATACAAAATTTATAGCTGAATTCCCAGAACTTTGAAAACATCCCACGTGCAATGCTTACATCTTGCAAATATTCCAGCTATTATAACAACACTTGAATCATTCACGTGAAATATCTAATACTAATATCTATTACTAGATATTAGATAATAGCCTAAAAATGTAACATAATCTAATACTAGCGAAATGTCACCTTCAATTTGCACTTGTTGATTCATCTTTTACAAACAACGGGTAATGCTGAATATTACCAAAAACAAAGGCCTTTGTTCATTTATAAACGCCATTTCAGTTAATGAACAACGACACAAGACGTAATGGTTACTTTAATAGATACGATTTTAAAGCTATACCGATATATAGCAATCTCGATGATTAGATTTCGGGACCCTACTGTGAATATCGTTACGTTTGTTGTCCATTAACTCGATAATAACGTGCAAACATGGTTATCCTATATTACTAAAAGCATTAACGTAAATTTCAAAGAGATGTTCGCAGTTCAAGTTCACGTTTGCGCTTGCATTATTAAAATGAACGTCGGCGGAAGTTTATTAAGTCCTTGTCGTTGATGTGGTCTCAATTAATTATCAACGTTATCACCTGTAGAGGTCTCACGATAAAATTAATTCAAGTTTAGAGACAAATAGTGTTCCTTTATGAATTGTTGTGAAAATATTTTTTATGCTTAAAAATTCAAAGGACCCGTTAAATGATATTCTATTAAAATTTTCAAGAAACGCTTGAAAATATTGTGTGAAAGATTGGATGTTCACAATTCTATTAATAGATTATCGGGCTTCATATTCTCAAAATTTGAGAATGCAATGTTGAAAAAAATTAACTACCGTTGACCTGTAAAAATGTATACCATCTCGCGCCGAGAATCACATTTCGTGTCCGATCTAGTCAAGGTCACACTCATTTTCTTGTGAATCGAGCTCGTGGAAGCTCTAACTTTCGTAAGGCCAACTTTCTCGGCTTGTATAATGCCTTTGCAGATTGGACTTTGATTGACAGATATGGGAATGTTAACGATACTTGCACATGCTTTTACAATACGTTATACAGGGTGCACCAGAAACACCTGACGGTTTTTCGTCCGGTTCGAACGGTTATCACGCGCCAGTACAATACTGTACGTCGTTACGGTCTCTGTCTTGTGCACTTTAGTTGAGATGGAGCGCTGGTCCGTGCAACACCGCATTGCGGCGGTAGAAGAGTTTATAAAGACAGAGTCTATCACGGCTGCACAACGCAATTTTCGACGCAAGTTCGGTCGACGTGATGCCCCTAGTCGCAATACTCTATTTCTATGGGTATCGAAATGGCGTCAAGAGGGAACTGTAAAGGAAGCAAATCTACAGCACGTCCTCGTTCGATACGTGCGCCGGAAAATGCGAATCGTGTACGGGACGCCATCTTGCCTAGTTCTCAACGCTCAGCTCAGCGACACGCTATTGCACTTAGGTTCGAACTTCTGCAAGGTGACGAGGACATTGTAAACAGGTTACTGATGTCAGATGAGGCCCATTATCACTTGTCCGGATATGTAAACAGACAGAACTGTCGTTTCTGGGGTCCAGACAACCCATATGAATTGATGGAGCGTCCTATGCATAGCGAGAAAGTTACAGTATGGTGCGCTGTTTCTTCTGAGCGCATTATCGGTCCGTATTTTTTTGAACATGAAGGCCGTACTGTAACAGTAAATTCTGAGCGCTACACAGCCATGTTGCAAACATTCCTGTATCATGAAGTTAATGGTCGTCGTGACATATGGTTCCAACAAGATGGAGCAACGGTTCACACTGCACGTGTTTCCGGGAGTGGTAAGAGAAATGTTTCGGCAGAGTCATTTCTCGGTTTGGGGACGTCAATTGGCCTGCTCGGTCGCCCGATCTGACAGCACCAGATTATTTTTGTGGGGTTATTTGAAACAGAAGGTTTATGAGCAACGCCCAGCCACTATCAACGAGTTAAAAGATCGCATTCGTGAGTGCATTCAGGAGATTCCACAAGATATGTTGCAAAGAGTTATGTTATCTTTTCCGGACAGACTACTGGAGTGTGTTATTCGGCATGACAGACACTTACCAAATTTTATTTTCAAAAAATAGTGATACACATTAATTCTCCCTAACAATTACAATGTATCATTGCGAATAAACAAATCTTTACACTTTCCCCTGGGGTATTCTTTTGATATATACCTGTATAACCCTCTTGATCGGTACGTGTCAGTCTGCAGTAACGGAATAAATCCCCGATGTATCTTTCCCAATTGGTATAATACAGAGATAATTAACTAATCAAACTAGAACAAGAATATCGTGCAAATTAAAAGTTCCATTCACTCTGCTTCATTCTCTACTGATGTTTGTAAAGTGTGGCTTTTTCGCTGTGCACGTTAACACATTGAATATTTTTTGATATTTTTGAAGCCGCTGTTGACTACCTTTAATCTTATTCTAAGGATGGTTACCTTCCTGTGAAAGTAGTAGAAGCTTGCTAAAATCTGTCCTGTACCTAATTATATGCCAATCTCGCTATTATCAAATATCGTCAAGGTTCTTGAATCTGCTCTGTACAAGTCAATATATCCTCAGATTAATTCCTTTCCTCCTAATAGTGGAGGATCAGCATGGTTTTGTTGATAGAAAATCGACTTGCACACCCTGCCTCAGTACGCCTCTAAAGTAATCAATGTCCACGGTCGAGTTGACGTCTTGTATACAGATATACCCAAAAATTTTGACCGCATAGATCACGGTATTCTTCAGGACTTTCGTTTTAGTGACTTCTCTGTTAGGTTTATCCCACCTTTACCAGTGTCAATTGTTCATACCTTATTAGGGTTTTATATCCGATATATATCACGTTGCTTCTGATGTTTCACAGGGTGCTAATCTCGCTGCATTATCGTTTATGATATTTGTTAATGACTTCTTGAAACATACGTACTCTTCAAATAGATTGAACTTAAATACATCTAAGTGTAGAGTTGTAGCGTTCGTAAGGAAAAAACAGCAACTATGCTTCGGATTCGCATGCAATTACTCGCAGCGGTGGCTTGCGTGATTTGAGTGTGTCCTTTGCCTGTGGTTCGAAGTATTATATCGTCTGCTAACAAAACGTTAGGATTTGTGCCACGTAACACTCAGTCACTTCATGATAAATTCACTTGTCTTTTGCTTGGAAAGCCTAATACCCGCGTGCATCGTTTATTACTAAAGCGTTTCTTAAGCAAGGGATAAATAACTAAACTTGGTTTAATTCCAAATGCATTGCGCCGTTGAAAATGCAAGGTTTAATTAAGTCAAGATTGAATTTGGGAACCTCATATTTCATGTATTCATCTTCTCCAAATTAGGTAATTATATCTACCTATATACTTTAACTGTCAAGCAGTATGTGGAATTTACTTGCTTAGTGGAATAAAGAATGTTATCAGTTTCTTTATGATCATTATTAAAGAGCTTTAGTTTTCATAGTCCTCTCTATAAAATTGAATGAGTTTACAAAAGCTATTTTCACCTGAATTCAAAGAAAAACATCGAAGAAAATTAAAAGCTCCCCTTTTAATATTTGTGGCAGGTGAAATAAAGTAGCGCCACATCAATACGCAGATAATACCTAAGCCGCTGATTTACTGATACCGGCAGTAATTGAAAATCTTTTGTAATATAGGACGGCGAATGGCCGCGATTCGATTTTCCATTCACCAAGCGGTCGAAGCAAGACCGTTTTGTAAGCTTTATAGTCAAACGATAGCCGCTTTATCCAATTATTCCACTATTTTATTACTGGTCTACTGGCACGAATTTGGCTTTCGTCCAAACATATTCTCGGATGAGTTAAACACGATCTAATTGACTTAATTGCGTTTTGTTTATATCTGTTGTTGTACATTAAGGAGGAAGATGGGTTGCGCTATTAATGCATTAGTACTGAGTTCATCTAAATTACCAAAAGGCGTTAGGAAAGGAATTATTACGTTAATAAAATAAAAAAGAACGCATTGAGAAACTGAAATATATGACACTATGTAGACTCTAAACGAGTTGATAGAACGAGATATAAGTTTAGAGCCAGGCTTTTGCCCAACGATTATATCTGAAAAGCTTTAATATAAAAAGTTATCCCCTAATGCAACGCTTATCTGAATAAATAACGATGAAAACAGTGATAGTTACCTTTAGTGAAGCCCTAAACTCAATTTTTTTGCTGCTGTGCTACCTCCAGTATTATTGCTTACAATGCTTTCAACTGGATGCTATAAATTGAATATCTTCCGAGGCTGCTCTAGCATTGAAATCTGGTTCTAGTTGCGCGAATAGAGCTTGCGTTGAAGTATCTGCACATAATTACTAGATGCTCTGATTGTTAAGTTAAATACTGAAATGTTGGCAGGACATACAGTTGCTGTCATCGATACCCTAGTAGCACAGACGTTTGGCTCAACATTGGCTCCCGATCATGGATAGCTTGATGCGACATTAACGTTCTCGCATATTTACCTAATCTTTAGGCGAACTATTTACTTTTGTCGTGCACCGACCTTTAACGAATATTCCTTGAAAATTGGCTCAGTGTTGTCTGCCGACCGTGACCGTCGTAGGTTTACAACGATTGGCAACTGATCTTCAACCGACGCTGCGCCGATTGAATTGGTTCCACCTGCTTATGCCACTCAAGTGTTTATTGCCAAAACGTAGTTTGATTATCATTGTCGACCAATGCTTAATTGATTTTGTCGGGTTACAGGCAATCGACACCCAAGGTACGTTAAAAATGTATTATTGGACCGTGGCTAACCGTCACGGATATTGCAGAGACCGTTTTATTTCTAGAGATTTAGTTCTTTTTTCAAGAAGTCCACATTCCTTCTCTTTTTTTTCCAATTGTTAAAAAGCCTTCTTCAATACGCTATGACTTGGTGTCTGTTATGGTAGATTAAACCTTTTTTTTGTATTACTCTTTCTCGGGTCTTCCTGCCTTAAGCCTCTGCCACCTTTAACTGCCTCATTCTTTCAGAGTTTCCTTTCAGAGTAATTCTCACCAAATTTACTATTTTCTTGGGTAGTCCTAGCTTCAGTATCGCATAATATATATTGTTTCTAGTGATTGAATCCTTAGTTTATTTGTAGTCAATAAGCACCATACGCATTCCCAAATTTTGCTCGCAGATATTATTTTGCATTTGTTTGGTTAGGGGTAATAGACAAACAACACCAAAGTATCAGCAAACTCCACAGCGCACAAGCTTAATTAATTGGTTTGGAACAGATGTTTCGAGGGTGCGTGGATCCCCATTGTGACCATTGACATTATGACCGGTCATACGATTGATAATGGGGATCCACACATCCTCGAAGTACTTCTCCCGAATTAATTAATTAAGCTTGTGTGGTGCCGATATTTTAGTGTTGTTGGCCACACTATTTCATAGTCCTCATTACCATTATAAGAATACTTGGTCTAATGTTAACTGCTAAAATTACAATAACGAAAACCATAAAGCACTATAAACAGAACATTTAAAATGGGTAGACACGTAATATTTAAAGTTTAGTCGGATAAAGCGTAGGCATTGAAATTAAAAAAAAGGTTACTTCCTTTCATTTTATTGAATTCAACACGACACACATGTATGTATAGCACATGTGTGTGAAACACGATAAAGCAGGAATAAACAATGTCACTGGCATGGGCATTAGAGAACGAAGAATATAGAGATGCCCGTCTCGATTGGTTAATAATCATTGTGCAACTGGAGACGTATAGGATTTTTTCGTCTATCTAAGGACACACATTTGAATTAAACTAAAGGACGAAATAATTTCCCACTAAACTGCTGAATTACCCAATCCAACTAATTTTTGATTCCTTTCACTATTTGTTCGAATTAAATAAAAAAATATTTTGCTCAGATTAACTGAATTATTTTGATATTTTTGTAATGTTCGGTGAAGATATTGCAAGTATGTGATATAACTAAAAATCACTTAGTTCAACTACAAATGATTTGACATCCAGCAGGTAGTTAATTTCAGACATTAATTTTTCTTAGTATACGTAATACTGAACGCATGGCAAAGAATTCAAATATCTTTTTCTTTTCTAAATTGCCCGCAGAATATAAAGTTATCAATGATGAAAATTTGTCCATTTCCGCAATTTATTTAGAACACCCTGTAAAACGGTAGACCATTTCAATATGGTAGCAAAATGTCACAACGTAGCCATGAAATATAAGGAATTTTATAAGCAGCCGCAAAACAGGAAACTTAATGAATTACAAACATCTCTAAAACTATTCGGTAAGATATAATTAAAAATATTCGGATATAGTGCAGAATATTTTTAATTATCGAATAGAAATCGCGATGCTTCCGTTTCCATATTCGTCATTTCCTAAGTTTAAATGTACAAGTTAATGGTAACGAGAGTATCGCATTGCTTTATTCCAGTTCGAGATCTGAAAAAATATTTATTCTTATAATTCACATAACAAACGTATGCGTACAGGTGTTACGATGAAAATGAACATAGATGACGCTGTAATATAGCAGGGTTGTTCTATAATCCTCTAATGTAATTTTTGATTTGTTTTTCGATTTGAACCTATTATAATGCGGTAACCTTCCAAATAAAATTGTTACAATTTGACCAGCCTTCTTTAAAATCTTTAATTAACAAAGCAATTAATTTTAAAATATCTACGACCTATAATCCGGAAGTAACGTATTAGAAAATCATGAAATAAATAACTATATTCTGGTAAAGAATCTTACTGCCTAAAATAAGAAAACTTAAGTGTTTGAGGTAAAAAGACAGAGCGACAAAATAAAGAACGTTTGTCAGATTAAAAAAAATAAATTCAAACCACACTGTTACCATTCATCTAATAAAACCAATAAATGGAACTATTAAAAAAAATTACTCAAAAATTCCCCCATTTTTTTGACGGTATCCCAGAAGATAGTAAAATTCCTACCGTACATTTGGAAGCATGTCGGGCTATTATACCGTCGGCAGCAGTGATTTTTTTTTACCAAGTTTGTCTGTTTGTCTTTGAAATCGAACCATGGATCTACGTAGTTCCAAGATATAGGCAACAGCCCTTGAAAAATACATACAATTAGTTAGCCACCGTGTTTAAAAAGCTTACTCAGATGCGCCAGCTTGTAAGATAACAAACATTTTTCGGTTAGGTACTGACTATTACTACATACGCGCATATACATTAAATATTAATTTCATTTTTGTTTGCAGAATAAATGTACATTGCCAAACCGTCGACTTCACCTTGCGTATTCAATACTCACATAGTATTATTTTTTTTTGTAAAGCCCTGTGAAGATCAGTATCTTGAGTGGAAACCTTTCTTTCAGGAGCTGGTGTCAAGCAATACGAATCAGCGCAATTGGCGAGGAATTCTGATAGCACTGCTGGTCATCGTCGTGGTTCTCGCACTCATTGTTACATCAGTTGTTCTTCTAACTCCACCGGATGAAGGTCCAAGGGTGAAGGGAGCGCGGTTTAAGTTGCAGGACATATTAAGCCATGATTTTCAACCGCTTCGATTTAATGGAACTTGGGTTTCAGGTAAGCAACGGCGATACCGTTTATATTATGCTATCTTCTTTGCTGCTGTTTTTCTTGTACCGAACCTCTTCTCTTCGTGACGTATTTCAGGAAACTTTTCAATTACCGTTTCATAAACAAAGGCTAAGTTAAAGAAAATACTCGTATCGCTTCACTTCATTCTCGAGTTACGCTTCCGAAAATACATTTTCATATACTTTCTGGAAAATCGATAATGAGATTTCGGTGGGTCGACTGCGTGTTTTCTTTCCCGAGAGAATTTTTATCCTAAGAGCGGGTTTTCATATTTATAAAGAAATCACTCATGCGTGTGATAGACAGCCTGAATCCCAGACCAATTTTTAGATATACACAGTATATAGATTCCACTGCGTTTGCTTATGGTAGAAGAATTCCATTCAACTATAAACGATATAGATCTTTTAGTTTCAACAGAAAATATCGGGATTACTGCTAGATAGTATACAATACTGCAATAGAATAAACAAAGGATAACTGAGTAAATCAAACACAAAAGTATTGGCTCACTGCGCGCAATACAAATTATTTGATTAAAATCGGAACAATTGTTTCGAGAATTCATGGATTCTCATTGTCAATTGACGCCCGAATAATGTGAGAAACCATCTTTATGCCTTGTTCTATCCCTGCTCTAAATGATATTTACAAGTTCCTACTTTTACCGCGCATTTACCTTTAAAGTAATACATGCTAAATACTCGGAATTAGAGAAAGAAAGAGTTGGCATGTGACATAAAAACATATACATGTATTCGTGTTATTCCAGTCCACCAACGCGAAGTGACTAAGAGAACTTCTTTCTAGCTTTAGCAATATTCTTTTTCTAATTCTCACGGCCAAGTTAAATTCTTAATTAATTTGAGGTTTTCTAATGTAATATTATGACAAGTTGGGTTTATACGTTCCGCTACACTTGATGATTCAATTCTTCCATAGCAGCAACGAACCATATGTTCCTTAAATCTGGTGCTTATAGCCCTTCTCGTTTGTCCAATACCATTCAGCGCATCCAATTTTGCTACGATTAATTAATAACATTTTAACACGATTGAAAATTAAATAATTTTGAAGACAATAACGATATTGAGGAAAAACAACAAAAACAATTTTTTCACCGTTGCGAAACATGGCATTTCTTTTTAATTAATTTCTTCTTAGCATTTTCTTAGCAAGAGTGGCCTGAGAACCATTTGAAAACCCTTTTTAACGTATGACAACCTGCACCGTCTTGTTGGAAAATAAAATCTTTTCCAGCGTCCAAAGGATCTTTTGCAGACATGGAGTCCCACATCATAATAAAAGCTGGGAGTTTTACTTTCCTTTTTAAGCATTCTGGATGATATGCTTCGTGTTTTTTAACTATCATCCACAGAAACTTCAAATCTAGACTCATATCCAATTCCACTGCTCAGGAAACCAACTTTTATATTCTTTAGCCCACTTCAATCTATTTTGTTTTTGTTTTGCTGTGAGAAATGGTTTTTCTTTGGCCTAAAAACAATTAATGCTTTTTTTAAACATATTTGACTCTTAGAATAATGGAATACCCAAACTTTCTATGATGCAAATCTCAAATTTTGACCTCCTCTATAACATGCGGTTCTTGAAATATGTTTTCCAATTGCTTCATGTCATAATATGCTGATTTGTCCGTAGTTAGCACGTCTATTTTCCCAAATTATTCTTTTAATGTTCTTCTGTTAATATCTGTGATTTTAAATTTTCTTATACAGGTATCCCATTAAGAGTTAGAACCGGCGATTTCTTGGAAACTGTAGTAACTATAGTCATGGGAGAAATTTTTTCGTAACTAAAGTGGCAGAGGAAAATTTGCCAATATGCCCGCAAAGGGGTATAGTTGCTAGGGTTAACAATAAATTTTAAATAAGCTGGAAAAAGTTCAAGAATTAACTATAATTTTAAATGCTTCGTTAAAAAGCCTGGTTAAATTAAGCACCACTTTGGTTATAGTATGGACAATATATGTAGTAGGCGTTGCCAAATTACATACTAAACCTGCTATAACTTCCGTAGTTTTCAGTTGAATTAAAGGGACTTGTTTGAAAGCTGTTTTAAACGCCGCAATTTGTGTCACTCGTTAATTTCAATAAACGTACCAGATGGCCTTTTACCAGAATTATAGTAAATAAGTCAAACATCAATATTCAGATTAACATGTACCAATAAATTCAATAAATTTTACTCTTTCGTAAAAATGTTGGAACTTTAGAGAGTGGGCCAACTGATACGGGACGGGGCTCGTATGTTGCTCTGTACTGCGTCTTCCGTGATAGGATACCATTGTTCCTTCAATTGGAACATGCTCACACATGCGAAAATTAGGATTTAGTAAATCAAAATTAAATTTTCCAAACATTGAATTTGCACAAATGTAGTTATTGTTGAACTTCGGTTGCAAATTTCCTGTTAGAGGAATTCCAATATGCACTTTTATTTCTTTAAGAGTTACGTGCAGGTGAAAATTTCTTTGCAACCTATGCATGTTACATATTCCTACGATTAGTTGAATAATGCCGTTTGTCGGTATTCATTCAAAACATTCAACAGGTATGACATTAGAATTATAGCCATGGCAGGTAACCACATCTTAAAACATAATATGTAATATATACGTATTTATTGTAATGTTATTAAAAACGACGGGGTTAGCTGTCATCAGCGCCGTAGTCACTTCGTCTTTCTTTAGGTGATTGAATCTATTATCCGATAACGTGGATCCACCTTTGTTCCTTAACAACATTTCCGAGCAATAGGTCGGGTATTCATCAAGCAACATAGCTGTAATAATAATAACACTATTACGCTGTTTCTCCGTATAACACAAATTCCATTAAACTATATTGCAAAATAATAACAGATCTGATCTCGAGAATCGGATAGAGGATCCCGATTTAAGAATCAGCGTATTTGGCGACGTTTCGTTGATTTGTTATCAACAGTTTCAAACCTTCCATAGTCTCTTTTTTTTTCTTGTGTAATTGTACATTTTTCCGTAATTGGACGTCATGTCTTTAAGACACGCGTACTCAAATGAATACTTATTATATTTTTTTCCGTGTTGTATTCATTTCAATACGCATATCTTAAAGACACGACGTTCAGAAGGTAACTGTGGAAAGCTTGAAAATGTCGATAGCAAATTAACAAAGCGTCGCCAAATACGAACAATAAAATATACAAACCCGAAATAAAGAGTTTCACTTTAGAAAGAACTATAAACCAAAATAAACTAAAAATCAAAAAAAAAACATAAATCAGAAAGTATAAGTCCATAGACGCAACTATCTACACGACCATACTTAGCAAATCTATTTATATGCTCTTGAGGTTGAATACCACGGTGGCCCTTAGTTCGGTAGAAATCAATTTCAGTAGATATTGTTCTTAATACACTAAGTGCTCTTATGATCCCTGTAACGGCTTGGATGTATATATTCTAATGTTATTAAAAACGACGAGGTTAGATGTGATCAGCGCCGTAGTCACTTCTTCTTTGCTAAGTTCACATTGTACACCTATCGGGTATGAGGGCCCATCTGTTGGTAGCAAGTCCGATCCCTAGGGAAAGAATCCTGTTTTGAGCCGAATATGTTAGGGGCGTAAAAATAATAAAGTTAATATTAAAATTAATAAAAGTCCAGCCAACGACAAGCGTGGGGAAGACGTATATTAACTACTTATATATATCATTCTCTTTTTCGAAAGTTAACATTAGAAATTTCTACAGCAAGTTCTAGGGCATACGTTAGTGGTACAAAGGTTATAAATGTCAATTAAATGTCTTTCGGTTCGAATCATCTAAATTCTCAGTACAATTTAACGTTGTAGTGTTGCATGTGTTCAAATATGTCTTCTTGGAACACAGAATCCCGGCAGCAGTTGCGTCCTTGTGTCACACTACAGCAAAATCGTTCATTTCGGAATCCAATTTAATAATCGTATATTTTAAATTGTTAAGAATTATCATAGGTATCTATGAAAACAAAACCGTTGGCAAGGAAACTAACTTTTTTATTTTTTTGTAACTTTATGTCGAGATATCATTCAGACATAATATATTGAGAAGTTGCTCCAATTTTTCCTAGTTTCGATCCACTATTTAAAAGTTATTCAAAAGTGCATTTGAAGAATATTGTGTTTATGTAGAAGAAGGCTACAACATTTAAGGTTAGTGGTCATTTCATTTCTCGTTTTCCGTTTTGAAACTATCCTCAAATAAAAACTTTCATTTGCCGAAGGAGTGCCTAAGGACATTCCCGGATTCACGACCCCCAAATTTAGTAAATTTCTAACATTTGTAAAAATTTCGAAAATTTCTTTAAATTAATCTATGAAAAACGTTACATTATACATAGACACATGTAGAACTCGTACATTTCATACAATTAGATGTTTGATTCCTCTCGCTACTTCATCTGCAATAATTTTCCGCTTCTTTGGTAAAATTTCATCATCAACTGAATATGTTTTAGCATTATAGTGATCACATTCAAAAGTACACAGTAAAAAATATTTTGTTATTTTTTTACAAAATTTTAACGAAATCTGTTGTCTATATACATCCACAAACGAATTTAGTAAATTTAACAAACAGAGATATTGTTTTTACTTAACTTCCGAAATGTCAAAGTCTGTCAAAAACCAGGTGTTGATAAAGATATATATTGTGTAGAAGGTTTATGAATTTATGTCACTGACTTTGTACAAATCACAAATAGATCTTGGTGATCCACAAACTACATTTTGTTAAAGTACAAGCTTAGTAGTTACTTCCACAACTTTTTCTTGCTGAATGTGCATTTTATACGTAAAACTAACATTAGCTAACAGCAGATTACGCAATGTTTTTTGTTGAGTTGACAATTGAATAATGCTTATGTGACAATGGATTGTAGGAGAAGTACTAAACGTGCACCAATATTAACAATCATTTTTTGTACTTCCGCCATCATTAGGTTTTGTCAAACCGTCTATAATTTCTTGATATTCTTACACTTTCTGCTTATGAATATAGCGACAGGTACTAGATAGTGGTAGGGTAAAAATACAGTATATTTATAACATATTTATTTATACTTTACTATTACAATTTTTGCATTATAATTACTGAACAACCTCGTATTTCAAAGAAAATACACTTTAACTCTGATCCGAAAGGATGATGTATTTCATATGCAACTATATGCTTAAGGGTTATTAAATTAAAGATAATATTTTCCTCTTCCGGTAACGTCTCAATAATGTATGCGTGGTAGTTATCTTCAAATAAAGAAGTCTCTCATTTCTTGCAAATAGCATATGGCAAGTCTTTAAAAATAAATAAATCTTAAATTTAAAAAAAAATTGTTAAAGAATCATCGTGAATATCATTTACTATAAATCATCCTTTCTTAAATAGGCGACCCAAAAATTCCACACTATCACTATAAAATATTTGATCGTATTCAAAATTCAAACTTAATAGTAAATTCTGTTTATCTTTTCGTTTACATTTTCCATAAATAGGTCGTGTAGATAAGTCCAAATTTTGCCATTCGTACCATGCACACTGTTGATGTCGAAATGCCAAAGTTTTACAAAGAGTTTTGTAATTTTTCAATTTGTTACAATGATCTTTAAAGTAGGCATGTTTGGCGTCAAAACGCATACACCAAAATCCGACCAACGGACCACTTTTAAAAATGATCGTTGGGTAGTAAATCATCATGTGATGTTTTGATGTCAAATTTGCATTATATTCAGCTTGAAACAGTGTATGATGCTCAGTAATCAAGCTTTTTAAATGGAGAACCATTCTGTGAAAGTTAACTGGGCAAAATATAATGCTCATAATATCTAATAAGAGAAGTAATACTTTGAACTTTAATTTTTGCTTATTTGTTAACTTACTGACAATATCTGCTACTATTAATGGCAAACATCTTAATAGGCGCCTCGTTTGCGCTGCTCTTTCACCGATTAAATGTCCAATTTTTTCTAAATTTGTAGGATTAGGTTTACTACACATTTCTATGTACCCAAAATTAAATTAATTTAACCTATAATTTATTTCATTCAATGTGATAAAATTTCCACTAATTAAAAATTTCAAAAAATATTTAAGTTCTAGCTGAGCAAGAATTCCTTCCAGAATATCATGTATGATATCAACGGTGTAATTGTCAAATATACTATAATAATGCAAATCATTAAGTATGCTGTTAGACTTAATTCCGCATGAATTTGACGAGTCCGTATAATGTTCTTTGTAATTGGAAACTGTACGTAATTTTGAATCATCTTGTTCACACATATAACGAGTTTCATTTTTATCAGTAAATATTCTGCAGAAATATATTGCCGAAAACGATTCTACTGAACCATACAACTGATTGCCTCCTAAATTATCGTGACTTATGCCAATCAACGTGCCTTTTATAGGTTTTTTCATTATTGTTTCATCATATATTCCAACGGTTTCTAAGCATTTTAAATCTATCTAAAAACCTTATTAATACCAAATTTCTTCGTGTCAACGGAATAGAACAAAGCCAATAAATGTATATTATGATGAGCCGAATTAAAAAATGAAGGAAGATTTCTTATGATAAAATAAATAGCACCGATTTTATAAATAATGATAGCAAGGACTGTGGCGTAGAATGGTAAACACCACATAAGTATCGGCACCCTCCGCACTACACAAGTTTAATTTATTATATAGTAATATAATAAATTAAACTTGTGTAGTGCGGAGGGTGTTGATACTTATGTGTTGTTTACCGATTTTATCACCTCCAGTTTTTGATCCTAGAGGATTGACCGTTTCGAATTCATAAAAAAATAATTGAATTTGAAAGGAGGAAACGTTTTCTGAAAAAAAAGGATTGTTTTTAAAGTTCAGACCGTCTCGATAATCACATATCAGTTGACCAGTCGCATTACTAATTGTGCTATTTATTAAAGATAAGAAAGATTTATTTTGGATAAGAAATTTCAATGTTTCTAAAATAGGTATATAACTGAAAGAGCACGTTATGGGAACTTGACTATATTGTTTTGTATATATCCTTATTCCATTTTTGGTCGTAGCGCATTCCCAGTAATATTTCTATGGGTTTCACGATTAATCTATTTAAATGTAATCGACGCTTATGTTTAGAGGAATAACTGTTAAATAAATCTGAAATATTTAAAGGGGCGTTACTTGAATGTTCTTCTAAAATTGCTTGACATAATTCAGAAATACTATCTATTATTGCCTTTGGTTGGTATTTTCTGGAATATTATTTGTTGAATAATTTCATGAAGCTTCAATCTGAAATATAAGTAACTTGTAACTTCCAATACATTTATGAACGTTACTCTAATTCTTAGCGTCACTTGTGGGTGACGTATAAAAGTCTACGCAATCATATTAGATTTTCCCTGTTATAATTTCGCTATCTCAAATTACATATCTTTAGGCACTAGTACGTATGAAAGGCAATTTATGTACTTACGCCCTTGTAATTTCATAGCGAGATAAATTATGTGATGCAGAAGGTGTCACATGCCCTGGCTCGCATATTGAGCAAAGTTAAAATGGTTAAATTTTAATAAAGATAATGAAGTTATCTGTTGTATAAGCTATGAACTAATTTCTTGTCAGCTGTAGGTGACACTGAGACTGACTGTTTAAATATAATTTCATTGTAAAAATAATAAATATTGTTAGATTAAAAAGTACATCACAATTAGCCGTGGTTTTAAAACTAACAAATGTTGCCGATGACAGATAAGCAAAGAGACACCAAGTCAATGGAAGTTCTTTATCCCGAAATAAGTGGTGGTAGAATCAGCGTGTGAAAGTGAGCGTATGTCACAGCGAATTGTCGCTGATAGTAATTTCATTTGTAAGAAGTAGTTTAAATGTAGTAAACTTTATTGTTATCAATTTATTTATTTGAACTAGCGAAAGAGTATCAAGTTGATATTCCCAAATTCTCCGTACAGGATGTTCCACATAAGAAACTATACTTAC
>LR737384.1:8116834-8165393 GCA_902655005.2 Marronus borbonicus | reverse complement strand
AAATAAAGTGGGCAAAACGAGGGTTAATATCTCAATTTTCCTCAAATTTATTGAAAAAGGTGTATTAATTAATAATTGACTGAAAATTAATAAAGATCTTGAGACTTTTCCCAAATTAATGACGAATAAACTAATAAAACCGAAACAATGGAGAATATTCAGTTTTATGATACTCGTTGGCTTAATAAACTTCCTACGTGTGTATTCGCAGAGCGGCACGACATAAACTCGGTACATAGTAACTTTAGCAATGTAAAGTATTTGTTGTTCTTGAGAACAAACGTAATTTATAGGTTGCAATTCACTTCAAAATAAACGTCAACATAATCTATTTGTTGCCAATACTTTGTGTGCACGTCGAACGGGTGCTCGGTAATTTATGGCGCTGTGGCACGAAGATAAATACGTTGCGTATTTCTCTTTTCGCCTCGCGTCGTAATGTATTTCATTGATTTACCCGTTGAATTACGTCTACGCACAACATCATTCAGAATACATTTCATTATTTAGCGTATGTAAGTTTTCACGTTGGAATAATATTAATAGAAATCGGTGAACTGTAATCATTAAATAAATGCATGCGCAACTCCAGCGACACGCTAATAAATAAATACATTGGTGCATGTATGTATCTCTCAAAGGACGACATATTTATTTTTCTTCACGTGCGTATCCGTTATGTAGATTATAAAATCTTTTCTTTGACAAAATTTCCACTAAAGCTTCTAATAATATTTTTTGCTTTCTGAAGACAAAATTTCGGGGCTTGATTTTCTTGTTTTAATGCAACATCTTTGTTCAGATAATAGTACAGCTATTTAATCAAAATGATTAATCAGAGTTCTGTTGCAATATACTCTTGGTTTCCGGGTTGGACCAACGTCGTTGTCGTAGCTTCTGCCGACGTTTCGTCTTCACTGTTATAGGACATCTTCACGGTTCTTACTGCACACCAGCTGCGGACTGTTCGTTGCGGAAGACGTTCATATAGGTTTTGTTACGGAAAAACTATGGATCAATGAACCGTGGAGAAAACATAGAATCTAGTAGACACCAGGGGCTTTTAGATGATTGCGGTCTTTGACAGAAATGTAGTACGAGAGTTTAAAATTGAGTTTGAGGATAGGTTTATTGTTGTTCCTGAAGAGGATTTTAGTAATGTGGTCGGTGACACCTTGAATTTAAAGTAGAGACGCTTGCTTACGAAAATGAGGAGTAGAGGAGGAGAGTTGCTTTGGAGAAGGGTTGATGTAGCATTTAATGTCAGCTTGAATACCTTTTCTAGAATAATTATTTCTTTGTTTCGGTGATATTGTAAATGGCCTTTTCGATAAGAGAATTGATAACATCGCGTTTTTTGACTGGATGGTAGCGTGAGAGGTCATCGAGACATCTATCTGTGTAGATTTCCGGTAAGTGGAATGTCTCAGCCCGCCCAAGATTACAAACGCATTTGTATAATTTGTAAGTAGAGCTGTTGATAGTCCTGACAATAGAATGTAAGGAGATATTGGATTTACCATATGAATAGGAGGAAGTGACTTCTGGGAAGCTGTAGATTTTAATAGAGTTAATGATGGAATGCTCAATTCGGGAAGTGGAAAGAATTTTCTGCTCATACTCTTCGCTGCCCAGAATCATTATAGCATTTTCCTTATTAGCTCTTAATACAGGAATTTTAGGGATTTCAGGCTTCTTAAAGCCAGATTTGCAACGTGGGGGGATTTTGTATGTTTCAAGGCGGAAGGGATCAGAGGTTTCTAATGGAAAACCGACAAGGGAATACTCTATGACAGTAATAATAACTTCGGTAGAAATAAATTTAGGCGTAGGAGCAAAGTTAGAACCTTTGGAAAGTACAGCAACCTCAACAGAAGATAGAGATCGACTGAAAAGATCGTAGTATTCTGTGATATGCCTAGAATTCGAGAATGCTTGAGGAATTAGGGAATCGAATCTTCGGGTTTGTCGTGCGGTAGTAAGTGAGTTTTTTTGACTTAACGATAAGTTATGCACTCTAAGCTATTCCAATCAGATGAAGATTGCCGAACCAATGTGAAATTTGCGCGACAAAAAACCTGTTGGCAGGAGGGGAATTAATTTCATGTTTAATCACAACAAATTTAGGAATAACACGACCATCTCTGCATCTAAGTAAAAAGAATAAACGACAAATAAGTCTTACCAGTTTTTGCCGTAGCTTACCCAGTTTGTTTCGTCTTCTTCTCCTCAATATTCTCCTATAGCAAATTATTATTTGAATTTTTTCAAAGACTATTGCATGAAGTTCACCATGCAGCGTGTCCACAGTGGAAAGTAATTCCTTCCATGCGTAACTCTGAGAAAAAATGTTAAAATAAAGAATACTTGCAACATAAAAATATATTCGAATATGCAGGGTATTCAATTTCTCCCGTGCACGATACAAGTTTGGTTCTGCTAATAAAACATCCCGTATATTACATTTCTGAATGACATCTTGTCATCTTCAATCACTATTCCCCTACCTATTTATCTTAAATTTTGAGACAATCGACATGATATGATACTTTCGCAAAATGCCAAATAATTCGGGTGAAATTTACCTCTTTAATTGGGGGAATTTTTTAGTATACAATTTTGTAAGGATGAATTACCGTACAAGATGCACTATTTTAAATTATTTATCTAACAGACAACAACAACATTTGTTCGTTAATTTGTGTATTTACTTTGTAAATAAATAGGGTGATCGTACGAATCTAAAGTTTTATATAAAATTAATTATTTAACGACATAACTTAGCTTTTAGTTTTGTACATAAAAATAACTAGTCTATTTTCAAATGCCATTGAATTGACAAAGCAGACCCATTGACATTTTATATTTAGTTTGGATATTGATTACTCTGCCACACGTTGCCTATTAATACATTCCACGGTGGTATGGAAAGGGCTAGTACCCTTCGTTGTAATTGATAATTAAATTCCAATATAGTTGCATAACATCGTCCAATAAGATTCAGAAGCGCATATGTGAACGCAATACAAATTCCATGGAACTGAAGGATTTAATCAACACATTATTAGCCGTTGCAACTCATTTTGAATAATTACTATGAGAGTCAAAGCTAACGTATGACGACATTTGAAAATTAAAAAATTGAGTTACGGCTGCCTGTAAAAATTATTAAAATTGTGCAAAATTCTCAGGTATTCCTAAAAGAGGTGCGATATAAATTGGAGCTACAATTAACAGAAACAAACCGGATATTTTTGTATTCTTTGTGAATAAACATCTATGTTTTTGTTGCATATACAAGTAAATTTAGTGAAAGGTATAGAATGCTGAAGAGCAAAATCCCTAAATTTATTAGCTATTAAAGGTAAACGGTAACAATACACACAACTACTTACGGTTGAAGCGAAATTATAATTCCACTATCGGATTTCCATATATAAATTTGAAATGAACGTTTGTTTATTGTTTAATATTCCTAGGTTAAATTTATTGTCAGAATATGCAGGCTGATTCATTTTAGACCCTCATCATGGGGATATCGCCTATTATTAAAGGTGCGAGAGGTTTCTACATTTGTGCTTGTTATGAACTTGAAGAGAAAATGAAGCTGTGATAAATGACGAAATTAAAAGAGAAAACGGAAAATAATCATTTTCTTCTTTTACCTCTAGCATCCAAACACCAAAAACATACTCTCAAGATCACGTTCGATCTTCGGATTCTTTCTGGTCGTCATCAGCTTCCTTATTTTTTATCGAGTTTTTGGCATCGTAACAAAAAGTTTTTCTTCTCCGACTTCAATCGTATATAACAAATTGACAAAAGCTTCCGATGTTATTCTCTAACTGAAAAGGAAGGCATTTTAAGAATAAATAAGGTAACCATGAAATTTTAAACTGTCAAGCAATTCAATTATCGTTTATTAATAATAAAGATATGTACAACAGCGAAGGGAAACGAACTATGTTAAGTATTAACATGTTTATAATAACAGCCACATGGTAGATCTTAATGGAAACTTAGCTGAAAATGGATTGTTTACCAACCCGTGTAATGTTTATGTTAACAGAAATTTGAATGGAAATCAAGGAGATATTTTACGTAAATTCAAAGTTTATGTAAATCTTGTATTTTCTAGATAAATAATAATCCATCGACATCTATACGGTACGTGATGTCAGAAATAAATTTGCCTCATACTCGAGCGTGGAGAATTTTACATCCAAATAAGCTTAAATCAAGCAATGATTCAAGTTAGCCACAGTCTTGTGATAATTTAAAACGACTGGAGTACTGCAACTAGTTAGTGGGAAAATTAGAAGACGGCGGATTTAAACAAATTCATCTGATCAGTTGAGTCAGAATTTACCATTTTTTTACAAAAGACGGAGCATTATTAGACAAAGTAGGGCAAGAAGATCGTGGATTAGACGTCTGGATAGGCATTTTTGAAAATCGTCTCGTAGAACCAGTTATGAATGAAGAAACAATGAATATCGGATTTAAAATGGTGGAACTATATGACAAGCGAGTTCTACTGCTTTAAGTAGTCTCGATTACTTATTGTGAGAGATTATTATATTATAAAATTGATGTCGAATGAAACATTGAAGAACTTCGAGGTAGACCGTAGAATGGTGATGTGATTCCTAAAAGAGCCAAGGGCACTTAAAAAGAGAAACAAATGCGCGATTGTTCGGAAATGAAAACGGCCAGTTACTTGAAATTGTTGGTTTATTGTTTTGTTTTCTATTATCATTACTGTTGCTATTTATTCATTGTTACAAGTAAGATGCAAAGTACATAAACTTTGTAAAACGCACCTTCAACTTACCGTTTTTAAAATATCCCGTTGGTTCTCGATCAAGTTTCTATCAAGGCCCAGAAAAATAATACGTATGATATGTAAAGTATGCTATTGTTGTATTTCGGTTCGATGAACAAAAAATACTTAACTTATCTCGTTTCTCTTCGTTGTAATACGACATTTTTTATTTTACTATTACTAATGAATGATAATTGAAGTATTTGATAATTACTAAAAAATAAAGCTAGCATAACTTCCTCATAGTATTGACGAAAGAGAAAACACTAACCCCCGAACATGTTTCTGTCTACTCGGCGTTATCAGCGGGGCTCCGAGCGTGTTTTTCCCATTTAACACCCCTATTTGCTTTGGAGTTTTTATTATTTTCCTGTACCAGGCATTTCTTCTCCTCTAGTGTCTGACGTTTAGAAAGCAACAACAAAAACCGGGTACTGTTCCCGAAACCATCTCTCGAGCAATTGTTGTGCTGCTTAACACGAAATGACATCTGTACATGTAAATAACTCCCACAGGCTTACCATGATGTATACAAAACACCATAGCACATCCTTACAAACAATATCTAAAAACAATGCTAATGTAGTTTCCTCATGATGTTGATGCAATCACTGAGTGAAGTACGAAAATGTTAAGTATCTAACTGTACCATCTGTTGTGACATTTTCGTTAGGGTTGCCTCTCGGCGCGAAAACCAGAAAATGTATGAATGTAGTACATTTTTATTACTTCTATATTTGACATTAATCAAGAAAAGCTGTTTGTTAACGTATGAATCGCCGAACTAATTGTGATTATTTATTTTCAGCCGAAGAACTTGTTTTCAAAGATCAATGGGGCGGAATAAGTTTAATGCACGCTTCCAATTTATCAATCAGAACGCTAATGTACAATCAAACATACGTAAGTATAACATAACAAGTTTCTTTTTTCTTTCGAAGAGCTTATAATCTAACATTTATATATAAATGTTTATTTTCTCTAAAGAATGATTTACATCGTATTTTGGAGGCTCGTTTAGACGGTGCTTCCTTGCATGCATCAAAGCACAAGCAAATAGCTAAACTTTCTCGGCGATAAACATACCTAAGTTTGCGGTCTACCTCAGCAAATAATTAATACCTAACACGTTCAATTATTCCACTAACTAGTTTGCACTAGCGTTCTCCATGTAATATTGTACAAATACACGGTCTCTGGTGGATCTGTTAAGACATCATTGGATACCATATTAATTCACTGTAAGCTCTCCAACGAGCTGTTTCAGAATTAATCTATCGCTGTATCACACAAAATCCATCTGCTTCTCGAATTAAAAAAAAAATATGAAATTTTAGACACAACTAACAAGGGATGATCCGATTCCGGAAATTCAAAAAATTATGGAACTTTAGGTTGCATGTAGATCACATATAGTAGGCATATTTTTCCGCGAAAAGGCACTTTTAGTGGATGAAATGAATTTTTGAAAATTGGAAATTTTCCATGTTGGGTGCAACAAATCAATTAAAACCAGACTTCATTCATAATGCTCCAAAAGAGTTTTTCTTAGAATGCTTTTTCTGGACATGTATTTATACACGAAAAATTTTTACATTTGAATATTATCATTGGCGTTGTAATAAAATATGGTTGAAACAATGTTACGTCTTCCCGTCGGGAGAGTAGGGAGGGGAGAAATAAGAAAGGGGAAAAAGTTAAAAAAAAACTATCGGTTTCCTTCCACGTCCACCTGGAGGTAGTGAGCTTATGGGACAACGTGGCCGCGTAGCTTAGACGGCGACGGCCGTAGGTCGCAAAAAAGAGAGTGAGAGGCAGGAGCCACTTAACTATGAAGGCGCCACCCACTAAACACAAAGTCCCTAGTCGTCCCCGGTCGTGGGCAACCGAGGATGCTGCTAGAATAGACGCAAAAATAAACAACTAAATAAATGAAAGTCAAGAAAAGTAAGATTAACAGTTAGTTTAATTTTTTTTACGTACTGCTGTGAACCAACGAACAACAAAAAGGTAATTTAATAAATTCTTTTAAATAGTTAAAATCATTAACTAACTAATATGTTTGGTTAGATATGTCAAAAGTTTGGATTATTTAAAAATATGTTTAAATTAAAATTAGGATGAAAAAAGAAAAAAAGAAAAAAAGAAAAAAGAAGGAGAAAGATGTAGTCTTTCTTTTTCGTCTCCTCCGGGGGCGGTTCGAATGTTAATTTTAGCACTTAACTCCAGCTCTAGTCACCCTCGGCCGGGAAAATAGGCCACGAAAAATTATTTCTTTAAGAAATTTAAATAAGTAAAGAGAAATGGTGTCAAAGACACTTATGTAAAATCTTCCCGAGAATTATCGAAGCAGTACATGAAATAAAAATGCTGCAAAAACCGATCAAACAGAATTTTAATAAAGATAATTCGCACGGTGCGAAATGGGTTGCCTATCTATAAAACAAGTTGGAAATGCATTGAAGGGGGAAAGTTCGCAAGATTATCAAAATACAGGTGATTGCAAAAGTTGCACGTAACAACAATATTTTTTTATCAAAATGAAAATGTCTTTCTGCGTGTGGTCGTATTCCATCATGTGATCAGTAGAGAGGATAATTTTTGTTGGCACGCAGCGGCGCTCACCACACAAGGTTAGCCGATGTTATATGCATATGTACATAAATTAGTTTGCACGCATCACTTCTACTGTGTAGATGTAACCAACTGTGTACTACAAAAATGGTGCAAACGACAACACGGATTCCATGGAATACACGAGATCGAAAAATACATACATCGGTATTGTATGCGATGCTTGCAATGTGATCCTTATGGTTTACAACAGACAACAGTGCAAACGAGGCTCGAGGAATCAGCGAAATCCAGGGAAAATGTAAAAAATTATATACCATATCGGATTTTCGTGACAGATTTTATACTCATGTTAAGTGTTTGTAATATCCCACAAACCATTGTGGAGCAAGAGGCAATGCGTTCATTTTGGAAAAATAGTTTCCTGCTTGGAAATTACCGAGCAAGAACAGACTGCGATGGCATTTCCCGCGCGTAATATTACAAGTTAGAAATGCTATACAGCATATTATTAAAAATGAGGAAATATGGATAAACGTGGACGAAACAACATACGTTAACAAAGACAGTGTAATACATATTATGGTGCAGAAACTATAGTGCAAATGATAACAGATGCTATTAATTTAATTGGTGTACAGCAAAGGCAATTAAGCATATTTGTCAGTGAGGGAGCCGCAACTATGATTAATGTTGGCAGATTATCAACAGATTTTCCGCAGCTCCTTCACGTAACATGTTTACTAAATGCATTTCATATGGTGGCAGGTGCCATCAGACTCAGCTATCCAAGAGTAGACCAACTCATAGCTAACACAAAGGAGGTGCTCCTCAAATCCCCTAAACAGATTCGCCAATTCAAGAAATTCTGTCCAGGAATTCCACAACCACCTGAACCTGTATTAACCAGATGGGGTTGGGCTTGCAACATTACGGTATTACTGTAAACATTTACAGAGTATCAAACCTTTTCTTCGACATTGAAACCACAAGATTCTGATGCTAATAAAATAGGCCAAGAATTGTTTTCGGATCATCAAATTGAAGCAGACATAGCGGAAATTTGCGAAAAGTACTCTGTTGTTGGAGAATCTCTTGGAAAATTGCAAAATAGTGCATTACCCTTATCGGAAGCACTCAACACTCTCGATAAGGTGAAAACGGCACTGGAAAATTTGACGGATAATATCACAGAAATTTACAACTATTCTTAATAAAAATCCGGATCTGCAAAAAATGCGATTTATAAGCAAGGGTATAAGTGACATCCGATAGTGAAAGTTATTAAATGAAGGATTTTAAATACGCAGATATTACTTCACTAGATGTAGAACGGTAATTTTCCAAATACAAGCACGTATTTTCATCGTGTCGCAGAAGGTTAAATGAATCTACAATGGAAGCAATATTAATGTTGCAATTTTATGCCAATTCGTTACGGTATATTACACCTTCGTCTGCATCTAGCCGTCAATAGAGGTAGGCAGGCACATATATTTTTTTTCTTACTGCCTTCTCTGGGAGGGACAGTTAGAATTGCACTCAATTGAACCAGTATACATATATCAACTTTACATACTATTGTATACAAGTACATACATATTTCTTAACTTCATGCCACCTTATTCAATTAAATTTTTACCATACACATTTTACAATACAGTTAATAATTTTTACTTCATTTTCATGTGTACATTGTACGGTCTGCGCCACTGCATGCCACTAAAACTCACTATCTTTACTGATCAGTGACCTTTATTACAAATACAATAGAAAATTATACCGCAGAAAATGCTTCCCTCTCAGCACTGAACAAGGGCTAAAGTAGTCACTCTACATGCGAATGTTTTAAATAAAAATCTCAAAATATGTATAATACTGAAGATACGTTATTATATTGCTTTCAATTCCTATTTCCTATTTTATATTGCCAGTAGAGTTTAGATTCTCTCCGTCGCTGTTTGTGCAGGATAGAAGAGAACCATTAAATATAAAACAATGCTTTGAAACAATACAGAAAGTAATAAAATTACAGGAATATGGACGTAGAAAAAAATTAAAATGAATGAAACTTCGTTAGGTTACGAGAGAAACCAATACTTTCAATATATTTATTATAAAATAAACATTTTCAAGTGTTCTCAACTTGTGGTGCTGCACTCACAAAAATAGATAATGCAAATAGGTAAAAAAAAGTAGCTTTAATAAGCTCTATCATCTTAATAACCTTCATTGCAATTACAAATTCTACCTTTTAATATCGTGCTTAATGTACAGTGTAAGCTTTTTTCGACATTTTGACCTCTTGAAATCTATCGGAGTTGGGGAGACGGTTAAGTAGGGAGATTTAGTTTTATGAGATTAATGTGAAACACTTTTTTTTAACAAACATAGCTAACTAGATATTAAAAAAAAATCATTTCTACGATGTCGTTAAATGCAGATGTGTCCGTTATTATTTGTACAGATAAAATGTTAAAAAGGAAGTTGTAGATAATTGCATTTTTTGTAAGATAGACTAATTAGGGATGATCTCTTCTTATAACGTTCCAAACCATATGATATTTAAAATGGTTATTTTAAAAATTAAAAGAATGTTTCTGTTTTAAAATAGGAGATAATGTAATTAGCCTTGAATATAAAGATTTGCCAGCACATGAAAATCGTGTAGTTTGATGTCTATCTAGTTTTTATGGTAGTTTGCATTAAGTTTTCATTTACCGTCATTTGCGTTGACTAAAAAATGAGTATCTCAAGTGAAGAAAAACGTGATATGTCTGTCGGACAAGCGCGACACGACATACAATGTTCATTTTTGTGTAAAGCGGATCAACAGTCTAAATTTAAAGTTTTATGTACAGATGAAACGCGGTTTACAAATTGTAGTATAAACAATGATAGCAAGATCTGTGGGGTAGTGTTACAAACACTAAAGTATCGGTTCATCATCGCGAAGGTTATTTAATTCGGTGTGTGGTGAGAAGTATACCGACACGTTAGTGTTTGAAATTGTAGTATGTTCAAAACCAATGAATTCTGTTTCGAAAAAGTATCATTTATGCATCACTCATAAGCAACATAGGCTCTTCGAGCATCGTTAAAAATATCTGTAATTGTTCATTTTATTTTGTTCATTTATCTTTGTTTATCAATAAAACGTTACATCCATACTAGTATATGTTAAATTTCATAGTGGAATAGAGAAATGCTCCTAACTCTTAATTTTTAAAATAACCATATTAAGTCTTACACAGTTGAAAAGGTAACAAAGGGACTTTTTTCTGAGGCCATAATCAACTATGATTCGTATTAAAAAGAAAAACTTATGTCGTCACTAACAAGATAGCTCCTATAAGGCTGCAATAATCTCTTAGAAAAAATGAAGTATTTTCTTTTGAAGTTTGATTACATTTTTGTTCCATTTTATTACGAGACGAAGGACTGTTGTTCCTATTTCCTCCAGATCAATCTTTCTCTTTGGTTTTACACATAGGAAGTATTTTTCTTTTGAAGGACCGTTAGTTCTTTTCCATTTCTCAATTTCAGCAAGCAAGATATCCGAAACTGATACGCCGTCATCGTACTCCCAAACAGCCTAACGCTTCTAATCAAGATCCTGCGGATAGTGCCGCTTTTCTATCCTACATTCAAAGTATTACCGCTAAAATAGACAAACTACTCCAGAAACATAATATCAAAACAATTTTTAAACACGCATCAAAAGTCTTCGACTTATGACCGTCAGTCAAAGACAAAAATTCTCCCTTGCACAGGGTATTTACCGGATCACTTGTTCTTGTGGTCAGGGAAACAAAGCGGTCGCTCAGCACACGTGTAGCAGAATACGAGCGTTGGTCGAGCACAAGCTGGATATCGACCACCAGATTTTATTTAACGATATCAAACTTCTCAATAGAGACGGTATATTTTCAGTGGAATTCTTTCCTATCCGAATACTGTAATCACAAGTCGTCTCTACGCCCCGGTCCCTACTAACCTTATAAAAACCCGACCCTGAGCAACCACAACCATTCTCCTCACAACGTGCAGCAGCTCAGAAGAAGCTCCATGCAACTGAGAGCGAAACGTTAGCAGACTCATGCAGTTTCAATCGGAAAACTCAAGTTCTTTAAAAGGAGGCAACGACCACGGAAGTCTACAACAACATAAGAAGTATTTTTAACTTTTGATGCAAGAAACGGATATTTCTTTGAAAATTAGTGCCATTTACATGCAGTCATTAGATTAACCATTCTGATTTACTCTACCTGGCATTACTTTACCTGGTGGACATGATCACCATGAAAGCGAAAGATGTTTTCGATGGATTTCAAAATCGATATCAAGGATGTTTTGATTTAATTCAGACAGTAAACTGAAGTTCTAAATTGGAAAACAAAACGAGTTGGGATAAACAAGTTTCAACAACAATATTTACTTCAAAATTCCTCGAGAAAATATAAAACGTTTCAAGTTAATATGAAACTGTTTCAATGAAAACTTTAAAACTTCGCAAAGTAAATATTTTTTTAGCTTTCAACATAAAAAAAAGAAATATTCGGTTTTGAATCGAGTGCAGTTTCGAACCAAGATTTTCAAGATCGAACATCGAAGTACATCATTTCGCTGAAGACTTTCGGTGTACAAGTACAACATTTACTATTTTGCCAAATAAACAAGAAAATGTAATTTGATTAAATTCTCAAAATTTCGAAAACTCGAAATTTACGCATAAATAGTTTAACTGCTGTCGGTTAGGGATTGCGCAAGAATCCCACAATTTATGAAAACGTTCACTTTGAATAATTATACAAAAATCTCACTTACAATGTATAGTTAACTCTGATTTTTCTTCATGCAAATAGTGTTATTAAATTATATTATCTATTTTTTTTTTTGAGTTTGTGTCCATATCATTTGGGTGTAGGACTTTCACAAGTTATTAATTAATTTCTCTCTTTTCCAGAGCCGACTGAATCCCGTAAAATTTCAATTATCGCCGGATAAAAGATATCTTCTGTTAGCTCAAAACGTACAAAAATTATTCCGACATTCATATCTTGCTCAGTACGTAGTATACGACATTCAATCAGGGTAAGTTATTTTGCCTTTATACACAAGAATGACTAGCGTCATTAGTACAGCGCCTGTCCTAAAGTTTCGATTTATTTTAGTGAAAACGAAACCAAATTAAATTTTTGTACCTGATAAATTTCCTACACAACTACAAAAGGCACAGAAAAACGACTTCAACACGAATACCTACTATAGTGTTGAATAGCTTTCTTCATTGAAATGACTAACTTCTTAAATTACCTTCCAAGTTTTATATATGGGGTGAGTCAAAAGTATGGAAACGCCTTTTTTTTTGTATTTTACAAAAAAGAATAAAAGTTGTGCAGGAAATTCTTGTCGGTATAACTGACAAAAGATTTTATTTTCATTCAATTGTTTGTTATTTATGACGTCACCCGATCTTTTTTTAAATGCGAACCTATCAATTTTCGTCAATTGTTTGATAGAATAGAAAGCCCTCTTTATGGTGAAGTAAGAATATCATGGGGAGGTTGCATAACAATTGTTTCGAGAAAATGCCGTTTAAAACCTAAAACTAAGATATATCAACTTAGCTATGTAATAAAGGAATGTGTTCTCAGATAAGTAAATAATTACAAGTTGACAGTGATCTAATCGACAAAACCGTGTTGTACCCTCTCAAAGAAGCCCAACAAGTTTAAACGAGCCCTATATAAACCCCAGTCAGTGTAGAGTAGTAACCCTGAAAATGTCCCATAACAGTGAAGACGACACGTTGACAGAAGCTACGACAACGACCATTCCAACCCGGAAACGCAAAGTATAGCGTGATTGACAACCGCGGCAGTCTGTGTAATTGTAATAATGTTTGTATGAAACCATTTCCCATAAAGTGATTATTTTGCGTTTGTCAAGATGAACGAGCCGGTATAACAATATCTGTCAGACTGTGTTCCTTCCAAATGCTTCTTCTTCTTCTCCTAACCTTATACGTTTTCAAGTATTGGATGAGGATCCCGGTTCTTCTTATGTTGAGGTGTTCAGTTCTTTTCCTTTTTTTTTCATTTTTCTTTTCTGGTCCATTCATTTTCTACGAGGTCTTTCTTCCCGTTTTTTTCTTTTTAGTTCTTTCTCTATTACTCCTTTCTTGTGATTCTGTTTTAATCCTTATTATATATCCGTATCAATTTAGTTGTTTTTTTCTAATTTTTTCCTATTATTGGTTCTCCCCAAGTTCGCACTTCCTTTTAATGAGAAACATTTATTTCCTGTAACAAAAATTTATTGGGGATAAACCAAGACTTGCTAAAACACATTACTTAAATTGGATTCAAAAAGCTGTAGCGGACTAGCTTTTTAAATCCAATTATATTGTAGATTCTAGCATAGTAAAATAGAAACTGTCAAACATAGAAAATTTGAAATTATATCTGGCATTCCGTCCCTTTCCAGGAACGAATTTCCAGTAAGACCCATGCCTGAAGTAGATGACCACCCCTATTTATTGCTAGCGATGTGGGCTCCTAGAGGACACGGTCTCGTAATGGTACAGGATTACGATATCTACTACAGAATATCGCCGACGTCTCATATAGGTTATAGAATAACGAAGACAGCTGTACCGGGAGTGGTCAGCCATGGCGTTCCGGATTGGTTGTATGAAGGTTATTCAAATCTAATCTATTTAGGGCATTGTATAACAGACGCTTTGCGATTAAATAGTCATAATGGTCTATAACATTTCAAAGAATGTTTTACAAATATTGTTTTAGAAGGAATCAAAAGTTTACTTTGAAACGCATTTTGTTTGCGTCGCTTAATCAAGTTTATTGTTTCGATACTTTCACGAGAAAGGAAAAATTGTAACATGTTCTCAATTTAGGATTGTTGTAAAATTTTTTGGAAAATACGTGTTATTATAACATTTTAGAGTTGTAGTCGTCTACCCAATGTGCTCTAAATCAAGTTCGCGCATCGATTTTACCAATTTCTCTCCGAGGTCAGTATGTGAGATTATTATAGTGAGTGTTCTAATTTAGACACGAATACCAAGGTACTATTTGGTTGATATCCTCATTTATATTTTATTAAATATGTTCTTTGAGCAGTGGAGACTGTCTTCGAAAGCTATCTTACCATTGTTTAAAATACGGCGCAGCATAAGCTAAGTATATAAAATAATTTTATATGAAAGAAGTACAAAAAATGTTCGATTAGTTAATTAACCATAAAATATATTAAATACAAAAATCTTTTTCCTGATGTCATACACTCAAAAAAATAGACAATGCGTTTTAATATAATTTATTATACCTTACATCATCTAGAAACAGCCATATTTTTTAATAAGAGCTATAGCAGCATATCGTAATATTATAAAAACACAACGTCGATATGGCTTGTATAACCTCAAGCACCCCTCTCTCTCTCTTTATCTCTGATGTTTTATTATGTAAAGTTGTCTCCAACTAACGATAATCCCGGGGGAACAGCTAAATAACTCGTCTTCGCACCCATTTTCTTCACCTGCTTAAAGCTCCTCTTTAATGTAAAATTTTCCCATGAACATGCATAGAATAAATTCTATGGTATCTTTACGAACATTTCACTACTTGGTAATAAGTCATCATGTCCGGAAATGTCTATATCTTACGCTTCCCGATGCTCATTTATATCAGTTTATTAAACGCTAGATCGCGAACTGTTATGGCATATTACAGGCTGTAATATGGTATTTTTCAAGAAAAGAAATATTAGTTGTTTGAAAATTTAATTTATGAGAATGTTGTACATATATTCGAAACGTGCATCGTAATCGGTCGCGATTTTCGATAAATGCGATCAGTAACAAAGAAGCGAAGAGACGAGACGCCAATGTGCTTCTCTTAGTTTGAGTCGCCTTTGAGTGAAGACATATTTGACTAATTTTACTCCAGTTACGGGTTTAACCCAAGTTTGATTATACAAAAGAACGCGAAATTTTGCCCTACGTGATGCATTCCCAGAGAGCGTATTCCCTCAATTTAATTTGACGAAAACACTATTATTTCCAATCTTCTTAAACTGCTGAAATGGTATCTAGGAGACACTTCCGAACCTGCGACAGTGACAAATATCTTTTAATTAGAATTTCTTCAATTTATGACATTACCATATGTTAAACACACGTTCCGGGTACATTATATTAAAGGTTATTGAATTCACTTTTATTATCTATTTGTATTGTCACAGGTTAGTCTTCTAATATGAATAACAATTCTACTTACGTGACGAGGGGGACTCGCTGGCAGGTACCATTTTATAAGTAAGGCACTATTAATTTTTACAAACATATATGGATGCAATTATTTACAACTTTCTATCCCACCAGATCTCCAATCTACCTCCTACAACCAACCAACTACCCATCTATCTATCGTCCTTGATCTTCCCCTGTTTTTTCCGCCATTCTGCAGTTTGTAAGCATGCCAAGCAGTTGTATAAGGGAGGTCGGTTTCAATTTTATAAAACCTAATTCTTTCCGTGACAATATTATCTATTTCTTTTTGAGTGTTGATTCAATTGATGTGCATTAAATTTATTTACGTTTGATACTTTAATTTAAAAGTAAGATAAAAGTATTCCGTCCAGGTTCTCGGGGTATAAATCTAGGTATTTCTTTCATCTAGGAATTCATTTCATTTCTATTTAGTCATACTTACACAATAAAAGGCAAGTTGATCTAAGTTATCGAAAGCGTGGTCAGCAATCTTCGCACTTAACGTAGATTAGACAAAATAGATGCCGAATTTTAATGTTTTGAGTGTTTTTTTCCGAGGTATTACTGTTGTGTGGTCAGTACCAGAAGTTCTAACAAATAGGTAAACTTCAATCACCACTCTTGCTTATCTTCAGTTTTTTTCTATACGATAATGTTGCACTATTCCATATCACCTCGTCCTTCTCGTCCACCAACATCTTCCTTGAGATTTTTTTAGAAATGTGACGCAGTCGTCATAAATGTTGGTTGGAGCTCTCTGTTAATCCTCTCTTCCCATCCGCCTTGTGTTTCCTCTCCTTCTATATCCTCCCATGTAATTTCCTTATTATTACGTTATAATCTGTTATTCTGTTATACATTCTTAATTTAAGTCCTCTCAATATATCCTCAATATATTGTATATGAGTACAGGAATACAACAATACCTTCATTGCATTTCTGTTTTTACGTTCGTTTATATTCTCTATAAAATCCTGTTTCTAAACATATCAATTGCTCAACTTCCTGAAAGTACGCTTTTCATTGCTCATTATTCTTCATCAACCTTAATCTCCTTCATTTATCTGGCAGCCCATATTTTTTCATTGCTTATTGTAGTCTTATCGCGGTCTCTTGCAGCATATCCTTTTTTCGTGCAAATTTCATAGGATTAAACGCAAAAGCTAAGCATTGGTGCTTGTTATATTAATCCCGCTCTATTTAAATTCCTCTTTCTGGTTTCACGATGTACCGATTCCAATTTCGGTGAGTGACTGTACTGAAATACAATATTATTATTGATTATCGTATAACACAGTAATTCTGTATTATCGCAAGAGCTTTATATCATTAAAAATGAAGATGTTTCCTTTTTCGTTGGTATTCAGTAATGATTCTCCTACATTTTCTTCATATTTATTAATATGCGGAAATAGAAAATTGCATTTGAGCAACATGGCTATTTATTTTAGAGTCAATAAAAGCCATTTGCACTTTGAATAGTATAATCCGTTCGCTTTAAGGTACCAGATAGGGAAATATTTATAGCTCAAGCTTTAATAAATAAGTTTACTATTGATTATAGCTTGAGCTTCACCTACACCATGCAAAAGGATAAGTTGTTGCCAGTTGTAAAATTATGTTCTTGCTTCTGGTTTTCTCTGTATTCTTGCGATTGACTTCATAAAGTAAAAGTATCATTTTATTTACATTTAAAATGAATTCTTAGGACCCCAACATGGAAAGGACGAGCTAATTATTAAATGGCTTCTCACACAAGAAAGAGCTTATGATACACACATATAAAAGTCGAACTATAAGTCTACATAAAGCCACACTTATGCGCCGTTCAGTACCATTCTTCGAATTTGAGGTTTTAACAACAAAGCATGTCGCAATTTGTCAGCACGTATCACACTGTTACTCGCAAATGAATTTGGATCCGCTGCAAGCCAATAGCGACAATTCTATTTATGCACGAAACCCGAAAGATGAAAATGGGTTTCATCAGACATGATTACGATAATATCATCGACCATCGTTTCCAACACCGTTTCAACGAAAGCAAGTCGTGTCACATGATCACAAGACTGTAGTTCCTGAATAAGCACTATTTTGTATGCTTGACGTGCGGAATTCGTAGGCAGGATCGGTTTAAAATGTTCGAATCAATAGAATGCCGCATTAGGTGCTTGTGCAGTTCATCTGAAGTTCATCAGCTGTAGCAAAATCGTTTTGCGAGATGGCAGGTGACCATGAATGTTCTCTATGTGCGCACAGTCCAATCAGAAAATCATTTCAACGGTGAAATTTTATTGCTGCATGGTTATTGAAATGGCAATGTCCAGTAGGGTGATCACCTCTCTTCTTTCTCCTGTCTCCTCCTACCCTACCTAGCGCCTCGCCCCCTCGTAAACCATCAGATACTTCGCCGCACCCTATATATTAAGGTTGCCTCGGCAATCTTCATAATTTTGACCCGATAAAATTGCTCTAGATGCAACTGAAACGGCATGTAAAGTCACCAGAAATACATATATCCACAATCGGATTCTCATTCACTATAATTCAATTTTAAATCGATTGGTTTTTGGGTAATTGTGGTTATGTACTATAGGTACTTTACAAAACAAAATACCAACATATGTACAATTTCAAGGCATCTAGTAAAATATAATGGCTTATAAATTTAACAAAGAACTACATATACGTGTTTGTTAAAATTAAGCCAACGTGTTTATCAAAATTTTCTTGTACTTCACTTAGCAATGTGAAATGTGGATTTGCAATAGTAACTTTGTTGTAGGATGTAAAGCTAACAGCATATTTTGTTAAAAATTTACTTAAGATACAAGTTGAGGGTTGTACATTGCACACAGTACAAGTATCAAGAAATATAACATTAAATTATCTACTATGAAATAGGACACAGTTTCAATATGTCGCTTTTACTTCTTTTTACAAATTTTTATTTCATGCTGCATTCTTAAAATGAATAGAACAAAATCTCTACAGATAAATTACATTCCTGGTTCCTTGAATGTCATAAAATAAAAGTAGCAGCTCCAATTCAATATGAGAACGTTACTGAACGAATTAAGACGGAGGATTATGGTAGAATAGATTTTGTAGGAATTCTAAGCTGTACACTGCCGTTCAGAGAAGTTCGGTCGGTTGGTAAAAAACATGAAAAGGTTACAGAAACAAACGAAACTAAAAACAAAATGCAATTTTATTGTATGTACAGGTAAAAAAGACAAAAATAAATAAATAAAAAGTTATTCTGGCCTAACATAACATACTGAACATTATTTTTTTTTTCATCCAAAAAACCTCCTTTGCTGTTAATCACCGCTCGAACTATTCTAGGCATTCTTTCTATAAGTTTTGTTAAAATGGATTGTGGAATATTAATTCATTCATGTTGCAAAATATTCCGTAAATGTTCTTGTGAAGTTGGGCATATTTTTCGGATCCTCCTGTCCAGTTCATCCCACAACAACTCTATAGGGTTCAAATCTGGGTTTTGTGGGGGCCATGTCATTATTTTCAGGGTGTGCTGTTCTTCTTACTCCTTTAGATAGTTCTAACACATTAACGCAGTGTGTTTTGGGTCGTTGTCATGCATGAATGTAAAGTTACGGCCTATTATACGCAATCCTGATGGCACTGCATGATTCTGGAGTATTGCAAAATAACTTTCTTTCCTCATTACACCCTGCACTCTGCATAAATCTCCCGTCCCAGCAAAGGAGAAACATCCCGACACTAACACAGAACTACGCCCTTGCTTCACTGTAGGCACAATGCAGTTCGGGATCACTTTTCGGTTTTAGATCTTCGCACATAAACTCGTCGATTTTGCCCAAAAACCTGTAACTTTGACTCGTCACTCCAAAGCACGTGTTTCCAATCATCTAACGACCAATCTAGATGAGAACGGGCCCACTGTAGCCGTTTTGCTCTGTTGCCCCGACGTAGTAAGGGTTTTCGAATGGCAATGCGTCCATGAAGGTCCGCTTGTTGAAGTCGACGTTTTACCGTACTCGCCGAAACTTGTTCTTCACGGCCGCGATTGCTGTTGCGCGATGGCTATTTGTGGCGCTGTTAATTTTCTATTGCGTTTGCTTAATAATACAATTCTCAAATCTTCAACTTTTGTTGTTTTCCTAGATGCTCCGGGACGAACACGATTTTCTATAGTTCCAGTTGTCTGATATCGCTTTATGATATCATTTACTGTTGAACTTCTCGTATTTATTTTGTCAGCAATTTGTCGCCCCGAATATCCTTCTTCAAACAGCGTAATAATGCGTGAACGTTTTTCTACACTGGTAGGCTTGCCACGTGCCATTTTGAAGTAAATTTTCTTAAAACTTTCGCGCAAAAACGACAGATGCACACCAACACACGTTTAACAGTAAAATGAAGTAAATTTATATCTTTACGCCTGTGATAAATAAACAAGAGTGATGCTGCGGTATATTTCCTAAATGTATTGTTCGTTAATAATCCCCAAACGGCCCGTTTCAAAAGATCGGTACTTCCGAGAAATTCTTAGAATGATAATAGAAGAGACTTCATTGTGGTTGTCGCAATATTTCTACTTTACATAATAATTTATGGCTTTAATCCCTTAGAAAAGTGTGTATGCTTAATATTTTTCTAATTTTATGTATTAATAATTGTATACAGTGTGATATAATAGATTTTTATTGTATGACCGAACTTCACTGAACGGCAGTGTACATACTACAAACACAGTTAATTATATAGAAACTGTATAGAATCGCAACATCGCCCCAACTAATTATTTCGTCTGCGTGAATAATTAAAGCTTTCTCAACGATTACAGAGGAAATACTCGGAACGAACTCCGCCATTTGGATGTCCAACGACGGTCACATGATGGTTTTCGCGTCCTTTAACGACACGCTGGTCGAGGAATTACGGTTCCCGTGGTACGGTTCGCCGACAGAAGGGAGACTTTACCCGGATATCCGTTCGCTGAGATATCCGAAGCCGGGCACGAGAAATCCTCAGGTGAAGCTGATGGTTGCCGATCTAGCGGACCCCTCGAATATAAGGATGCGTGAGGTGAAGCCACCCTCCTCGCTCAACGGCATGTAAGCGAGATAATCTGCAATTTCTCTCCTGCTAGGCAACTTAGCAAATTAACTAATTAGTAGCACGAATTCTGGCGTCGACTCGTGACAACGCGTCAGATACGGGGCCTTAATTACCTAAGTCAATATCAGCCGATTCGAAGTAGGCGCGAAGTGTTAACATAATTCCCCTTTGGTATCGATTAAGTGTATTATCCATTATGAACGTGAATATAAAGTAAATCGAAGTAATAGTAATAATAAAGTTTCTCAATAAAATATACAAGATAAATAGAGTTTTTCAAAGCGGTATTTTCCTTGTTATGAGGTGTGATTCTGGGCTTTGTTTAAAATTCTATTGGAACCTGCAGGATGTCTCATAAGTTCTTAGCTGCCCAAAGCCAGAATTGTTACAGTTTTTTTCTGAAAAAAGTTACATTTAAATACAATGACCAGTATTTTTCAGAAAATGCACATTAGATAAATACCTAATTTACGCATAAAACGAACCTAATGCGCATGCGCTTATGGAACTATGAATTGATAAATGAGATGCCCATAAAATTACGTTAAATTTATTTAGTTTATTCTTTACTTTGTTTATTGCATTTGTTAATCCATAATTCTACTGTTTCATTTTGTAAATTTAATATTTCATTCACCTTACTTATAAATACAGTGTTTCATTTATATTATTTCTTTTAATCACATTTATATTGTATTTATATTTATGTGACTTGAATTTATTTAATTACACAATTACACACAAGAAAACATAGAGATCAATGTAAAATTGTATTAAATCAAATAATCGCAATCTCCTCAAGCGCTTATATTAAAAATCACAGGGTAAGACGGATACTAGCTTAACCAAGCCCAAGAAGGAATCACCACCGAGAGAAAATGAATAACGCACATATGCATGCTTTTATCACAGTACCAAAACTTCGTCGGAGAACGGGTGTTACGAATTTCCAGAATTGCCAGCCCCAAGTCCGTCGCCTATGCGGTACCTAAACCCGCACTATCTGTGGTTTACAAGTTTTTCCCTTCTATGAGAAGGCAGTAGCGAGGAGCAATGCATACTAAGGGTGGTAGAGCAAATACACAAAATTACGAGAACGCCTGGGTAATCTGCTATCGTCTCCGCGACCAGATGTTCGAGCTCCTGTAGGGTTTGGTAGAAACCATAAAAAGCTAAACATAATCCAAGAGAGCTTTGTAATTATTTATACATAGATGGTGCGAAAATAACTAACGTTTGAAGTAGGGGCTCAATACTATCATGGGTATTACAATATGTTGATGGCTCTTGGCGCTTCAAACAATAATGCAGGTCAAGCAGCGCGAAATTAGAATTATCTTCGCCGGTTACCTTATACTGTAACAATCTAGAAATGCTGACCGTCCTCGTATACGCGTTGATGCAGTCATTGAGTTGATAAGAAACGATCCTTCAAGAAGTACGTTTACGTAATACGTTGCGAGAGCAAATCAAGTTCGCGTGTGGGGTGCTGTGAGGGGCGGCCAACAGCATCCATACTATTTCACAAGAGTCCAACATTTAGAAGATAATGACGGTCCGCTTCTGCAAGCGTTCTCTGAATGGTACTTAAATCACAATCGGAACATTGAAAATTCCATTCTGTGGACAGATGTTTATTTACCCAAGATGGTATTTTCAATACTCATAATCAACGTCACTGGGGTTATGAGAATCCACATGTAGCGAACGACTTATACGGTTCCATCAAAACTTATTTCTTTTAATTACTTTTCATTATTTTTTATTATTATTTTATTATTTTTTATTGATATATTGCTGTACCGCATAGGTGCAGATAATTATTTAGACTTCCTGCAACAACAGGTTCCCGAATTTTTGAACGACCTGCCTCTAAATCTCCGGCAAAATATAATTTTTATGTACGAGGAGGCGCGAGTTGTGTGGAATTATCTGAACAATACTTTCCCTGACCAGCATTGGCAGGAATGGTTCAATACTTTGACAACCTAGATCGCCAACTCCAACACCCTGCGATTACTTTGAATGGGTCGTTTTGAAAACATTAGTTTACCAAACACCTGCGGTCAATGTTAGAACAAGTGTATTTCAAGCGGCGCAGCAGTAACGTTACGTTTAAGCTGTAATAAAGCGTGGTAAACATGTCTATTAATTCGAACAAATATTATAAAGTGTTTCGTGTTATGCGTTTTCAATTGTCTAATATTAAAAACGTTTACATGTTTTACTTTTAATTTTAAAAATTGCTGCAAGTGACCGATCAGTGCAACAGCTACCCAGACGCTCTTGTTATTTCGTGTATTTATTTGATACACCTTCTCTAATATCTTGCTCCGAGCTGCTATTTCCATACATAAGTGAGAAAGATAAAAACAAAAATTGTGCAATAAATACGCGTTGGTCTCAACAATAATAACAATAACAATAAATTAAAAAATCTGCACTATTTCAGCAACGTACAAGTCATAAGCGAAAGAATTACTTTTATCAATTTTGCAAAAATTAGAATCCCGTCCATATTTATCTTCTTCCTGAAAATACCCTTGAAATTGTGAAATAATAGCAATCGCTAATTTTATAGCAATTGAACGGGCAAATTATGTATAACTGTCAGCGCCACCTAATCCTACAGGAGTTACAATTGTACGTTTGCGGTGGAATGAAATTCCATACATACTTCCGAACACGTATTCATGTTAAGTTCATTACAGGATTTAGTCCAAATATACTCTGGATTGTTTCCACGAACAATATTGATATACAGGTTAATAGCACATTTTAATATGATACCTCCCTTTGCCTTTGCAAATGATGAGATTGTAACATTTTTGTTTTTTTTATAATAATAATAATACTAATAATAATTAACAATAATGTACACAAGAAGATCAATAACACCTGGGGGTCGTACATTAACGCAGCAAATAAATGCAAGGCAACAAATACCAATATTATCGCACACGTTTGGCTGTATCAAATGGAATATTGACGAACTGTAGACAATTGATCGACAAACGCGGAAGATTATGACGCGAAATAAAATTTACCTACCCAAAAAATAACAACGACATACTACGGAAGACCCATTCTTAATGTTCATTCATACACACGAGGCAACTGGGAAGGGGGCTAGTCTGTATAGTACGGCAAAAAAACAACGCGAAGCAATGCAAACTAAGCTTAACAGACCTGCCTAGACAAATCCATGCACTCACAATTTTATAAAATCATGCAACAACAGACGCTACTCGAGAAACAGCTTCGCTTTCTTGAGTGCACCAGGTCTAATGCTCTGATACGAAAGGCTACATTATGCTATGCCAAGACAGAGCCTACGAGAGCTTATTATGTCACCAACCATTCTTGCAACAACGTCTAAATGACACTAGATGCCGTGCCTGCAAAAAGACTCAGAGACAACGATGCATATTCCAAATACGCGCCCACCATGGCACTCCGTGTATTATGTCACCGTATCCGCTTCGTGTATGGAATAGACCAGGAAAAGGTGCCACCGTATAGAGAGAAGTCCGTTCCATCAATGACCTCCAATGACAAGGTGAAGACCTTTTAGAATTCTCCCTTTTTAACCACCACACAGATAACCGCTAATGAGCTGTGGTGGTTCTACTGGAGCCAAATCGAAAGATGTTTCTCGTTGATGAAATGTCTTGTTCAACGGAACGGAACGTCGCTGAAAAAGAAATAGAAAAAATATACAAATATAAAGAAGAAATGTTCCAATTGATGCTGCCACACCCGGGATACAAAATTTCCTTGATTCCATTAATAACTGGAGTATGCGACGGCATGAAGGAGGCTGTCGTTGATGGTATACGAAAATTGGACATATGTTCAGCCACTTCGCGAAACATCTTTCACCTTATGTAGAAATATGTCATCTTCGGCTCGCTCAGTGTGCTAAGGGCTTATAATACCAGCTACCCCATATCTTAGAGCTAGACCATTTCGAGGGCAAATCGAAACAACGATAGGACGTACTCGATGCAATACCACGGGCTCCTGTATTTCGCGAGCTGCGGGAGACCTATACGTCTTCCTTCTCCCTAAACGTCTCGGGCACCGTGAAGACCACGAGAAATATCTAAAACACAAATAATACGTTCTAATTTTTGTTAAGTACTCTTCTTGTAGTTACCTTTAATAAACATAATATAAATAAATAATATATCCGTGAAGGAGGATGGGGTACGGAGGCGTTCTCGTTCTGCGGGAACACGTCTCTGGCTTATCCCGCGTAAGGTCTCTCGACATATTTGTTCAGCTTACTGGACTTGGATACTGGGATAAGGTAGACGGAAAGGAGAAAAATAAAAAGTAATAATAATAATATCATATTTGCTATCTTTAGTGAACAATGACACATGTAGACACAAAAAATAAAAAAATAACTAAGAATATGTAAACATTAAATATACAGGGTGAATCGGGAGAAACAAACCAAGCCCCACTAGTGTACTGCACACTAGGGAAAATAATATAGACCTCATATGTTTTTATCCGATTTTCATTTCTTTTCAAGTTTTAAAAGTTATAGGGCAAGCAAAGAATTTTTACTTCTTGTAAATGATCCAAATTTCGCATGTTTTTCCTCGCATTGACTATCCATGTAAAAATCAAAACTTTTCGTCACTTCTTGACACTTTTAACTAGTGATGGATTCCTACGAAGCAATCTGCTATTTTGTAATAGGTAACTACCGTTAGCAGCTTGTAGCAGCTAATGAATATCAAGATATTATGCGTGAGATAAGTCAAAAAAAAATTGAGGCCATAAGACATTCGCTGAATTTACATTCTCGTTTTTCGAATGTTTCCATAACTAACCTTAAATTACGAGCAGTTACAAAACGGGTTAGGTATATCTTTCCCTCAAGCTGAAATTTGTGAAGTTAAGAAACAATACTGTGTTTCTATTTTCTACAGTTTAATGTACTTTGAACATTTCGTTAGTTTCATTATTTTATTGTTTAGATTCGAGTAATATATTTGGGTTTACAGAAAAAAAGTATATGCTCGTACAAAATGCTCCGTGAAATTGTAATTACAGAAATAAGTCGAAAGTCGTTTAAATAAGCCGAAGTTATTTCAGTACAGATTAATACCACATCTACTTCATGTGCATATAGCTTATTTCCAACGAACTTACTGCCTTCTTTGCTCCAGGGAATACTACTTCACGGCGGTTTCGTGGATTAGTCTAACCGAAGTATCAGTTGTATGGTTAAATCGACCGCAAAATTTATCCTTGGTCTCCGTGTGCAAAACGCCGATGTGGCATTGTCAAGAGGTAAGCGAAAATAAATTTCGTACTAAATTCTTACAAATGTACCGTGAAGTGGGGAATTTTATGTCTGTTGCATAGTGTACATAACGTTACAACTTTTGCTTCCTTAAATTCTTAGATAAGGGCAAGAAAATAGGTTTAACGGATGGCCAGCTAAAAGAAATAACAAATTTCGACGGGTCCAACTAAAACGGGCACTTTATAGGTGTTACGGTAATTTATACTATTCACAAAAACAGCAACAAATACTTTTGTACAGGGTGCGCTATGATGATTATTGATAAAGGTACATGAAGACCATTTGCATATTCATTTGAAAAGTGGTAGGTGTTTGTTTTTGTATAGAGTTTCCCAACCTTCTGGAATTATAGAACTGTCCATTGTATAAATGTAATAGGAAGCTAATATTAATATAATAATGAAAAAATATTTCCGTATATACAGGATGATCGATAAGTAGCAGATCAGACACTTACTTTGTTATTTTAAATGTTTGGCTACTTCGTTTATAAACAAACAAATATGATATGGACTTTATATGTGTATTCCTATCAGATTTCCAGACATCTATGATGTTCTCAATCGCTTAAATTTAGACATGTAATGTTTTTGATAGGTTAATTTAAAGAAATTTTCGAAATATTTACAAATGTCAGAAATTTATTAAAATTGGTGGTCGTGAATCCGGGAATATCCTTAGACACTCTTTCGGCAAATGAAAGTTTTTGTTTGAGGATCGTCACAAAACGGAAAACGAGAAATGAAATGACCACTAACCTTAAATGTTGTAGCCTTCTTCTACATAAACACAATATTCTTCAAATGCTCTTTTGAATAACTTTTAAATAGTGGATCGAAACTAGGAAAAATTGGAGCAACTTCTCAATATATTATGTCTGAATGATATCTCGACATAAAGTTACAAAAAAATAAATAATTATTGTTAGTTTTCTTGCCAACGTTTTTGTTTTCATAGATACCTATGATAATTCTTAACAATTTAAAATATACGATTATTGAATTGGATCCCGAAACGAACGATTTTGCTGTAGTGTGACACAAGGACGCAACTGCTGCCGGGATTCTGTGATCTAGGAAGACATATTTGAACACATGCAACACTACAACGTTAAATTGTTCTGAGAATTTAGATGATACGAACCGAAAGAGATTTAATTGACATTTATAACCTTTGTACTACTAACGTATGCCCTAGAACTTGCTGTAGAAATTTCTAATGTGACTTTTCGAATAATAAAATGATATATATAAGTAGTTAATATACGTCTTCCCCACGCTTGTCGTTGGCTGGACTTCTATTAATTTTAATATTAACTTTATTATTTTTACGTCCCAAATATATTCGGCTCAAAACAGGATTCTTTCCCTAGCGATCGGGCTTTCTACCAACAGATGGACCCTCATACCCGATAGGTGTACAATGTGAACTTACCAAAGAAGAAGTGACTACGGCGCTGATGACGGTTAACCTCGTCGTTTTAATAACATTACAATACCTATTCCTTTAAAAAAAAATCCGAAATGCGATTACATTTTGGCAATTTTTTACGAGGTTGATCTGTATACTAGCCTCTATCTAGACACGGTACTAAAACGGTTTCGAAATACACAAATAAATTCAAATACCTAACACCATAAATTTTTTCGGTGTTCAGTATATAATTCTAACGTATCTATTTATTAGTGAAAGAAAACAAAGAGCAACAATAATGAAGCAGAATTATAAATAAGATTATATGTTACGGTTGCATTGTAGAATTGTATACATAAATTTGATAGATGAACAAATAAACACTATGAATTACATATATGTGAAAACTAATGAATGAGTAAATAAATATTTAAATACAAAATTTATTTCATACTTTTGCTGATGTGTTTTTACGTAAATTATTGCTTACGTGTTACTCTTATGAAAGTAAAATTCTGCAAAACAATTGCATTTTTGTTGCATCACATGAAGGGTAGAATTGGGAAGGGTTTAATCGCTGTTGAACGGAAACGGGTACATTCTAATAAGTTAATAAAAAGTCAAGAAAGAGTTAAATGTTCTTCAAAATATTATATTATTTTTACCCGCCTATCTTGTCACCCACGATGAGCCACCACTGGGTGTAACAAAAGCATTATCAAATAATTGGTTGCGATTTCAAAGTTTTAGGGACGGAAGAACTAAATTAATATATGTACTGTGTATCAGAACAGAATAGTAACGTACAGCAACCGACGTATGTCTTGGCGAGTGGTGGGGATGCCTGTGTGCCGGTAGGACGAGGGAAGGTACACTAATGATTGGTTCTGAAATATGTTCCTGATTATCGGTAGTGTCGACAAAACTCTGTTTCGCTTATTGTTTCAATTAATATTTACCGCCAACTTCCTTAATACAATTAGTACGTTAACTGATAATTAAAGTTCGCCACTTTCCGTACGCTTCACGAAATTAGCGGAGACAAATTCGTGTTTATTCGTCTCATGGGAATGGGTTCATGTTGCCTAACTGGTTTCCCTGAGAGTCGACAGAACACGAGTCTGTCTAGTCTCTGCTAATTTCGTGAAGCGTACGGAAAGTGACCGACTTTACTGATAATAAATGATTTTACTAAGAACTATATTAATGAATATGTAATTGAATTATAATTTAGACATTTCCCTGAAAAGCAAAAAACCATTATCAAGTTAAAAATATTTCTTTTACAACAGTAAAATACATAAAAATAAAGTAGCGCTTCTGTTCATTGGATAAATCATTCCTTTCACTATAACAATAAACGGAAAAATTCAGTTTTTTGCATGACTGTCACCTAAAATGTCGTTTTCTAGGCATTTATCTTCAGCCTTGCAATATATGCAAATCGAATTGCCAATCTTCAGTAGAAAGTTATCAAATTTTTTCCCCATTGACACTATCACATCGTTCATTTCAAAAGTCACATTCCTAGCGGGAACATTATTTTTTACAGTAATCCATACCACTTCTATTGGATTTAAGTTCAGGTGGTATGCAGTAATCTTAAAATTATATGTGCCCTTCAGTTTTAAAAAGTCAGCAAATTTATATGAGATATGCCGACTTCCATGATATTTTATAATCTTATGTAATTCACGTTTTAACATGGTATTATGACAAGGAATTCATTTTTAGCATATCTTTTTTTTTTACTAATGCTGGCAGGCGGATTATCAATGTTAATGTTGTGGTAGAGTATATTATTCATGTCAACCACGGAGTTTTTTGGCAAATTTGGTAGATTCTGTTCCAACCACTTTTCCCAATTCTCTGCATTCATACCATTATGATAATCTCTAGCTTCACTCCCAGATTTAAACATGAACATACAGTTTGGCATAAAGCCCATACTTCCTCCTCCAATTACTACAATGCGGCTCTGCCCTTTAGATATATTTTTAAACAAACCTCTTGTGCTGTTATCACTCCAATTTTTCGAAGATGTGTGGTCTTTACGAGTCTTTAATAATCTATCCCCTTCGAATAAATGTCCATGCGCTCAATTAAAACTTTTTCATTTTGCGTACACCGAAATATAAAACCGGTGTTTTTAAAAATTTTCCGCGGCGATCTGTTTGATCCGTTCCATCCTAACTCGCTTTTCATTTTCGCAAAGCTGGTACATTTATACTTCATTCTTCCACGAGTGAAAGTTGTACGTGAATTATGTCCCGAATATTTCTAATTTCATATTTCGATTTGTTACCGTTTTTTCCAAGACTGTGAAATCTTTGCTCCGGGATTTCTTTCTGCTCTCTCTCGTTGCTTGAAAAACGCACCCGTCCCTCGATTTTGTGTTTACCAATGTATACATTAAACACAATTTCATGCGATTGACTGTGAAGAACTTTCTTGCCCACTGTGCTGATTCTACTACGCCACTCACACTTAACATACTAATCGAGAACGCTAGGTTTCAATTCGCCTCCACCATTCGCCAAGATATACGAATTCGAAACAATTGTTTCAGAAACTCGTAGACCGTCATGATCACACGATTGACAATGGAATCCAGTTATTACCCCACAGTTCTTGTTATCATTATTTGTGAAGTTAAATCTTCATTTCTTTGAATTGTCGCACATTTGCTCATTAGACAAAGCGCGGCGCGTTACATAAAAAAACAGATAGAATTGAAACAGTAAAAATAAATAAACGACCGCTCGCTATTCTGGGTGGCATGGCCTAGACCGAACGTCGATGGAACGGATTGTCAGTCGCTGATCCTCGCTGACAAACAACGAAACGTACCGTGCTACTGGCCAAGTGAATGTGTCGTACTGTCAGCCGGTATCAATTTGCCCGCATCTATCAAGTTCATGTTCGTTTTGCAGTATTTCGACACTTGTTCACACTTCCAAGGTTTCTTTTTTCAAATCATTGAACATAATAAAGCTCTCCAACATTTCCCCCCTTATAATTAATGGGATAGATCCACATATGCCTCCTCTTTTTCTTCTTACATTCTGAAAATGTAGCCTCTACTGTACCCTCTTCATTATCGTAGGAACTGCTAATAAACATGGTGAATCTGTCACCGCAAGATGTTAATTAAAAAATTGCATACACGACACGCAGTCTGCCAGCATTGGGCAAGTACGAGACAACTTTTAAGCGGTCAATTTCCGTAAATATCCACAGGTTTGCAACTTGAAAAAAGGATATTTTTTATATTTGCACCTCTAAAATAACCACAATTTTAAATCGTTTCTTTTATTTGTGTAAATTTTATTAAAAAATTGACCATTGCCTTGGTTAGATTATCGATGCATTTTAGACGTACGTAAATCAAAATACTCATGACGTTAATCTGTTTCATTAAACAGATTACATTTGTATCTCTGTTTCAATTTTAATTCTGCGGTTCAGGAAAAAAAAATAAATGTTCGTTTACAAAAAGCTCTTCAAAATGACGAACATATTTCCGTTCGTATATGCGATATTCATCATTTAATATTGACATCTAACGTCAGTTAACTTACAGATTTATCGTTGATCCTACGCTTTTGGTTGTCCCAGTTTGGACACGAAATTGAAAATATCCAGAAAAAAGACCGATGCATGCCACCCATAATCTGATTTATTCCGCCTTTCAGACGCAGAGGGTCTCTGGAGATGGAAAAGGTTGGGTGGATATGGGCGACAGCCCATTGTTCGCCACGGACAGCTCCAACTACATCACCGTAGCTCCGGTACGAGACGGTCCGGCTGGATACTTCAGGCACGCCATATCCGTTAATATACCCAAGAGACGAGTCCTGCCGCTAACGCATGGTAAATTCGAAGTCTCCAGAATATTGGCCTGGGATCATTCGAACGACGTTATGTGAGTACCTGCTCGATCGCAAAGAACACAATTCGCAGGAAATATTTTCCTACGCGTTAAAATTTATTGACAACGCGCCCGCGGTAAACCTTCCGTTTTAAAGAGTATAGCCGACGTATACATGCATATATTGGAATACGTATCCGTCTTTTTCCGCACATTTCAGTTTTATGGATGAAATAATGATTTAATGGATGGCAGCGTATCCCCGGATGATCTACAAGCTTTACAACGTCGAGCTCAAAATTTTACTGACGTTTCCAATTTATAAATGGATCTCATCCTATTATATCTTGCTAACACAAAATGTCGTCTCAGTAAGTTTACAAGTTTTAAACGGATTAAAAAATTTCAAACTTAAAAGAAAGATTATAGCGCCGATGCATTGAGTCTGTAAATTAGAATAAGAAACATATTAAATTCATAACCATGTAACTAATATTTTATCCCAGCCGGAGAGCGGCCCGGATTATCTTTTGTTTCTAACATAACAGCAAAATTGCGTGCATCTTTATATTGCATTTGCAACAAACGACGTGATTACTACAGCTGTTTGTATTGAAGATTGCCCTACAGAAGACATCGGTCGTAAAAGCCTCAATTTAACTAGTGTCATTTCTATCACATCTACAGTAACGTTATATTAAACTTATTCTTGTTTGCAGATCCATTTCTTTAAGTCCATTAAGATATTTGCGACGGTAGTTTTGTGTTTTACATAGGTACATTAAAATTACATTAGTTTAATTTAAACATTTTCCATGTTACGCTTATTTTTAAGTTAGGTGTTCTGTGAATTAGCGGGACACGGTGAAAAAGGGTTTATCTACTAGAATATCCTCAATGCTTACTATTGTAGTGTTATAATTCGCAGCCTGCAGATTGGCTGTCGCCGCTGTGCATACAACACACATAATGAATCCAGTATGTCCAATCGCTCAAAGTTAAGATCCCTTCGATGGCTGTGGCTTGTTTTCGAAAGCTGCAACTCGTTATTTTCCTATTATCTAAGGATGTCAACTGCGGTAGTGGAGGAGCGGATGTTGTAATTCCCTCACCTCCTTAAACATCCAATTTAATGTAAAATTACCCTATAACAATCATCAGAATAATTTTAGGCGTATCTCAGTGAAATTTCGTAAATTAATAATCGTTCGTGAGATAGTCGTCTTACTGGTCAGTAAAATTTAAATTAAAACTTACAGATACTTCTTGGGTATTCCTGAAGGCAAGCCTGGACAACAGCATCTATACCGTGTCACATCAGTTCCACCTCGAGCAGGAGCAGCTTTACAGCCACCAGTTTGCTTAACATGCGTAACTGAACCAGCCCCAACAACAGCGCCATTTTATTTGTATGAGCACGAATTCATTATGAGAAATCGACCAAGGCCTGATGATTGGACCGAAGACGAGGAAGACGAATTTACAACACCAGTTCCAAGAAGAAGAAAGAAGAAGACGAAAGAAACACAAACCGAACCTCCTTGTCTTTATCACAACGCGATCTTTAGTCCAATATCTGCAACGTATTATATTTTAGAGTGTCTAGGGCCAGGCATACCCACCAGCAGCTTGTACAGAGCTTCAATTCCGAATCCTAAATTACTTTTGGTTATGCAAAACAATTCCGTATTGCGAGAACGAGTCGAAAAAATGGCTATGCCGCAGATCAAAACGTTTCCTGTGCGAATATCGGGAGGCTATCAGGCGCATGTGCGTTTACATCTTCCACCAGGATTAAGGGAAGAGGAAATTACAAGGTATCCGTTGGTGGTACAAGTGTACGGTGGTCCCGGTAGTCAGTTAGTAACTGAGCGTTGGAGAGTCGATTGGAATACCTTTCTAACAAGCAATAAGGATTTTATCATCGCGCAAATTGATGGAAGAGGATCGGGCGGGCAGGGACATCAACTGCTGCACAAAGTGTATTATAAACTCGGATCTGTCGAAGTTGCTGATCAGTTAGAGGTTACTGAGTAAGTACCTACTTAATGCTCCTAAGCGAATAAGATCCATGTATGAATATTTTTTATAGGTATTTGAAGGATACCTTGCACTACATCGATAAGAGAAGAGTTGCCGTGTGGGGGTGGAGTTATGGTGGGTTTGTCGCCGCGCTGGCTCTTGCGAGTCCAAGGAATGTGTTCCACTGTGCGATAGCTGTAGCACCAGTAACAAATTGGAAATTATATGGTAGGTACCTGTGTGTAATGAGAACTTGGCTGATTTTTCATTATTGGTTATATTCGTTGTTAGTAAGTAAAGTACCTACTTGTTAGTTCTTCGATATCTTTGTCGTTAGTATTTGTTCCCAATATTTCTAGATTATTTTATAAGATAGGCTGGGTCACCATGAGAGTAAGCTGTCGCAGATTATGTAAGAAACACATTCCCTTCCCCCCATCTAAGGAAATAATTTTAATAATCGCTCGGCCGCTATGAAACATGATCGAACACACAAAAGGATTTATTGCTAATTTAACACCACATTTTTAAGGTTCCCTAATATATCTGTCATAGGCTTAAATAGATAATAAATTCGAAAACATTTGCATCCTTCAATGCGTCACTTTTCTGATTAACATTTCAGGATGGCATTTAACTCTTTAGGGATGGAAATGTTATTTTTGTGAGGTTTTTAAGCCAAGTAACGGTGTCACAGTATATCCAAAATCCACAATAGCATTCCTTAGAATTGTTTCCACACTTACCTCTTATGGTTTCTTTTCTTTAGATTCCGCTTATACGGAACGCTATATGGGTTTCCCTAACGTAACAGACAATTACAAGGGATATGACGAAGCAGATGTTAGTAAGAAAGCGGAGCTCCTAAAAGATAAAATGTTTTATTTGGTACACGGAACGGCCGACGACAACGTTCACTTGCAGCAATCTATGGCCTTAGTAAAAGCATTGTCAGAAGCTGGAACATTGTTCAGGCAACAGGTGTGTACGACGTCCTATCAAATATCGGATTATTTGTGCATTTTTTATGTGAATTCTAGGTATATCCGGACGAAAGTCACGGCTTAGGTGGCGTTAAAAAGCATCTATACCGAAGTATGGGTCAATTTTTCGACGATTGCTTCAGGAAGCAAGTTCCGCCTGAATTCAAAACGGGACTACGAAACGACCTAGAATAACGCAGTGCACCGGCGGGGGAAGTTTGCCTATATTGTGATTTTCACATACCACCATCGTGACTAAATTATTAATAATTCATTACTATTTTTTTTACGTCCTTACGTTCGTGGAAGCGATTCACTAAGGGGCTTCAACGCCGAGAAACCGGTATCCATTTCGTAAAATATATAAAATAACATCCTGAGAATGGATGTTTAGTGATGTAAGTGCCAAATTTTGTCGTATAAAAAGTCATTATGGTTATAATTAAAAAACGGAAAATAAAGGGAAGGCAAGGAAATGCGAAGTCGAAAGATCTAATGAATTACGGAGGCGTTTTAAAGTAACTAGTTTTATTGGTTTATTAAATATTCAGTTCATTCAGCATTCGCATCAGATGTATATAGTACTTCCTGTTACATGTCACGAATACCATAAAATATTTTAATATCGCGCGCTATTAATACAAATACATACGTATAAAAAATAGATGAAGGAGGAATGTTAATTTCGTTAATTCTTTCATTTTTTCATGTAGTTTCACCAATATTTATAATATAAAAACGTAGAGCTGTAGAATAAAAACAAATTGCTTTCGCGGAAATGATCAATGCGGCGAATATTATGTAAGCATTCTATATAAGTAGATAAAAGTTCAACTTTTTTACTATAATTAAAGTTACATAGAGAGACAGCTATAAAATGTAATAAAACGGATCTACATCTCTCACTGAAAGAGTATAGATTTCGTAATTAGATCTCTAAGACCCTGTTGATATATGTGCAAGATCGGTATTTTGGCATTTTGGCAAAGTCTCTTTATTCTCAAAATGAAGATGAACCTAACATTTAGCGTATGCGGATGAATATAGCAGTTATTAATGCGCAACCAAAAAATGTTTGTAACCTCACACGTTGATTATCTACGCTCCAAATTATTTCGGAGATATTTGCAATTTAATAAAGGTTTTGGGGATGTTCAATGAGTTCCTTATAATTTCATGGCAGCGTTAATCAATGACTCAAACTCTGTTCTAAATAAATTGCCAACATGGATAAAGTTCGATTCATAATATTTGTTGTTTATTTTAAATAGAATGGCCAGCACCTTTTTTCGCATTTTTAATTATATTAATTTATTATTTCGGTATAATAGTGAGTTGTCACATGTCGCATACTAGCTTTCTACTACAGGATTCAGCTTTTAGCCACCGTTGTCAGAAACTTATATCACCAAAACTATTAGATTGAGATGGGATAAATGTAATGTAGAACGCAATAGTCAGAACATGGTATTCAATTTAAAACGTATGACTTTTAAGGGAACCCAACTAACACGAAAATTCAGAAAAAGATTTAAACTTTGTGGGTTGGTAGAACAGCGGCAATTTACTTCAACATCCAAAACCACAGGAAATATTAAAGAATACTTTAGACCATTTTGTATCTGTTTGAAGGTAGAGTTACCCCACGGCCGAGTTGGCTCAGGAAACATTTCTCTGTGACAGACAAGACACATTTTCGCGGTCACGCTACTTCTCCAATTCCCCCACTTTTCTTAGTGTGCGTGAGCTGGGAATACGATTTTTCCGGAAGGCGCATGCGGGTGTTAGCTACGGTTCAATTGGCTCAGGAACCATCTTTAAGTGTCAAATAGGACTAATCTATCACATTTCTGCCCTGGCGTAATTTACCATTAGCTTTAAAAAAAAAATGAATTACTGAAGAATTATTAAAAAAATGCGCGCACTGCACTGGCAGGTATAGCAGTGAATAGAAAGTGTACATAGAAATCCTTAAATCATGCAAATTCCCAAAAGAGATTAGACATTCTTCAATTAAAAATATATCTACTTAAAATTACCAGCTGACACCAATTTGTTACATCTGCAGATTTTACAATTTTATTTTGCATTGTCTAGTATTATTTAAATGTTCTCTAAATATATCACGTAATTCGGATTTTTCCCTGCCATCATGTTCTCCATGAGCCAGTTCAAAAGTACAACAGCATTTAATAACATATTAAGCATATTGTTTATTATTACGCATCGGGGACGGTTTCCCGAAATGGGTAGTAGCTAAAGGAATACTACTGGCACCATTGTAGAGTAGCTTTGAAACAAACGCAAGATTATCCGGTCAGATATTGACGAAAATTGTTAACCGTTTAGGGGTCTCGACCCCCCAAAAAAAGCCGATTGGACATATAGAAAGGTTTCAATTTTTTCTGAATTTTCGGGTTACCTGTGTTTCCCTATTAGTTGCATTGTCTATATGCATTAAGTTTCCATCTTTACAAATGGATTTTGTACATGTTTTATTGGTTGTTACTGATATGTGTATGCATACAGATACTAAACAGTGAGTTAATTGATTTTCAGGGAAATTTTTGAAAAATATCATGGCGCAAAATTTCTTTAACCAATATACAGCACTAAAATTTAATCTCTTTACCTTTACCAGCGTATAACTCCAATCCGATTATTTCCCATCGAACCATTGAAGATTATTTCGGAAAAATATAATCAAATAATAGAATCAGTAAAATTTTAAGCGTTTGGAAAAGCAAAGAGTAGATACTATTAATATACGTATTTTATACGAGTATACTCTCAGGAAAATATCTGCGACTCAGATAGTTTCTGGTATGAAACTCAACCAGAAACTGGTATGATGTTGAAAAATATACCTACACAATCTTAAAGATTTTTCAATTTAGAATATTTAAAGATACTAGATCAATACAACATAAGAGTCTATGTAGAGTTTAAGCAACTTAATGAATAGAAGTTTCGATTAAAAAGAAAAGTGTCAAATTTATAGTGATAAAATGTAGATAGTGAATGTTAGCATGTATATAGTATATTGGGTTCGACGTGTCATGTAATAGGAAATTTCATTAACATTTTCGTGATACTCCTTACGTCATACTTTTATTACACCGTCAAAAAGTCAGTATTAAAAAGAGTCGAAAGAGACGCTTGAAAAAGACGAACAAGAGATGAAGGTTTAATCGTAACATAGCAATGAATCATCAATATTTGTAACTAGATTGTGAATATTAGGTGATAATACAGTAGATTATAATACGAGACCAAAACGTATATTTAACTTAATTAAATAGGGAAGGTATGCAGTAGCAAATGTAGGTTATCATACAACAATCACATACGTATACATTTGATTTCTTCACCACTACACTAAAATAAATTATGGTAATATTAGGCATAAGTGGAAAAGTTTCTTGTGCTTCTGTCTCGAAATACCTGTACTAATTGCGTTAGATTTTTTCTTGCATTACTACCGTATTAGATTCGAATTGCAGTTTTCCAGGAGGATTAGTACACATTTAAAGACACATTTCGTTGGTGTTTTGTTATCTATTTGATATTGAACTTAAAAAGCGGGTCCAACTAAATGTTGTTTGATACGTTCTTTAGCTATTACGCAAGAGATTTCAATAGCGCCTTAAGAATACAGCTAATGTTTTCATTAAAAAGCAGGTCGGGCTTTTTGGTGATAAAAAAATTATTGGAATATCTTGATGTTATTCCTAAAGAAATCGTATCCTTGTTAAAAGAAGTGATAAATAATGTTGTTACAATGATGTACTTAATTAGTAATTAATTTCATTAGAATTGATCAAATATGGATTAATTTGTGACTATGAAACGTTGAAATTAAATTGATTATACACATATAGAAAATACAAAATAAAATCAATTAATCACAATTCCCCCCTGTATAATGATTAATTCTAAAGAACATAATTATTAAAGAAGTGTTAATAATGAATTAAACAAAAAATAATTCGATAATTGTTATAATGGATGTGATTAATTTTGTGAATACTCGTTTTTAACGCGTGTGTATTTATTATCAGATTATATCGATTTATTTTTGTTTCCGTTCATACGTTCGATTTAAACATTACATTTGTATATAGACAAATATATCTTGATCAAGGTTGCCTTCATATAATTGCTACACTTTGAAAAGTAATCTCGATACTTCCAAACAAAAGGAGAAAAAAAAATACATTTCTATCGCACCTCTACCACGAGAACCTTAATAGATTGTGATATTCTTCTTGTTCTGTATAGTTCCATATACGCTGTTTCTCGATGAAAAAATGTGAATAATAGTAATAATTATATCAAGAAAGTAAATCATTATTCAAATATATAGCATAAGTAAACAAGTCGATTGCGTTTTTTTTAGTATGTACGTATAGCGCTTCTCATAAAGTATCCAGGTACTTCCACCGTTATATTGTTTGAATAAAACGTTTTATACTTCAACAATCTTAAGCAATATTGTATATAAACAAAATACATACATGAAGTCATATGAGTAGAAGACAATTTGTACAATTCATTTTATTATATTTATTTGCGTTTATCTTTTTAATAGCGTAAAATGATTCACTGTAAGGTACAATAAAGAACGGTGATTTAAAAATTATGGTCTTTTATTTACAACTAAATCCTATAAAGCTAATTGATAAGAAACCCTCAGGTTAGCTAATTAGTACGTCAAAGTAGAAAATTATTTTTATACAAAGTATCTCACAGACAAATGTTTTATTGCTTTTATTTTATTTAACGCAGTTTATCTAACATAATATACGAAGGCTGTACAGTATTCATTGCCTCTAACACAGTGAACACAGTTGAAATAAGGTTTCCATAGCGACACAAATAAAGAACCAACATTGGTTTTTGTAGCTGCATTTGTTAACACGCTAAATTAAAATAAAAGGTCCTCAAAGATTAAAAAAAATGTAGTTTAACGCCGCAACAAGTGCATGAAGACATTACAGTTAGTGCGCTTGGGGATGAGATGCTCTTTCATATCCAGAAGAATTCGTTTCGAGAGATTCGAAGTGGTGGAACAACTTGCGAGCTTGCAAAACGCCGTGCTCGACCGCAAACTGCGTGATGTGTAATGATCTTTGTTATGCAAGAGATTAATACTACTTACAAGATAAATGGATATAGATATAAAGAGATAGGTAAGCAGTGATAGAAGGAAAGAGAAATAGAAATGTTTTGAAAACAAGAAATACAAATAGAAAAAGGGAAAATAATGAAGTTGTAAAATAATATTGTATAAGAGAAATGCAACTGGAAATTTCTTGAAATTAGTCGTGCTCTAAGAACTAAGAAGATATCGAAAGGTGTCGCGTTAAATATGTTGGCACCACAAAATGTATTTAAGGTAGCAAAGACGTTGAATCAATTTTATTGTGGAGCAGTTGCACTAAAGTTTCGTGCTTCGTTTCTCTCTTCTGCTACTAAACGAATCCAAGGAATATCGATTCACGAGACTACCGTAATTTATATTTCTCTCCGAATATGAACCATGACACCTAATTAGAAAGTACTTAGGAAATCGTCTCTGCACGTGTTTCATGGAAAGCTGAAGATACGGATGGTGTGGGTACCATGCAAAGGCACAATCCATAGAGACCGCATAACGAAGCCCAAAGCTATGATGTGCAGATATCACGAATATGGTCACTAAAACGTAATGAAGAGTCGAACAAAACACCCTAAAGTCACTAAATATTTAGTAGAATTTTATTTATTGCGTAGTACAAAGTGATAGGTATCGAGATTTTCAAGTAGTTCACTGTCCCACACTTATCAATGTTTAGGGTAATTCTATTACGTACGCACCAGCTCTGTATGTTCTTTCAGATTCTCTAGCAATTCCCTGCAAAGCTCTACAACTCAAAGTTTCATCATTCATCAATCATTAATATATATTGAATTAGAACGGACCGAGATTTGTTCCCCGAAGATGGTGTATACTACCTCGAATTATATCCGTTGTAAGATCCGTAGTATGATCTATTAGTTAAATATGAAGATATAAGTTGGCAAAAAGTTAGCATTCAAAGTTTTCGTGAAATCGGTGTAAACGACATCAACTCAGCTCCCAGTGTTAATAGCCTCACTTATATATTGTGTAATTTCTAGATTAATCGCAGTAGATTGATCGCTAAAGAGACCATGTTGTTACAGAGAAAACTGATGTTTCTCCATTTGTTGAACAGTTGATTATTCAACGTTCAATGTACATTCAAGAAAATATTCATCGTGTCTATATCTCTAATATTGACGCCCCAGCAGTGATCCTAAACATGTTCTGAATTGGTTTGTTGCAGTTGACAAAACGTGAGTTCACCACTTCGATCTCAAGTCTAGATAATAAATCAAGAAATGGCGACTACGAGGATCTTTACCGCCTTGCTAATTTAGGATTTAACCATCAGCAGGCAGATGTACTTGCAGCAGCCGTCGATGACTAGAAAAGAGGAAGAAGGGAGGAAGAAGGGAGGAAGAACATTTATTTATTCCCCATTTAAGTGGGGTATAAATGAATGTAATATTTCTTGTGGCGTATTTTTGTGTTATCAAGGAAGAACGTAAGGTGTTCCTTGTTTATCAAGATTTTAAATCCTACGAAAAGCAATGGCAGGATTGCAGCATATATGAATCTTGTCAATGCATATGTAGCCGAAGATACCACCTTGCATTTGGTCATCTTTAATTTGATATTGCACTTTTCATTTTACAATTTGCGCTATTTTGGAAACGTGCTTGAATATTTTGTTGATGTTACAACATACAGCTCAAAAATATCTTGTATCTAAAATTACTTACCGTATTGTATATTTGTTTTTTTTTTGTTATTCTTAAAGAAATAACTCTTTTAAATTTGCTTTTCAATTTCCACCATCTTTGTTTACAAACACTTTGGAATAGGAATGTGTTGCTAGCAGTAAATAAATATTCAGTAGAAATTAATTGTCTAAAATTGCCATCCTGAAGTAATCCATAAACGTATAGAAATAACTTTAAATCTTTCGCTTGTTCAGACCCATCAACGGAGCTTAATATTACATTAACGTATGTAAAGAACCTAAACATTATGTAAATAATTAATACACAAAAATCTAAATAAATGTAAGTTCCTGTGAAACTCCGCGGCAAATTACGTAGCCCCTTTCAATTTATATGCGAAACTCCGCTGCAAGTTTCATACCCGGATTAAAATAGTTTCAACCGCCGCCGCACATTATGGTAACAATTCTCTGGAATACTTAGAACTTGGCTAGATAATCGCGGGTCAATATTATGCCACATTTATGTATAAACTTGGCAATTGTATTAAAGAAAAAAAAAGAGGAAAGTTGCTGCGTATATTCTCTCTCATCAAGATAATGCGCCAGCACGTTTACGTATACGCCAATTACAATATAGGTTTCAAGCATTCACCATGTTCATTCGACGCAGCCGCCAGTGATTTTTATTTTCTTCCAACACTAAAGGAAGGTCTTCAGATAACCAAATTTAACAGCGCTGACAACGTTGTGATAGCAATTCAAGAATTTTTCTCTAATCAAAAATGTTGGCGACAATAAATACTGTACAACCCTCGTAAATTATTCATTTAGGCGAATTCAATTATTGGTTGTACGACAGTGGCATATTCTCACGGATCCATGCTGAGTACTTTCTAACATCGGTGTAAACGCTTGGTACATTAGGAGCGCCGCATTGGTCAGATCCAAAAGACAAAATTCCAACCTACATAGAAGCAAAGTATATCATGTCACATTAAACGCTTTGGGAACTTAAAATTTTCACCTGATAATATGTTGTAGCTTGTTTGATTAATAGAGGAGCACCTCCGAATCCACTGCAAGCGTCCCTTCCTGCTTCACCTCCAGCGCATAACTGTTCTTCGTTGATCGGTAAGGTATTTCCGTAAACTTTCGCGCATTGCTGTAGGTTTACTATGGGGACACGAATTGCTTGTTGTTGTGGGGACGATTCTTTAAAAATTGAAATAAAATTATTAATATCTTTATTTCACTCATTTGAAGTAAAAGACTAGAAAATTCACAATCAAGGTCATGGTTACAACTTAACATTTTGGTAGATAATAGAACTGATAATAGAATTCTGCCCACTTATAACTTTTGAAGAACAGAAGCTAGTTGTGGTACAGTGGTTAGCACGCCTGTCTGGTGAACGGAAGATATCAGGTTCAAATCCTTACTGGGGTTAGTATTTTAAAAAAAAAGTACAAATAAAGCAAAAGGAAATTCCTGTAGGGACTACAACATCTTCTAACATGACGTTAATCAATGCTTTAAATCAGCACCATCCTGGGAGCTAGATCTGTCGTTATACGCCATATAATGGAATCGCAAGGCATTCAGACCTGTTAAATAATTTCCAACGTCGGAGTTGGTTAACAAAATTTATCTATCTTCCACAAAGAGCGAAAGCGCCCGAGGTTATAATGTAAAAGATTTTAAATATTGTTCTATAATAATTGAATTTTCTGATGATATGTGTGAGGTAAAACATAAAACGGGGCGAATGTGAGTGCTTTTTTCTAAGAAATAAAACCATTATCGAAAGACTAGTTTAATTTCAAATGCAAAAAAGCAGATCACCGTCTTTAGGAACCATGTTATTTGTCCTCAAGAATATGTTTGAGAAAGAGTTTTTGTATACGTGAAACCAAAATTATTTGAAAAATGTTATTATGACTTATTTCATCTTCATTTTGAAGAATAGTACGGTAACTTTGTTTAACGTTGGTTGTTCATATGGAGCCATCGATTGAGGAAACTATGTTAAAGGTTAGTAGAAGAGCCTAATAAACATATGAAGGAATAGAAGAATAACGGCTACAGTGATTGTTGAGATCAACAAGTGGAAATGTTTTAGCTGTTGTAAGGCAATTTGAAACAATTTCAAATGTAGTTCCTTAGAATGTGAAAATCTTTCTAAGACTGTTGTTATCTACATGGACTTGCTTAAGAAGCTCAAAAATAGAATCTCAATCTCAGAATATGTGGATCGTTCAAATCTTTAAATAAAGAAAAGATAATAACCTTAACATCACTGGTCTTCCGATGTAGTGTTGTTTTGAGAGCTGTCGCATGTGGGCAAGTTTATGTATTTGTGGAACCATAGAAAAGGAACAAATCTATTTCTTTTTTTGTATAAGAAAACATGTGCAAAAATTAAAAGAAAATTGTATGCAGTTTATAGAGACCATGTGCCGTCGATAACTACCATCAGATGCTGGTTATCGTTAAATGAAGAACTTATTGCCGAAACAGAGGTCTATTTTGTAGAGCTCGACAGTTCCTATTATACAACAAAGAGATGTCGAGAAATAAATTTAATAATTTATTAATCGTGCCGTCCTCGTAAATGGGACTGCAGTCGAAAGTGAAAACAATATTACTAAGATATTACCTATTTGGCCAGCAGCTTTTCCCCATCCAACCAGCACCGCATTGTTGGGAAGAAGTGACCAAGTTTCCGGTAAGCATATAGGTTGAGCCGTAACTGAAATACATACACAGAATAAAATGTTATTACACATCTTTTATATGTGACTATTAGTTGACGCAGTATTAACATCATTATGTACGACAAATCAATTTCGAAGTGAAACGGCTTCCGGAAATTGTTCCCATGCTTAGTTTTCGGCCAATTGTTAATGCGAAAAAATTCATTTTTTTTTCTACGCTTTATTTAAAATTGACGTTATTCTTCCTGTCGTTTAACACCTGATACGAATATTTTACCTTTACGTTATGTTCTAATAACGTAAATGAGATGAGAAGTTGCCAGCGATTTTATTAAAATAATATCATCTCGAAAGATCCTTGAAAGATTTTTTTTCGGTTGCGGTTGATTAATTAACGGAAGTTCATAAAAAGTGTTTATTGAAAATATTATTAACAAGCGTAGAATTATATTTTGAAAGTAGATTCTATTCGATTTGCGTCACTTAGAAATATAACTTAATTATGAAAGGCAATAGTGATGTTTCTGGTAATTTATAAAATCAGCAATTTTAAATATTTTTTAGTTACCCTCTTCATGAATATTCCCGACATATAGCTTTGTTTACTCCATAAAATAAACAAACAAATTTAAATTTATTCAAATGAGAATTATAACAATACACACCGTGATTTGAATTAAGAACATTCTATTATTTGCCAGCGCTATGACATACACTCTAATAAACATTTCTTATAGTGAATCTAAAAAAAGCAAGTTTATAATGCATAGTACATGAATTTTGAATTGTATTATTTTTTTTAAGCGGATCACTTTGTATATTTTTTACATACCGAGGGGAATAATTGTGCGAGATACTTTGATGGCACCTTTAGTATTGATAATAAGAGAAAACTTCCTATGCAGAGTACGTCACGATTAGCTTAAGTTATGTGTACGGGGAAGTCAAAATATTTTCAAATTCCAGTATCTCTCCCTTATACTGGAAAGAGCCATTAACTTCCTTATTTTAAATAAAACACTGCCATTGCTTTATCAGATTTGAATTCTGTGTTAAATCTTATGCACCCTTAAAGAGACTCTTAAAGAGATTTGCATCTTTCCGAAAAACTATGATGGGTACGGTGCATTACAGGCTTTAAAATAACAATTATTGCAATATACAAAAAAGAGAGACCTCGATTTTTTAAATAGCAATTCTCAATTTTCTACGCGGTACTATATTTTGTATCGAAAAAGCAAAGCAAAAATGCGTAGCAAGTGCTCTTGCTAAAGTTACTAGTTTAGAAGGTATTTTGTGAAAATCCACTACTATATTTATGCTGTTGATAATATATTTGACAGCTACCTTCAATTATTTACGACAAGTGGTTTTTCACATTGCTATGCAGAAATATTTTTTCTCTTTGAGTATTAAGTAACCTACAGAGCTCGGAGCTTTTCGCTTAAAACAAAACAACATCCTTATCAGAGGCCGTCTCTAACAACATACGAGGGTTGGCCTTTTTTGCATATAGGACGCCATCAATGAAATGTGGCCTTTCAGTATTAATTTCAGTGTTTATTGAACTTAAATCCAAAGATTCATGAAGATACGGCAAGTGATTTAGCCACAGCATTGATCTGAATATTTTTTGTACAAGTTTCGGAGAGGAGAATTTTAACAACAACGTCTCGTCGAGTTGGTTTCTGTTTTTAATAATGGAGCACCACATCAGCCGACAATTTCTCGCGGGTATTCCGCAATTCCAACGTGGACGAGGCCAGGACGAGATCATCAAAGACAGCAGTCATTCAGATTTTTTTCTGAATGCTGCTGTTAGTGTGGCGCGCCAATTGATGAGAAAGGATCGACATGTAACATATCGCGAGATTGAGATATTCTTATGCACTTCAAAAGTCTCAATACAACAAAATTCTGCATGATGAATTGGCTTTGAGAAAGTTAGTTCCCCGTTCGGTCCCACATTTATTGCTGAAGAACAAACGGCGGCTCGTTAATTAGTGTTGAAAAACTTTCACCCGATTCAACAACGGAAAGTCAAAAAATGTTCATAGCGTCGTGAGTAACCCATGAACCAGGGATTTATTCCTATGGACCCCAAACCTAACGTCAAACTACTTATGGGTGTTGGGTTACATAGCAAAACCCAACAAGAGTCCGTTCCCGAAGTATGCCTACGAATGGTCGCACGTTTCGTCTCAATTACTTTAAGTCGATCTATTGTTTGCTATTAAGGCTGTATCCAAAATATCCCTTCGACCTATTGTCCCGAAGCCATTATTAGGCACGAAAAGTTTCAGTTTAAACCCAGTCGCGTTCCTATTTATCTATTTTCTCTTCCGATATGTAATTTAAAAAATCCAGTGTCTGAATTAAAATAAAGAACAAAGATGTCACTCGAAAACTAAAATATTTAGTACGTTGTTGGAGGTAGTCTACAATAAGGATGTTCTTCTATTCCAAGTTAAAACATTTCTAACTCTATAAGTTCATTAATACGCAAAGCGGGAAAGAATATATTAAATGTTGCAAATGCAAATTTGCTCAGCATTGAAGGTACCTTATTTCGTAAATATTTCGAATTAAACAGATGGACGCTCATTTTTTTTAAATATTAAAATTTGAAGTACTTACCTGTATAGTTAATACTGTCCCTCAACACTAGCAAGGCGATATTGTTTCTGTAGGTTTCTTTCTGATAACTCGGATGTACGATGACATGACTAATTTGTAAGTCTCTAGCCGGCAATCCACAAAATTCTTCTCCACAATCTATATCAGAATTCGTTAGCCATTCCCCAGCTTTTACAGTGAACCTTGAGCAAGAAATGCAAACATTAAAATTTGGTAGCATATCCACCTTTCGCCATGCTCACAATTTAAAGTTGCTAGCTTTGGCTAGTGCACAGTGTGCTGCGGTCAAAATTACTTTATGATCGATTATTGTTCCAGTACATGGGTATTTAATTTCTCCAGTAAGTGAATCTATAATCATTCACATTAATGTTACAATCGTGTTTGTAAAGAGAGCAGCAACTGGTCTTACTTCTGAAGCCAACTCTTACAAGCCAAGGGTAGGATCCAAGACCTTCATATTGATCTCCTTGAATTGATGATTGACCACATCTTGGCTGATCGTTACTTTTACCGTGACTGAATAGTGTTGATTCATTAGACTGCGGACAACAAACTAAACCTGAACCTTGGTAACCACAGCCCAGTTTCCCAATTCTAAAATTTAAATACTTTAATAGAATGTATTACTAGTAATAAGTGAAATTCGTTACTATTACCCAAAAATTCAAATCATGGAAATCATGAAAGAAGAGGGGAAAACAATTTGTATTTACTAACCTACTCGTATATACACATTCATTGTTTAGGACTTCTTTTAGTATTGGACATGTAGATATGGGCACACATTCCGAATTTCGCGGACAGAAAGAATTTCCTGGGCTTCTAAATGGTCTACCGTCAAACCCATTGTTTGAATTCCAAGGTGATCCTATTTGTTCTGCAAATATCAAACATTAAGAAGATCGGCTATTATTAATTTAATAACTGAATGTTTTGGTTACCATGTTATCAACAATTTTCGCATATAAGAAATATTTCAAACCTGGTGATTTTAAAACTATCAAACCCCCTTATGGCTAATAGTTCTTAAATGTCGTTTTTCTATTATAACAATTAAGAAATTTATCTATGGATGTGATCAAGTGATCAACTAGCAACATTGAGCAGAACGAATTTAAGGGACCACTTGCATCTCCCACGGGCTTTGCATTAATAAACCCTTCACAAACAAGAAATGAGCAATTATTTATTTGCTCTTAATGTAAAGGCACTTAAAAAACAGGGTTTACGCTACTTTCTTCGTTTCCGGACTGGAACTGCGCCGTTGTTGTAATTTCTGTCGACGTCGTGTCCACACTCTTATAGGACATCTTTAGTGCTGTTACTGCAGATTGACTGAAGACTATTCATTATCAAGAACTCGTTTTAGGTCAATAGTGCAAAAATGTTATGAATCAAGAAAGATCATCAACAATCTAGTTGGGATGTTTGAAGATCTGTACAGATTCACAGATATATCTGAAGAATATGAGTGTTCAGTAACATTTAGTGCTCATGTTACTGAACACTAGCGTGCTTGTGTTACTGAACACTAGCGTGCTTTATTTCACCGATGTACACACTATGGCATAGACTTGGAATCTGATAGACACTATAAGGAGCTTTCAGATTATTGGGGTCTTTGATGAGAAAGTAGTCTAAGAGTTTAGAATAAATTTTGAAGATGGTTGGATTATTAAAATTTCGCAGAATGCATGATGGTATGGAATTCATGTATTTATTTAGGTTTCGGTTATCAAAAGTTCAAAAATAAAAATAAGTGTTGTTATTTCATATGTTTGCGTATATAGAAGATTTTGGAGAAGTAAGAGATGAAACGTTTATGCAAACGCCCAACACTTCCTTCAAAGTTAACGAATGGTAAATCTATTGCTAATTAAGGTGTCCTACAATTAGAATTCATATTGAGTTTGGAATAGGTTAAAAAATAGTAGAAATGTCTTTCGGGTGATGTCGTGTAGTTAATGTTTTACT
>LR737384.1:7959979-8116434 GCA_902655005.2 Marronus borbonicus | reverse complement strand
ACTAAGGTTAAAAAATCTTTATAAGCGAATGGAAAACTTTGCTTGTGTTGATTCTGTCGATTTCTATTCAGTTGCGTACTCGCCGTAGCACTGTGGATGAAATCGACAACAAACAATTTCGCGAAAGATATCGTATTTGTACAACGGATACATGTTCAAATAACAAGCATCTGTTATTAAGATCTTTGATGGAGTAAAGGAGGATATCAGAGCAAAGCTCTTAAAATAGTACTCAAACTAGATTCAGGTCAATAAAATTGGGGATTTCTGCGACGACAATGCGATTCACAACTTTTTAACAAATTCTGCAGTAGGGAGAATGGATACCGAATTGATTTTTAATACCTTAGAAAGAAAAAAATTGGAAATGATTGTATTGGGTATTGCCATGTTATTACCAGGAACGAACTGCGTGATTCTTAAACTTGATTAATGAGAAACAAATAAGGAACAGAATTGATAGAAAATCGTATGTAGGGTGCTCAAACGACAGCATTTTTGGTCTACTGACTCTACACACATATTCCTAGTATAAGACAATAAGAGGCAGCAAATTTCAAATATTTATTTCAAATTAACAAGCTTAAACATTAGTATGGTGCTTTTTGTAATAAATAAATAAAAGCACACGAAGAAGTTATACAATCTGGAACTCAACGTATTAGTCGTATATTTACAAGCAGTCGCCAAGTGGTTGCATGTGGTGATTACTTCGCGATATAGTTGGTACTTATATTATGCCAAAAGATTGCTGCTCCTCTATTGCACAATTAACTGACAGCAATTAAGGTTCATCAAATGGAAATTTTGCAGTGAATAAAAACTTGTATAAAAGGAAACTAAAATTAGGTAAGTGTTAATATTATCAAATCTATCGGGTTCTGCAATGTTCGCACAATGGTATTAGTATTAGTATCATTGGACTATGACATAAATGCCTTTAGTCTATTCTAACAAAATGGTTAGAATTGGTGAAAGCTCTTAATAAACCTTAATATTACTCTAGGATCCTCATCCTTCAGTTTAGTAGATGTCAGAAATGATTTACTGAAATGGTGTTGTCGAGTGCGACTGATGGCAACACATTTGCGTAGAATGTGTTCTGCCGTCTCCAGATCTTCTTGGCATAGACGACAGATTTGATCTTCAGATTTAACTAGATTGAATATGTGATATTTTATGGTTGCATGACCTGTCAGTAATCTAAGGACCCCTTTGCTGAACGATAGCACTATTTTCTCTGTCTTTGGTGAGCCTGATATGAATACGTTCGCCTGTTTTTGTCTTGGAACATTTTCCCAGTACGAGGTCTTATGTGGCTCTCTTGTAGACCACCGATGAAGGACATATTCACTGCTTCCTTAGCCACCTTGTCTGCCTTTTCATTACCTTCAATCCCTTAATGGCTCGGGACTCATCGCAAAGTAAGGTGGTTTTTGTCTCCCAATTGCCATATTCCGCAGGAAAATTTTATTTAATAAAAGGTTACTCATTTGTTTCTATGTTGTTTCCAACTACCTCTAAATGTTGCCGGCGGGGCAATCATCAACAAACTGGGAATACTTGCAAATAGATTAGACCGATTAATATGCCAGTTATACACAAGATGATATTGTCCAAGTAGTTAGGAATGTGAAGAATCAAAACTTAACTTGCGGACAAGTAACAAAAGGATACGGAGGATGATTTCTTTGATTTTTCATCAAATGTTTTTTTAAATAGTAAATTTGCACTCTTGTGTTTATTTCTTCTTATTGCATTTTTTTAACGAAAATTATCTTTCTATTTATCCCTAAAATAGTGCGGTAATACAAATAGACAAGGGACGTAAATAAACGCAAATAAAAAGTGTACTTCTCTAATTGTCACAAGTCTTTTCAAAGCATAATTATTATGGAATTCATAGAAATCATTATTTCTATTAAAATTATTTTAATTTAATTGACATTTAAATTTAATTTAAGGAATTGCGTTTCAAAGATGTGTAAGTATATATAATATACTATTATCTATGATCATTACCCGTCTACATTACAGTATCCGTCACATATTTCCTGTGTCACATTAATTGTCTGTCCAGCTTGTAATTTAAGAAGAACTGTGCTTCATAAAATTAATTTTCTTTGATCACTGGAATTACGAACAAGGTCAAGTTCCTTCATCATTAGAATGATTTTTAAATAGATTTTAATTGGATATCTTTGGTAAAATTTAATATTTTTAAATCTACCATACAAAAAACATAAATTTAATTTTCTCACAGATAAACCACAAATTTACTTTTATTTATCAGAAAGTTTTGACTCATAGTAACCAATATCTCTATATATATTGTTATAAAAAAAATCATGCTACAAATAATTACTTTTAACGATATAACCTTCGCAATTTCCCGTTTATGCAGCAATAAACCCGTATATATTTTGATGATAGGATTTTCTAAATTGCTTCCATTAAATTTACTTATGTGATGTGTACGTAGTCTTTATGCACGCCATAGTATACAGTTGAAACTTGCACGAAGCCAATCGATGCTAATTACAATAGTTATCACAAACATTGAAAATCCATTACGAGGAAGTATGAGTAGTACTTTTTGATAAACTCTTTTTTCAATGAACAATGTACTTGTTGATATCCGTGAAATGTAAAATCTAGAACCAGGAGAAGAAATGGTTAAATTTCGTAAGAGAAATGCGGTGTCTTATACCTAAATACATACAAATTTATAGAATAATGGATTTTTGACACTATCCATTCCTCAACCTATTTCTATTTACCTTTATTTCTAGGATCACAAACACGTACACAGGTTTAAATTTACATTTCATGTTTTTACATCAAAAAGCACTAGTACCCATGACTTGTACAATTTAACACAACATTGAAATGTACAAAATAGACTATAAACTTTATCTTATTTAAATGGAGGGGCTTGTATGTTAGCGCGTACTTTGGTTTCCATTACAAAATCCATGATCCATGACTATACGCATAAGATTACCTACACCAAAATGCTTCGAAAAATAGTATTTGTTGTACACTTACAAAATTCAGTACTGTAATTACGTTTTAGACAATCTACGCAATGTATGCGTAGGGAGTCAAATTTCTAAGAAAACATGTTGTTTGTTATTAAACATCTTTATTGGCCACCCCATAATCGTAATCAACGTAAATAGATAATCCTGCAAGCACTAAATATGCAATAAATATAAATTGCATAGTGCTTGTTAGTAGATTAATTTTTAATAGACTTACTCGTAATCTTAATTCTAAGTTAATTTTTAATTGTTCGCCGAGTGAATTCCTGCTATTCATTTAATAAAAACGGACAAAATACCTATAGAAGAACGTTGTGTTATACGATAAAGGTTTAACACGGCGACAAATTGCTGCAAGAACAAATTTTAGAATCCTGAAGTTAAAGCAACTGATATGAGATATTTAAGAATACAATCATAGCGAAATCGACAAAAAATTTCAGAAGAACGGCACCACGCTCTTCATTTTCTTTCCGTAAACATCTATTAAAAACCTTTATTACAGCGCGGAAATAAGGCAAAAGATCACCGCGAATGGACACAGGATATCTGAAATTGAACACTATACAGATAAATCAAATATGAAATTTTTGGTACTAAAAGTCACCAGTATGTTCGTCGAAGAAAAGGTGAACCGTGCAAGGCGAAGTGTTTACAACCAACTGTAAAGGACGGTGGTGGGTCAGTATTCGTCTAGAATCTCATTTAGTGTGTGTGATTTGATACGAATTAAGGGAAAGTAGACAGGGGAGAGCTATCGTCACAAGCACTTTGCCCTTTGGAAGACACTAAATTGGTTATAACTTTGTACTACAACAAAGCAACGACCCTACATTTTTCCAGAGCGGCAAAAAACTACTTGCAAGAAATATTACAAAATGGAATGTTGGAAGTAATGCCATGGCCGCCACAAAATCTTGATTTTTTTGACGTTACCGAGCACGTCTGAGAACATTTGAATAAGAGAGAACACGAAAGGCAGCAGGTGTTACGGAACGTTTCCGAATATTACATGAATAATGGAAAAATATTCCAATTGAAATAATTCAAAAACTTTATGAATCAGTTCCTAGAAGTGTACAGGCAGTTTTTCAAGCTACAGGAGGACACACAAAATATTTAATTTCATGTAAATTTTTGTGTTTTTAAAAATATAAAGAGAGGTGCATTGAGTAGTATATCAATTTTTGGTTAAATTTCAGTATTTCAATCCCTAGTTCAGCGTTCTATAACTACAATATGGTTTTCATTCTGACCAAAATTATACCTATAGATCTTTGGGAAAGAATTCCTTTACAATATTGTGCAAAAGTTATTAGAACAATCCATTTACCAAAAAAAGCGGATTAATATAAATAATTGTAGTCGCATTGCCGAAAGTAGTGCTGTAATATAAGTACATATATTTCTTGTAAACCTGTTTTTTAATTAAATGTAGACGTACAGAGCTTTATGATGTCGGCTATAACTAATAATTCGTTATTATCATAATTGAAATAAAAGTAACATTGTAATTGAGTAAAAATTTGCTCATGGTACGATTTATCCTCTTTTACCCTATTATTCTAGCGTTGCAAAGTTGTAATTTTATTCCTGCGTATATTTATTATTGTAAAAGAATATACGTATCGTATGGCCCTTGTAAAAATGTATGTTCCTAACAAAGCAAGCGTAGTTGAAGTAGAAATAACAGATATACATGTGATATACGCTTTATTCTTGCTTTAAAACAATAACTTCATGAAATCTAAAAAACTAAAGTATCTATTTCTATCTATAAATATATAGTATTTACCAAAGTAGCACGTTTCTTAACAATTAAGGGGTTTTAATGAATTTTGGTAGAATTATTGTAAAATAAGAAACAAACAGCTGCTGTTGTAGTGTTTATGTAGCTTACGAGCATATAGCACGGGTTCCGCAAAACTCGATTTTCAAAACTGACAAAATGGTGAATAGCAAAGTGATCGAAGAAAGACAATTCCAGGCAGTTGCTATTCACGGCCACTGTTAGAAAGAAATATGGGAACGAATTTGTTTGTTGTTTAGGGACTAAAATATTAAGTTTATAATAATAATAATAATAATAAGAAGAAGAAAGACAAATTATTAAAACTTTTATTAGTTGAACCGATAGAAGAAAAAATCCGGGACCATCGGCTCTAAACATCGAGTGCATTTTATAATCAGAAAATAAGAAGCGGTTGAATTTTACTGCCAAAAAGAAACAAAGATTTTCAATGTTTTGTTTCTAAATTGCCAAATCTAGTTGACACTGCTAAGTTTAAATTTAAGGACGTTCAAGGAATGTTAAATAGGTCTAAATACCGCAAAAGCAAGTTAAAGGATGTAATATCTAGTTGCGGCTAGTTATAGTTCTTTTCTTTTCTACTTTCGTCAACTTAAAAGAAATGAAAAGACTGCAAAAAAATACAAAAGAATCTCCGTTTTTGCTAAAAAATGCTCCTTCATCCACTATCAAATAAAAAATCAATATAATTAAAAAATAATAGCAAAATCTAACTTACGAGCAAGGAATGGTTGCGCGTAGCAGATGGCAAGTACGATGATTATCGAAAACATCCTGTACGCTTGATTTGAATCCAACTACCGGCGTGCACCTAACTAGAATCTTTATCGGAGTGCGAAACTAGTACTGGAATTAATAATGAAATGATCGCCGGAAAATATAGACTGACCTTCCACTAAAAAAATAATCATACATGTATGACTTGACATGTCCGACAATATATGTAAAATTACTCCCCACTTGAGTATATTGTACATGGATGCATATTCGGAGTGATGTATTTATTTATGGTATCTAAATAGAATATAATCTGTCCCCATATATGCATCGGCTAATGCATGACATCAATCGATTTGCAAGTATATTAACGATGGTAGTAACATTGAATTCTAACACGTCTTGATTTCACTATATGAAACAATGTATTCTAGATGATCAAATTTTGAATCATAAGGAACTATAGTGTATCAGCCTGTAGCTTCGAAATTAATCACCACAATAATAACCAATAAAAACATCGAGAACGGACCATTTTGTACATACGGAAGATTATGAAAATACCCTTTGCATTTAATTAGTTTCATGATGGTCTTACGATCTCAGTACAAGACAGTAAAGATTCCACTCTGCAAGTGATGGTTTCCGTCGATATTTCAAGTAGAACGTGCTGTATATTTTTGAATTGATGAAACTATTTTGGAAAAACACACCAGGAATTGCGAAGCGTTGTAAACATAAAGCACAAGAGAATACCAACATACTAATTTGACAATATTCGCCCCATTCCCGCATATTTATTGTGGGCCACATTTTGAAAGCCGGTGTAGATTACTATCCGAAGTAGTTCTTGACCTGTCCCACTGCGATCTTTTCAGATCTACTATTTATTCTTGTCTCATTAGATCAATTACATTAACTTTGCTTTCTTCGCTAGATTTAGCAGCCTTGTGCCTTGTGCCCTCTTCATAGATTTCAGCTTTTGGGTATTCCGAGCCCATTGCTGAGAGCCTTACTCCTGCCAGTGCTATACAGTCGCACAGCACATAGGCAGACAGTCTCTTCTTCCCCCTGGCGGAATCTACATGCTGTTTCCTCTGCCAAGTCTGTGTTTCTTCAGCATACAGTGTCCTGTTAGCAGGGCTACTGCTGTTCTAACAGTCTTCCTATCTCTGCTTAGTAGGTCTGCTTAAATGTAGGCCTGTGTTCAATCAAAAATTGCCTGGCCTATCTTTGGCCTCAAATATTTTCCACCAGTCTTGAGATTATGATATCTACTAAATAAAATATGCAGTAATGCTAAAATACGGAAGACAATTTCTACTTATTCTATGTAATTCTTTTAAAAGAATTGATCGGATCGGTTAATTCTTGATTATAAAGCGTCGTCTTCTGAGACTGAAGGCGAACTACTATTGCCGTCATCATAATTTTTCTCATGGCATGTGCCATTTCTTCCTTTAGTTTGGGATAGACCTTTTACAGCTTGAAGGATTAGTGAATAATGTTGATCTTGACGTTGAAATTCTATCGGATGCTGATCTCTTTTAATTAAATTCTTTTATCTATTTATTATCAAAATTTTCAAATTTAGCAATTAAGAAGGTAACGTGATTGCTGGTGTGTGTCATCCGATATTATTTTTTTAAGCACAAACAAATGGAAAAGTACAAATCTGTTAATCAATACTATCTTCTAGAATATCTTTTTGTCTGAGGTCAACAATTTTCGGAAGATGTTAAAAATATCAAAGGAATAAAAGGAATAGGCTAGGCAGTCATATTACGGTGTGCTAGATGCTAAGGTTAAGAGCATGATTACGTTTTTAACGAACAATTACTCAAAGCAGGGACATAATATTAATTAATGAGACACTTCTCTAAAATTTTAATTGAATTAGAAACAATGTTTTCTAGCAACGCGTTTAATAAAATATATCATTGCATAGTACGAACAATAGCAGTTATTAAATTTTTATGTCAAGAACCTAGAACCGAAAACTTCTTTTCTATAAATAAGTAATATATATTCCTGGCGAGTTACTACCGAGGACAACGCTTATTTACACTACTAATAGCATTGATAAGGACCTCTAATGTCGGTGTAAAAACAACATAAAAAACATCTTTAATCACCAACTAGTCCTCCTGCTTTATTAGAATTCTGTTGGTATACGGTCATTGTAATTAAGCCACGTAGGTTTTATGTTCTCATTATATTAAAACTTTATTGCATCATGATTTAATAATGCAGCTCCCGATACCAAGTATGGGTTAAATTTTGTTCGAACCTCAAACAAAATTTAATTACGACTCGATATGCGTCTATTTAATACTATATGGATAACTTAATTGTAAGTTATAATAATTATTCGTTTCTTCCACTAATTCCCCTAATCAATATTTGTCTATTTATTTTCGCTTGTGATTTATTAACTTACTGGGCGATGTATGTTAGGTAAATGGTAATTACTTCAGTAAATATTGAAATTATTTATAAAAAATATTTTTTGCAAATCTATCATTCATAGTATATTGTTTTGGAATGAAAATGTTGCCTGCACAGTTTCATATTATTTTTCTAAAGAAGAAGCATTGTAGCGAGATGTTTCTGAAAAAATTTCTACAAAGGCTCCTTGTAATGGTGAAGCTGATAATTTTCCGGAGTCCGAAAATGAATTGGAGAAAGTTTTTGAAGGAGATTCCGATATAAAGGAAAAATTGTATTCAGAAGCAACTCGTCGTTGTCAACGTAATATTGTTACTGATAAACCGGGTTCAACAAAATATTCGCCGTAACGAATGGAAAAGCTGAAAGAGATATAAAATGGAATAGTGACCATCCAGATCAATCAGGACAATGGAAATTATTGAAAAAGATAGAAGTCGACTGCTTTATAGGTATTTTGTTGTAGGCAGGTGCACTTAGATGAAAGAAGGAGCTGGTGTATCAAATGTGGACAACTGTAAAAGTACAAAACGCTCTTTCTTCATGGCTGCTATGTAACGAGATCGTTTTTATCAACTCTCGTTTTACTAATAATTTGATGACAAGGCTTTAAGACCAAAAAGAAAAATATTGGACAAGTTGGCAGCCATTAGAGGTATTTGGAATATTTTTGTGGCAAATTGTGACAAATTATTTGAACCCTTCGAAAACAAATTCTGGAAAAATATTCAGGGTATTTAGTTCCAAAGAAAATAAAATATGAGTTAAATTTTGCAACGATTTTGATGGCTATCTCGTAGAAGATTAGGAGATGATAAATATTTTTTAAACAAATTCACCTAGTCACGAATCAAAGTTTACCGATTCTTCAACCTTCAACAGAAAAACGAAGCATTCCTGAATAGTACAGATTTCCAAACAAAATGGGGCAAGGAGATCATAACATCGTTTTGGGTTAGATGTGTGGATAGACATTTTGAGGAATCATCTTGTAGGACCAATTATGTATGAAGAAACATCGAACTGGATTGATATCAATGGAGGCCAACGAGATCTCCTGATTTAAGTCTTAGAAAACCATATTTATTTTTATAAAGTTGATGTTGCAAAAAACATTGGCAAACTTTTGCTAGAAGTTTGCTACAAGTTCAAGAAAATTCAGAAAATAGTTACTTGAACATTTATTATTGTCTCGTTCCCTATTGTTACTACTGTTACTGTTACTTTGAATCGTTACAAATAAGTCGCAAAATTTGCAGAAACCTTGCAAAAACGCACCTTTAATTTACTATTTGTAAAATATCCCATTCAAATTCCTGTTAACATGGACATTACGTGGCTTGGTAAACAATCCATTCTCGACCAGGTTTCTGCCAAGATCTAGAGAAATGTTACTTCTTACGCGTATACAATGTAATTTTCCAAACTTATAATTTGAATTGGTATATCTCTGAAAATATTCAAAGTTAAATAAATTTTGGAATATTAATTCAATCAATTGTCGTACAAGTTTGAAATTTGTATTAATATTGTTTTTTTCACAGTTAAATCTCAATATTCGAAACGACGCGAACCAGACGCGTAGGCAGAAATATGCCCAAACGCTCCTGCGCACGGTACCTGGACAGTATCTGGTTTATGTCGCTACTTTTTAAACGGCGGATATGTGTTTTCTGGCACTAGAGGATGCCAACAGATGTCTGCCTCGTCGTTACGAATGCTCTAATATTAACTGTGAGACAAACAGTAGTGCAAAGTGAAGTAAAAAATACTCTCGGAATCATGCTGATGACGCCGGATAGGCGAAAAATATGTGTCTTTTCTCTCTTAGCATTACTTTGCCGTAAGTAATTCCATCAATACCATTAGGAAGCTATCTCTGCAAGGATTCCCATTCAAATGTTTAACCTTTTGATGATTGTATGTCTTGATGTACACGGCATTACAAGTTTTGATGACATCATTCCAAAACAAACGACGTGTTCAATGTTTCTGTGTGTTTCTTGACAAAATTGTTATTATAAAGTAAGTACGTGAACATAACTGAAAATGACTCTAAAATTGAAAATTCAAAACGTAATTATGTGAAATAATAAAATGATTGTACGTACTTTATAGTACAATACGTATGTTCTTTAGCGGTATACTCTTACAGAAATTATTTGGTAAATCCGTTTTAGGCAGATTTGGTCCACGTTCATTTATTTGGTAATTTGGGAAAAAGCCAACGACACTGTTTCCCAGTTTTCAGTTCTTCAATAGTGTTTCTCCTTACTTCCACCCTTCTACCAATGCATTATTTGAACAACTTAGATTATTATATGCCATACTGTTAGAGTTATGTTACACGACCGTGACTCGAGGTTTTTTAAATAACACAAACGAGACTTGGTGAACAATGTTTATTCTACTTCAAGACAAGTATATCTAACTAACGTCTAAGTGGAACTCTCCTGCCTTTAGCCCTACTGGCGTTTTTATACACAAGACAAGATTGTTTACAAAAAGTACTTAAGATACGAAAGGTCTGGTCTAAAGGTACAGTTTTCGCTAAATATAGTGTAGTTAACTATAACATGTCTTTAGCTATTTATGACACTAATTTCTCTAGACAATTGCAGCGACATTTTTTCTGTACTTCGAAAGCAGGATTGTTTGTTTCTATAATACATTGAATACTTGTGATCAATTGAACTGCATGCAACTTTTTTATAATTCTTGTTGTGAATATACTCATGAATATTACGTTTTGCTGATTACGTACGAATTTATATTTTTATTTCTTAAGATTTTTCAAACATTTCCTTGTTTCACGTTATTAATTGCTTTGATGCAAATGAAAGTGTGCTAAAAACAATTGGCAACAGAAACTGCCGGTTCGTTCAGAATAGGACGTATAGGATTTTTTTTTAGTAATCTCTTAGCGAACAAATTAGAAAAGATAATATAATTTTCAGTTTTTCTCCCTTTTCTATCTCATGTGATCGTTTAAAACAAAATATTGTTTTAAAATAATAAAAATGACCCAATATCTGTTATTGCACGTATTTCTTTTGTAGTAGCTACAATCCAAAACATAATTACCGAGCATATCTGGCAACATATCATTTATAAAACTATATTACAAACTTCTCGCATTAAAACTACTTGAATTGCTGTTTTTTATCTCAAAAATATATACAAACATTAAAAAATAGTTTCTGGAAATTTATTATTCTCCAGCGAACATTAGAAGTGTTGAATGTCGTTTGCAGAATGTTTCAACATATAAACCTCTTGATGAATCTAATAGTTGCACAATACTTTACAAATTTCCAATGTGTTGTTTACCTATCGGAAAACAATTTGAACATCGTCTCCCAAAATATACCATCTGTTACCGTAAATATTGCTATACGCTACAATAGTAACGCAGAATTCGAAGGAGATGATAACATTGCCTTTGTTTTGAGTAATTACTGTCAAATTTTTGTTATTCAAAGTGAAGATCCAGTCGTTATCTTTGAATATCTCGAAGAACAAATATTGAAGATGGCGAAGACCGTTTATAAGTACAACGTTCGAAAATATCTATTTTTAATTTCCCATATAAAGAAAGCAAGAAAATTGTTAACATCTAACTATCTGGATAATGTAGTTGATGTATTGATCGTTAGTTTAAATAGTTCAAAATGCAGTTCTTATTTGAATTATTGCGATGAGATATATAGTTTATGGACTCATTCTTTTGTCAGCATCGAACACGGAAAAAGGCAATTTTTAGATCAATGGTATTCAATAAATCAAAGTTTTAAATTGGGTAATGATTTGTATCCTGATAAAGCTAACGACATGAATGGGAAAATACTAAAAATATCTACTTACACATTAGCCCCCTATAGCGTAGTTGGTAAGTATAAAATCTTGAGGGTGGTATATACGCGATAAAGGAACAATCAATATAAGGTAAACACTTTAGGCAGCGAAATATTTAGTAGTATTTCTGTTTGCGCTTTAATTCATTAATTTTTTTGATCTTATCTATATATACATTTGCAAAATTTCCTCCATAAAGGTACATGTAAAATGATGCATGTATGGTATCTTCAACATCATCTTATATTATATTCTTTTAAAACAAAAAAAATATATATACACTGCCGTTCAGTGAAGTTCGGTCATACAATAAAAATCTAGTATATCACACTGTATACAATTATTAATACATAAAATTAGGAAAATATTAAGCATACACACTTTTCTACGGGATTAAAGCCATAAATTATTATGTAAAGTAGAAATATTGCGACAACCACAATAAAGTCCCTTCTATTATCATTCCAAGAATTTCTCGGAAGTACCGATCTTTTGAAACGGGTCGTTTGGGGATTATTAACGAACAATACATTTAGGAAATATACCGCAGTATCATTCTTGTTTATTTATCACAGGCGTAAAGATATAAATTTGCTCTATTTTACTGTTAAACGTATGTTGGTGTGCATCTGTCGTTTTTGCGTGAAAGTTTTCAGAAAATTTACTTCAAAATGGCACGTGGCAAGCCTACCAGTGTAGAAAAACGTTCACGCATTATTACGCTGTTTGAAGAAGGATATTCGGGACGACAAATTGCTGAAAAAATAAATACGAGAAGTTCAACAGAAAATGACATCATAAAGCGATATCGGACAACTGGAACTATAGAAAATCGTGTTCGTCCTGGAGCATCTAGGAAAACAACAAAAGCTGAAGATTTGAGAATTGTATTATTAAGCAAACGCAATAGAAAATTAACAGCGCCACAAATAGCAGCCGAAGTCAATCGCGGCACTGAAGAACAAGTTTCGGCGAGTACGGTAAAACGTCGACTTCAACAAGCGGACCTTCATGGACGCATTGCCATTCGAAAAAACCCTTATTACGTCGGGGCAACAGAGCAAAACGGCTACAGTGGGCCCGTTCTCATCTAGATTGGTCGTTAGATGATTGGAAGCACGTGCTTTGGAGTGACGAGTCAAAGTTTGAGGTTTTTGGGCAAAATCGACGAGCTTATGTCCGAAGATCTAAAACCGAAAAGTGATCCCGAACTGCATTGTGCCTACAGTGAAGCAAGGGCGTAGTTCTGTGTTAGTGTGGGGATGTTTCTCCTTTGCTGGGACGGGAGATTTATGCAGAGTGCAGGGTGTAACGAGGAAGGAAAATTATTTTGCAATACTCCAGAATCATGCAGTGCCATCAGGATTGCGTATAGTAGGCCGTAAGTTTACATTCATGCATGACAGCGACCCAAAACACACTTCGTTAGTGTGGAAGAACTATCTAAAAGAGCAAGAAGAACAGCACACCTGAAAGTAATGACATGGCCCCCACAAAACCCAGATTTGAACCCTATAGAGTTGTTGTGGGGTGAACAGGACAGGAGGATCCGAAAAATATGCCCAACTTCACAAGAACATTTATGGAATATTCTGCAACATGAATGGATTAATATTCCACAATCCGTTTTAACAAAACTTATCGAAAGAATGCCTAGAATAGTTCGAGCGGTGATTAACAGCAAAGGAGGTTTTTTCGATGAAAAAAAAATATAATGTTCAGTATGTTATATTAGACCAGAATAACTTTTTATTTATTTATTTTTGTCTTTTTTACCTGTACATACAATAAAATTGCATTTTGTTTTTAGTTTCGTTTGTTTCTGTAACCTTTTCATGTTTTTTACTAACCGACCGAACTTCTCTGAACGGCAGTGTACATTATCAGAATGCTGGAATTCAAATAATAATAATATCTTGGACGACGGAATATATGAATTATTTCGTGCAAGGGTTACCTTTGGACCCTTTGTGTTCCGGTGGTAGAATCGTTTTGTGTATGTCGATTCTGTACGTGACATGTCTTGGACGACCCCAGATATGAAGTTTTTTGTGTAAGTAAACTATCCCTTGAACCCTTCGCAAGGCAACTGTATTTTAGTGGTAAGATAACATATGACTGCGAATTTTATGTGTCGCATCTGCGTTTGATAACATCTGAACTTCGGTCGATATGTTTTTTTTTTATTTTTCCAATTTGCTGCTATACTACGGCCGCCGTTGGACGTTCGGGTATGATCAGAAAAACTGTCTGCTATCTTTGGCAGCTCTTTTCAGGCCGGTGTTCTGTCACAGAGGAAGGTACAATTAAAAAAAAAACGCAACCATCTTATTTTTTTTCTAACAATACAGCTCATTTTTGTTCGATTCTGTCACTGCCTACATTTGCAATTACGAAAGTGATACAATAAAACCAAAAAAATATCACACCAAAGAAATAATGTGGTGACTATTGCTGATAAACGATTAAGACGCATATATTAAGAAGAGAAAAGTTGAAATATAAAAATTTAGGTACGCGGGCAATTTCTGAAATTTGTTGAAACATTATGTTGGTAGTTCCATATTATTTACTTACTTACCATGTAATGTTTCTCAGAACTATGACAATAATAATAATAACAATAGTATAATACCCAACAGACAACCTGGCAAAAAATAAAAAACATGAATTTAAAATTGTTGATTTTACTCGTACAGAAAGAGATAACGGAGGAAATTGAAAACACGTGACATTTCATCGAGACGCTGTTGAAATTATGTTTTAAAAACCTCGATGGCTTTTTTATGGTCTTAAAAACGCATTTTTACGCAAATCTTTCACATTTAGAACTACAATCTAGCCTGCTTTAAATTAATTATTTCTAGGTGATTCCCTAGAACAGTCGCAAGGTATTGACATGAAATTATTATCGGAGTTTGTTCGAAAATACAAATTGAGCCCACGTCTAGTTATTGATCCGAATAGGAACTGGGGACTACCATACGGTAACCAAACGAAAGCAACAGGAACGGTAGAGAAAGTTGTTAATGGACTTGCTGACATCGCAGTCGGTAATGTTATAATTCAAAATCATAGTTAATAACAAATTGTACATGACTGAGGTATTTTTAGAGCCATGCATTACATGCTCAACTTATTTCATTTTCCACAAATTTCTCGAATCAGATCAGCAACGCGTTTGTATATTAAGGTGCCGTTAAGTATAAGATTAAGTAATTGGTCGAAATTTAGTCATCTATTTTAATTTAAGTAGAAAATATGTTTCTCAAAACATAAGTGCTTTTTTCCAAATATTTATTTATTCGTTGTAAAATAATTCAATAATATTAAAATCGTAAATTGACCTTACATTAATAAACCAATATAAATGAAATGTGTAGAAAATAATATTCTGTTATTATTAAAATAAAATATTAACGAATTTAACGAGTAACAAGTGACAAACAATAAGTATTGTACTTTTCAGGTGGATTGATATACTGGCCAAGTATTGCGTTTGATGCAGATGCAACTAGCGTTTACTATGAATGCACCATAAAATGTTTAGTACCACTTCCAGGGTAATATACTTATTTTTCAATATTAAGTTTCTTTGTAAAGTTAGCTTAGTTGTTTAGAACTCTGGATTAAGTGAGATCCTTTATTGCTACATAAAAATAAGTAGTTAATAAAATTACAATACAGTGTGTCCACGGATTTGGTGCAAACTTATACAACAGTGAACGTTGACACATTTTTTAAACCATTTTATGTTTGTTTTTTTTTATACATATTTTTAAATATGAAATAATTTAATAATATTCTGGTTAACTAAAATAAATTCTTTATTATAAACAAAAGACTTTATGAAATATTTTCTAATGTATATAAATTCGAATGTGATAAGAAACAACAGATAATTTATTTAACATAACCTCCACCTACTTCCACACACTTTTCGACCCGATACTTAAATTCTCTGTAAACGTTCCTAAATGTTCTTACATCAATCTCACTAATTACTGTTCGTATTTTATCTTATAATGCTCCCAAATTCGCATCAAAATTATTATTTTCGTACACTTTTTGTTTAACGTGTCCCCAAAAATAAAAATCCATCGGCGTTAAATCGGGCGAGCGAGCTGGTCAATGAATAGGTCCAAAACGACCAATCCATCTTTCAGGAAAGTGGTCGTCAAGCCAGTTTCTAATTAAATTAGTTGAATGCGCATTACATCCATCCTGCTGAAAGTAGACTGCCTCTCTGTTAATATCCTCCAAAAACAAAAATTTGTAAAACAAAATTTTGTAACAAATGTCGAAATAATTATGTTGATTTAAATTGTTTTCGAAAAAAAAGGGGCCTATTGAATAAAATTCCACACCACACATTTACTTTCTTATAACGCTGGTTTTTCCGATTAATACGAAAATTTGGATTCTCTTCTGTCCAATATCTGCAATTTTGGGATGACATATAACCATTAGTGGTAAAAGTAGCTTCATCCGGAAACAAAATTTTATGATGGAAAAATTGATCCTCCATAACATTTTCTCCAACCCAAGTACTAAATTATAATCTAAACGCATCGTCCCGGGGTTCCAGAGTATGAATAAATTTGGGTTTGAATGGGTGAATCTTGCTTTTCTTAAAGACTTTTTACAGTAACCTCTTGCTTACACCCAACTCCGCCGCTCTCTTACATAGTGATTTTTTTGGATCTTGTAATACAGATCCCAGAGCTAGAACAGTTAATGCATCATCTTCATTGTATTGTTTCTTTGTTTTCTTCCTTCTAACAACAGAGCCAGTTTCATCAAATTTCTTAACAAGCTTTTTCAAAGAATTAATAGCGATATTAATGCCGGCGAATTTAACATTAAATTTGTTGATCGCTGTTCGATATGAAATATCACCAATTCCATAAACTTAATCAAATAAATTCGTTGTTGCAATGTTAACATAACTGTGATCTTCGTGATTGCAAATGTCACTTAAATTTGAAACAAGACAAATAATTAAATGTCAACAGAATTTCAAGGCAATACGATTATCAACAATAATTTGAACTTAGTTAAATTTTCGAAAGTAAGCAAACAAGTTTTCAACATTTATATGCATACAGAAGCTAATCAGTGCATTTTAATATGTTTTCTAATGGTTTCAAGGCAAGCAAAAGCTTTCGTAAAGAATAACTTTTTTTTCCTAAAATGTTGAATAAAAAAGTTTTTCCCCTTGTGCACCAAATCCGTGGACACAGTGTATTTTGTTGTAGGTTGCTGAAAGGTTGGAAGTTGTTAATACGTCCATTTAATATCACACTATGGATTAGTTTTCTCTTCTCCATAATTATGTCAGTAGTAGTACATTATATCTCGAAGCAGATTACCTCCCATCGGTAAATAGTTAATTTCTTGTTATATATATAATATAAACCAATTTAAAAGTATCTATCTTATTACGATATGATATACATTATGATATTAATATATCATTTACGTATATATAACAATAAGTAATGAAGTATTTAATTATTAAGATCCATCTACATTTCTTATGTAGTTTCAGGAATCACGCTAGAGGAAGGGATCAATCACGTAGAGACGTAACGCTTGCACAAACTACCTTGGATATAGTCACAATATATCTACAGCAACCCACTCGACTCTCCAAACATGGAAGAATATTTACTTTTTTACTACTACAACTTTCAATGTGTTTTATTACAACTTACAATAGCGGTTTAGCAAGCGTAATGATGCAATCATTGTACGTCTATAAACACGCGTATAGAATCTGTAACATAACATTGTCAAATTGCAGCCATCAACCGTCAATTAACAGAATTGAAGATATTATTAATCAAAACCTAAAAGTAGGCACCACGAGCATACCAGGATATGCCAGTACAATAATTTATGATGAAACGGTAAGACACCAGAAAGTAGGTTTATATGTTTTGCGTACGCATTCAACTATCGAGATTATAAAGGAATCAAAAATATATGGAGATATCATTTCAGACACATATATATCTCATTCAAATGATGCTTCTCTTTTAGAAAATTTATATTGGTTGGAATAACTCTTGTAAAAATGGGTGTAAAGTTCTTATAGTCTTTAACTGAAGACATAACCAAAAACCAAATCTTTCCACCACGCCTAATTTTAGAGTTATAATCATACTCCGCTAGTGATACATGATTTACAAATTTTGTTAAAAAGAAGTTATAACAAAAAAAATAGATAAGTACAAATACTACGATGTTTAATTAGTATTAAGAATACAAAAACGCTTAACTGTACTTAACCTTCGCGCGGGCGCGTAAAATTGGCCAGCATGAGCGGGCGCGCGGCGGCTTTATACCGCTTTTGATTTTTGCCACGTTCGAAATACATAAGTGCTTCTTTACTGAGTACGGATTTTTCTGAAATGGAGGTGTAAATGCCGCCGGGGCGCCCGCTCGAAGGTTAAAGGAAAATTGCTGACCTATCAATGTTTTGCATAAATAGAATTATTTCTTCTTTTTATGTTGGCTGTTACCTTCTCTAATGAGAACCAGCAAAAATCTCCCATCACGACGGGATCTCACCTACCCTGATATCGTTTCTTCATTTCTGCAATGTTTTGATGGAACCTTTGCCCCTGTTACTCACTCAATTAGCAGGAGAGAAATGCAAGTGTGAATGCAAAAAATAAACTTTGAGCAACATTCGGCACCATAAATTTTTATCTTTTTCTATCAAACTAGCCATGATATCTTGATAGTTTTCACTCATTTTAATTCCCAGAAAATGCTTGCAAACATTTTTAAAAGAAGTCCTTGTTACCAGCTCTAAATCATTTTATTTGGTAATGTTGCTCAACTACTCGGCTATCCCACTGACACAAAAAACAACAATATCTGGTAATTTATTAAAATTCTCTACTTCTCTCTGGAATGCGTGACGTGGTATCCATTGTAGTTGCCGCTACCCTTCACGGAATAGCCGCGAACATGCTCGAGCTTGTTACAATACTTTTTTAATGTTAAATTTTACGTTAATTTTAGTGAAAACACATAAAAATATTATTTTGAAAATGTGACGTGATACTTTATGTTATAATACAATTTTTATGTTTAAAACAATGCAAAATACTGAAATTGTAGATTGTAAATAAGTCGGTTATAAAAATCATGTCGGCTACTGTAATTGATCTTAACCAACATAAAGCGGAACACTTCTGTAAAAAGTAAATTACCGAGATATGAAAGAAAGGCGGCAAGTACAATAAATAGTTTGTTCCACGGGAGGTAAACCCAACTAGACTTGGTACACCTTTGGTGACAGAACCAAATTTTAACTAAATCAATTAAAAGCGCTTCGATGTCGTAGACTGTACGTACATAAACCTCACTTCGCTTCAGAAAATGGTATTTTTCAAAAAAAATCATATTTAAAAAAGCCTCATATTCAAACAAAAAAAGTTGTTATGGATATGTTTCAAATTGCCAAACAGCTTATTATACGTTTTCATGAAACGTTTAAATACTTTCAATTCTTTTGTGGAACAGTTTCTTTTTATATTTCGCAAAATATTATAAATAAAAATATAATATTTTCAACCAATAATGATAGCAAACCTTGTGCTGTCCCTAGAGAATTAAATAACTTTCATAGTGCGTAGTGTGCCGACACTTTAGTGTTTGCCATTTCCAATCAATTTTTTTGATCGGTTTACAAAACACTTGCCTACCCTCAAACAAAAATTTCACTAGCTACAATACCTAACCATAACTGAGCAATCGAAGCAGGGGTTCAAGACACTCAATGGCGTAAGATTTGCACATCAAAAAGTTAAAAAAAATATTTTTTTAAATTTCGGGACATTGGCGGAAAGCTGTACTCTTAAAAAACGTTTACGAGTGTCTTAAAGCAGGTCTTTACGCCTACTGCTAGTTTATAAATAAATAAAGAGCGAATAAAGCATTCCAATTTAAATTTTAAAATAAAATGATTTGTTTGAGCGTATCAAAAATGAGACAATGACGGGTAAAGAGTTAAGTCCCGAGTATTGTATTTCTTTTTTTTTCTAATTGTATGTATTTATTTATTTTGTACGATGTATTTTGAAAATTTTTATCTATATATATATTGTTACAGGAACGGTACAAGAAGTTTTCCGAGTTACTCTTTGAAGCCAATCACACTGAATTATTTCGCATGCTTCGCTTCAAAAATATAAGTATACTCGTAGACAAAACTTTAGCTGGTAAAACACGGATCACCAAGATTTAAAAAGAAACATACCTATTAATCGCTATTTATTACAGGAAATTATGCTGTTAGTGATTACGAAAAAAGTGATATTTTCACAGAATTTGAAATTATGCGCGAGGATATACTGAAGATGTATATAGTAGGTATAGCCAGAAAAAATTGGGTCTTACTATCACATTTTAATAAGTTAGCCGAGAGAATATTTGAAGCTGGGCTTGTATACCATTGGGATCAGGAAGTACGTTTCTGTCGTAGATCTGCCCTCGGTCAATCTATTACAATACGTTATATATTGTAGGCAATTCGTTTAACTTCGTTGGAAAAAATTCAAACTATTTTAAAAATAAGAGACGTTCATCAGAATATAGCAAGCACATTAGAAATGTTTCAAATAAAAGGAATATTCGCTGTTTGGGGTGCTGGAATATTAGCTTCTTCTTTCATATTTCTGTATGAAAAATATTTGTTTTCGAAGCAGAAGTCAAATTAGTGGAATAACTAAATACGATTGCATGGTTTTCTATAACTGAGCATTAATATTAAATGCATATGTATTGATTATCTCTGTTCCAGCAATATTTGCAATAAGTCACATTTTGTATATTATAATGGTCTTGCTGGTCACTTCGAAATCACGGCTTCTACTAATTTAATTAGATCTGTTAAGTCTAATATACATCTACTTCTTTGTTATGTGCGTGGTTCACGAGGTTTCAATGATTTTCACCACTTTTGTCAACAGTTTAAAGTATTACAATAATATTTCCTTTTTCAAACGGAAAGATAAAAATAATGACAGGCGCCGCCGCCAAAAACAATGGATTATTAGAAGCATTTTGCAAGCAAAATGATTTTAAGTATTATAAGAGCTATAGGCTGATATACAAAACAAATGCAGCAAAAGGGAAATATGACGTCACGCTCTTATAATAAGACTGGAGTATTTTAGCAAATCTAGTAATGTCAATATATGTTCTGTAAAACACGCTAAAACTACGTAATCTGCAGTTTTCAAAAGGCGAACTTAGTAGACACCGATGGAATAACTATTAAACTTTTTAATGTCTCTGTGCATAAACAACGCATAAGTATCGGCAACCTCCGCACCACACAAGTTTAATTTATTATATAATAATTAATTCGGGACTGCCGTTTCGAAGACACGAATGGTCCTCAACATCAACCGGTAACCAAATTCGGTTACCGGCTGATGATGAGAATGCAGAGTTTGACAAATCCTATTTGGATGACTTAAAAAAAATTGGAACATCGTATTTATCAACTTCACACCGCTGAGAAAACAACTAGTTACTAGGAAATCGTAATTGATCGATCCGTCAGACTACATCTGCTGGTTTCTTGGCTTATTCATCGATAACGATTTCTGTTAGCCAATGGACGTGCTGCAACTTATTTTAAAAACTTCGGTATTATGCCACCACTTATTTTGTATATTTATGAAGTTCTTGTGCTTTTTAATAGTACTGAGTCTGAAAAAAAAAGCTTTTGTATCTACTTTATCAGGAGGGCAAGCGATTTCACGATTCCCAAACACAACACTAAATTCATTTGAAAAAAATCCTTTTTACATAGGAATTAATTCGTTAAATGTAAATATAAGTCATAAAATTTGTATTAAAAAACTATTTTCTCCAAAACTTAAGCGTAATTGGCTAAATAAACCATTATCATTATTTTTACTTAAGCTTGTGAGGTACTTACTCATTTATCAGAAGGGTTGCTTGAATACGATGTAAGTCTTTTAGAAAATAAAGAAGATAGGAACATCTCTTTTCAGAATATCGTTTATTTTTTCTAAAATATACTGAAGGATCTTCATATATACATATACAGAATTAACAAATATCATTTAAACTTTTCTTTGTAATAAACATTTTACAAATTCAAACTTCATCAGTGAAGAATTAACAATAATAAATGATCTGAATTTACCTAACATCACCTTCTACAATTCCATACATCAACAAATTTAAATTAGTCGCGCAAGTTCTTCAGGCAGAAAGTTTACAAGGAATGTAAAAACACAATAGTATTTATAGAGATCTATCACAGAAGATATTGACTACAATTTTGAGTAAATGCTCAACAGGAAGTATATAGCTTACATTTCGCCCCAAACAATAATTTTTATCACTTGACCCATTATCATGTGCCACATTTTGCGAATGGCTGCTACTTTTTCCTATACATGTATAGAATTGTAGAATAATTATAATTCAATTTACAATATAAACAATTTAATAATATCTTTAATGTGCAGAATCTTCAAGCACTTACTTTTTCATTATCTCACCATAAATGATAAATCATACCATGTAGAACTAATATGTAGGAACTAAAACTGTGTGGAAGGCAAAGTTGATATTATACAGTATGTAGTAGCTTAACTAGTTTATCATTTACCTTTAAATGTTCTAATTAAATAAACAAAATAAATATCCTTAATTACATCTAATCTAGTAATACTAGTAAAAAAAAAGAAAAATAAAAACAAAAAAATATATAGAATGGCACTTTTATCAAAACTTTTCTTAATTTTTAAAATCAGAATCGAATTTAAAATAAAAACGCGAGTTTCGTAAAAAAATATGGGTTAAAATAAATATTAACCAATTGAACTATTATCTTAACTACGCATAGTAATATACAAATGTTTATACTTTCTCTAACATATATAGTTTAAGGGCATCTGGTATTTCTAGATCCTCCAAGGAAATTACAGCAGGATTGAACGGGAAGCGAACCGGGTAGAAGTATTGAACGTCCGTAAGTAAAGTCTGGAAAAAAGTTCAGGCTTTAGTACTGATAAAAGTATTGGATATCTAATCCATAAGCCTCCCACATAAATTGCAAGGGGTACAAATTGACAGAAAAGGCATATAATTAACGTCCATTTATTTTCCAAAGATAAAATTATTATTTGGCGTATGCGGACAGAATTTTTATTTTATAAATTCAATATTTTATGTGACTTATTTGTAAATCTGTAAATATTTCGTCTGTTCGAGTTAATATATTTCATACTAATTTTTAATAAAAATCCAAAAAGGTGTACGCATTTAATGTAAAAATTCATTTAATTTCTCATAATGTACGCAAATATTTCAAATTCTTCCGCGTACAAGAACGCCAAAAAAAGGCCAAGATATAGACGCGGATGAGCGTTAGATAAAGAATTCCCGCCGAGAAAGAAGATATGGAAATCTTCATAAGTATGCTCGAAGCTTTAGCCCAGCATAGCGTTACGGAATGTAACGATTACCATCTGCCGCTCTTCATCTTTGTACAACACAGCATGTATTCATCGCACAATATTTGGTTCCCGGCTTTGTCCCTTCTGTAGAGGACAGCACAGAGCAATAGATACCAGAGGCGGTGTTAAGTAAATACATCAAATAGCGGGAGAATCTGAATAGCTGTGGATTGTATGGCATTTTTGCTGAAATGATCGAGCCGCTGTCGCTCTCAGACGTTCAAGCTCCTTTACAATTGGGAAGTGGCTGTAGTATTGCACATGTACAAACGTTGCAGTAAATTATTTTGTTTTCTATGCAACTAAGGAACTGTTTACTTAATAATTTTTTTTTTATACCTACGTACTGTGACCAAGACATCTAAATACAAGCAATTGATCTTCGCTCTTCACAAGGAAGATACACTGAAGGAGCGACTTCTTCAAATCAAGAGAACGTAACCAAGTAATTCTTTTTAAGACAGCCCTTTATACACTACATCGTTTTGTATTTCATTCTTTTTTGGTAAAAACACGTTATCAGATAATTAACAATAAGCAACGTACACAGTTCACCTAACAATTAGAAATTGTGGTGATCGTGTTATTTGGTTTTATTTGCATTTCTCTGCTTTGCTTCACCCAATAATATATAGAGGCTGTTTCAGCAAATGGATTTAAACGTCTTAATAAAAAATGTGTCAAAAAGGCTTCACATTCGAGATATTCGTCAGGGATATGATCCAAAAAAAAACAAGTTGCAAGAGCAATTGTAGCTTATTTACGGAATAAACGTACCGGACATAAGGCATTTAAATCAGGTTGTGTTACATTCCGCTGCAGATAAGTAGTTTGAAACAATATTTCAAAAACTCAAACAACTGTCACAAAGCGAGTTGTATAAGTAATAATTTAATTTCTTTTGAAAAATGTTTAATTTCGAATGATTTTCACAAAGCCAGCAGCCGCATCATATGACTTGTGCAACAATACACCAGCGACGAAAAAGCAAAGTTCAGTGTTTAACGAAAAAGCAAAATTCAGTGTTTAATTATGCTCGTATACGGAGCATAAGCAACTGTATAAAATATTGTTGCTAACAACCTTAGAAGCAGTACTCGAGCTTTTGCACAACAGTGCTTCTACGGTGTGGCGAATTCTACATGAGTAACTCTTACACCCTTTCCACATTCAAAAAATTCAAGCATTACTTCCTCATTACTTTCCTGCACGTGTGCAATTCTGTACATGGTTTTTAAACAAAAAATCATGCTTTTACTGACGAAGTTACGTTTACAAAGGAAGGAATGTTTAGTAGTCACGATATGTACCTGTGGGCTCAGGAAAACTTACATGAAATACATCGAAGAGGCCATCAACATTGCATAGACTGCTATTAACGTATGGTGTGGAATTGTTGATAATTACTTGATAGGTTCATTTATATTGTCCGGTTGCTTAACAGGCGAAGCTAACACGAACTACTTGACAGGAAATCTGGTTTACGCACGACAGCGCACCTGCTCGTTTTACCTATCACATACGAGCTTTTCTTTAGTTCACTTACCCTCATAGATGGATAGGAAGAAATAATCCGACACCTTGGCTAACTTGCTTGCCAGATCTGAATCCAATGAAATTTTTTGAGGAGTTATATAAAGAGCTTAGTTTATGAATATCTAATTGAAGCAGAAGCTTCAACGCTAGTGAATCAGCTAGAAATATGACTCCAGTGTTGTAATTTGCTATTCAGGCAAAGTATGTTGTGCATTGAGGAAAGAGGTAGATATTTTGAGCCCTCTTTATAGTACAGCCTAATTAAATATATTATGTCTTCCGTAAAGATTCTATTATATGTCTTTGTTACTTGTTCTTTTGGGATGATGATCGTAACAACTTATATTAGCGAATATCTCAGATCCGAAGCGTGTTTGACCACGTATTTACTAAAACTATTTAAATCGTTTTCTAACATAGATTCGACCTTGATAGTTTGTCGGTAACGTTTTGAAACCGCCTACTTAATATCAATTTATCGTACAATTTCAAATTTTTACTTAGCATTTAATTTTCTAAGAGGTGATTATTTAGACCGTGTTAGTTCTATACTTTTATATTAATTAAAACGAGACTCTATTAGAAGAATAAATGGACGTTACCAAACCGATGACACACACTGTACATATGATATACATACAAAAAAATCATCTTATTAATAACAACGGAAAAAATTTGTTAAATCAAATTAAAAAATAATGCATACCTGCTGGTCTTGACTGGTTGGTCTGTCTTGTAGTTTTTCTTGCACTTTTCTAATAAACGAAATCGGTACACGCTGTTCAAATTCATCTACTGGCGTGTATAAATTCAAGATTTTACAAATTTGCAAAGGTGTTAATAGGTTACACATCTCGCACACGCTAGCAACATCTTCGTCAGTCTTTCGCGCTTGTAGCAAGTGAGAGGCTTGAATGATAGGCTCTAAAGTGTTATGAATGGCTTTTTCCTAGAAGAAAAAAGAATGATAGTACACGTTTCGAGGTAAGTGTCCGGGTATTACATCTAAATTCTTCTCTCTAGTCCACATTTCGAAATGTGAAAGATTATGCCGTATCTGGAAACCTTTCGACCAATGACATAACTCTTTCCTCAGTAATAAATTATTCAGGCTGGCAGCGCATATGAAATAAAATATTTGTCTGAACACCTGGGATGTAACTTCTGGATCGACGCCGTAGAAACATAAAATCTGAAAAATAAAAAAAATAATAAATGAGTAAATTGCATTAAATGTTGTACGTATAAATCATGGGGTACCTTATGATGGCTTGTAAGTTCTTGCAGTAACGCCGTTGTTGGTTTCTGATTACCAATGGGACTACCTAAATCTCTGGCCGATATACTTGCCCTTCTGCTGAAACCTGCTGGTTTATTACCTCCAGTTACGCCCCTAATTTCTTCATGCTCTAAGATTGCAGGTACTATTAACGGTTGTACTTTTTCTTGTAAATTTCGTACCGCCACTGGAAAAACGCAAAGTTAACCATACAACTTCTACAAGATTTTATATGAAAATATCACCTTGATATATCCATACTGCAATATCAGAAAGGAGCTGTCTGTATTCAGACAGATCGAAATTTCTTAAGCACTGCTCATTCTGCTTCTTCGTATTTTTCTTTTGGAAGGCGACGTCTCCACTGTACTGTTTCATACAATGCAGTAGCCTAAAGCAAAAATTATAATTTCGATCAATATTGCGGAATTAATTTTTTTAATATATATATGTTAAAAATTGCAAAATCTGTAAAACTATCTATTTAAAATCGATAAGTTTGACGTGTGCATGGTTTCGCACTACATTAATTCTTAATCCTGCAGTATATTACCACGGGAACGATATTATTCATTTAGATTCTGCAGACTTTCGCATAACACCGTAATTCTTGCACTAATTTCGCACTACCTTACGTAAATGACGCACATGCTAATTATACTTGACATTAATTTCAGAATGTATAGGCGCTAATAATATCGCCGAGAGAAATACTATGAAAAGGTCATACCTTAATGTATTAGAGAGCCATAATACAACAGATTCGAAATCTTCATGGCGCTTTTTCACCACTTTCTTAACACAGATAGAAAAATTAGACAGTAGAGCCTTCACCTTGTCTTCATCATTAATAAAATCGGTATGTCTAATACACATAAACATGATGTAGGCTGGAAGTCCTGGCAGTAAGGTGACAGCTGTTCTAGGTTTCAAATCTAGGAAAAGGAGCAAAATTGATGTTAACTGCAGATAACAAACGTTAAGATAAAGGACGTACCAACAACTAATTGCTTCGTAATCCCAGGTTCGTCACCAACTTTAAATGAAAACATTCCCAAATAATCTCGTTCTTTTTTCCTAATATTTGCTGTTCTACTGTGTTTATGCACGGCTTCATCTTGTCTATTCAAATCGTTCATTGCTTCGTCAACGTCGATACCGGAATCCTTTAATTTATTCATCAGGAGCTTGATCTGTCTCTTTAACTTTCTTATTGCATCCCCAGCAGCGTCACATTTATCTTGCAATTCGAGATTTTCTTTCGTCAATCTGGTTATCTCGTGTTGCATGTAGGCCTCGCCTTTACTTTGCGGCGTGACATGTAAGTTATCCGCCAATATTCGTTGTTGTCTTTCGTTGTCTTCACGTAGTTTCTCGATCTCCATCTTGTATTCCTTTTCGTGCGCTTTGTATTTCGCCATTTCGTCTTGTAGTTCTAATTCGAGTTGTTTATTAATAGTTTTCTGCGTTTCGTATGCTAATGCTAATTCGCCATCTTCATTAATGTATTCACCTAAAAATAATTATATTGCTCTTACTGTTATAATAGATTCTCGCCTTCATGCAAGACTGCATCAACTATTAAGGGTGTCAGATAAAAGGGAATCAAATGCAAGCGACACATATTGAGCTAAAATACCGTAGTTCTACGCTACACTTCCTTATAAGTATTAATTTTTTGTACCTCAAGGAACTTATTAAACAAATAACATGGGAAAAGGTCTACGGCATCTGGTTTGTGATTTTCCGGACAACTCTTATTGCTAGTGAATAATTATGTGATACGCACTAGCACCGCACCGAAACAATGTGAAACCTTTACACACCTATTCTGTTCACGAATTAATTGTTCAGGATTGAAAACAACGCTAAAGAGTGATATTCAAGGAAAGGTAGCCGCTATATTGAGCTGCTGCAAAATATATAGCGAGCGACTCAGAATACGTAACTGTTTTCTGCATTAACACGAAAAGAAATATTTATAATTTATATTATTACCTGTTCTAGACCTAGAGCCAACTAAGGTTTTCATATTATTGGTCTGTTCCGCAAGAACACCCTTCAGCTGTACAATTTCATCACTTCTCCGTTCTAACTCGTCATACAACGTCCTGTTCTGCTCCTTTAGTTTCTCAATTCCACTATCTTCCTCAATACCATCTTGCAATTCGTAGAGGTGAGATTTTAGTGTGGATATGTATAACTCTAATTCGGAAATACGTTGAGAATCCTTAACGGCGTTGTCCACTCTTTCGGTTCTAGGAGACGTGTCTAAATCGTCCAGTCTCTTCTGCAAACGATCTTTTTCACGTTCAACTTCCGATAATTTATGTTGCAGTTTTAATAGTAATCCAACATCTAACTTTTCTTCCTCTCTTTTGTTTACTGTTACTTCTGAATTCGGCGCGGCTGGTTGCGACACCGTAGAGTTCGCATTTGCATTCTCCCAATCAATGCTATCTACTTTAGGATGATGCGAGCTTGATGTCGATCTTGTAGATCCGTACCCGTGATCTTCCGGTAAGTCACTTGTCGTAACGATAGTGTCAGCTATAGACGAAATACTGCTAACATCGCTGATATTACGAATATGGTGGGTTTGCTTATTTTGGTCTTTAATCTGCTGCTCCAAATCTTCGCAGTGTTGTTCCAAACAATGATATTCCTGCAATAATTTTTGATAAGCGTGTCTATCGTTGTCTTGTTCGTTTAAGATCAATAGTTTTTCGTGTTCGATTCTTTCGTTCATGTTTTCTTCGCCGTGCTGTTCGTAATTCTTCACGATTTCATTGATATTACCCAATTCTTTACGCAGCTTAGACATTTCTTCGTTCCAGACGTTCCTTTGATCTTCAGTTTGCTGTTTATATCTGTCGTGTTCGTTGACAAGATCCATCTTTTCATCCCTCTCGTTCTTGAGGAGATTCTCCAATTCTGTAATTCTAGCATCTCTCTGGGCGAGAAGGTTATTTACATTTTTGTGCTCCACCTCCAAAGATTTGAATACTACTAGTTTGTGGCTATAACAAATATTTTATCAGCATCAGTTATCTACAGTAGAAAAATGTATGTACTATATTTCTTATGAACCTCGTTTAATATTATGATTTATATTTATATTATATTCACATTCCGTACATATTCATTGTTATTGGACATTCCTCAAATTGCAAAAGAATTCCCAAATGTAGCGAGATGAAATAAAATATAATTGGGAAAGAGGTTTTATTAAAAATTTTGCTTGTGTGCGTGTTCACTTGGTGTAGATTAAAAATTGGCTTCATTAGCGACACCATACGTTCTACACAGGAATGAAAACTATCTACCCTGAATTACTGTACATTCGTTAATTTTCAGGAAAAACGCAGAAATACATCAAAAACCAAATAAACAGGAAATCTGTCCTCTTATTCATAAAAAAATAAAATGCTTTTTAGTCAAAAGTAATTTGTGTAGATTTTGTTATAATATATATGTGCTAACAGTTACAGAAAACAATAAACCAATCGGGTTTGTAAAAGTTCATGTAACTGTTTAAACCTTGGTATATCATAAAATATCCTTACCGTAAATCAATAAGGTCAGCCTCTTTCTTCTTTAGCTCGTTATTATGTTTACTAATCTCATCCATCCTTTGCTGTAAACTAATAATTTTATTCTCAAGTCCCTTATTGAGCGTTTTAACATGTTCAATCGATCTAGCTTCAATTCTGAGTTTCTTATATAACCGTCTAGCCAAGAATCGACGTATAGCTGCTTGACAAATTATAACCTTTCGTCTTTCTTTTTCATACCATTGTCTAGCTAACCATCCTCTCACGTGTTTTTGAATTACCATAGCCTGAAAATGCGTCATGCGTAATCAAGTTAACAAACCTAACTTTAACATAACGGGCTTACCTTGGCAGTGTATAGAAGCTGCATGTATCGTAACCTGGCAAGATATCCCCTAGCATATCTTTGAATACCTTCGACTGTATGTTTAAGACTCTTAAATTCTGTTCTTTTAATCCAGCCACGGACGTAACGTTGGATAGTAACGGCGGCCCTATTTCTTCGTAGATTATCGGCTCGCCTACAATAATAACGCATATATTCTAAACAAATTCGGAAAGTTTCATTATTACCTTCTAGCAAGATAGCCTCTACCATATCTTTGAATATTGTAAATGGCGTTCAGCAGACGTAAATATTTCCTTCTGCAAATAAAAGCTCTAACGGTACTTTGCATAATAATGCAACATTTCATCAATTTATCGGCTCTTAGCTTCTCAAGATATGCAACCTGTCCAGCCCTAAAGAATATCTTCGTCTTACCAAATTGATAGTAATCCGAATTTTTTATGTACTGCTGAAGGATAGTCGTGCATGTGTGTCGCATGTTATCCTTCTTAATATCCTTGAATTTGCAAAGCACCCTGTATCGGTAGAAGAAGTCGATATAGGACCATCTACTTGGAAAACCTGCAGCCGAAATTCTAATGGTTTCCAAGACACCGCAAGCTCTCAATTGTTGCACAGCCCTTTGCGGATTATATTCAAAAGGCGTTTTTGTATCATTTGGTTTGATGCACCGCACGTAATGAGGTGTAGTAGCGTTTAACGTAGTCATAAGCATATTCAAAGAATCCCTAAATTGAGAGCCAACCGTCTTTTTATGCGTCTTCTGAATGTTTTGTACCGGTTTGGCAGAGACGAGCTTGAGCTTAGCACCACCACTTGCAGCTGTCAACCTAGTGTGGTCCTCACAAAATAGTCTCCTAACCAGACTATTTTGGCTACTCCTTAAAACCGATATTTGTTCCTCTATTACGGTATCTCTATTCTTTTCCAAGAAGCCGTTACTTTCATATTGAACTTTGTCGGCGAAGTGTTCAATTACAAAAGCAGATGTTCCGAAACGTGCTTTGCCAAAGTGAGAGTATTTCATACACTTATTGTATAATTTTTCTGTCCAGGAACGATCCGATCCCTTCGGCATCTAAAAGTTGACGGGAAGATACACAGTATTGGAAATGTTGCTACGCAAATTAAATGTTTTTACCTTACATTCTTCATCCAGTAGATCTAGAATACCTAGTTTGGATTCTATTAGATCTATGCATGGTTGATTATCATAGAAATCGATCATTTTCCATTCGATTTCCTCTTTTATATACTCTTCTTGTTCCAATTTGAAGACGTGTAAGTTGAATTGTTGCTGTAACTTTTCGTTTGCATAGTTTATGCAGAACTGTTCGAAAGAATTCGTTTCAAACGTTTCAAAACCGTAAATATCTAAGACACCGATAAATTTATATCTGGGTATACCGGACTCGAGCGCTTTATTTATAACAGCTACCACCCAATCGAATAATTGAGCGTAAATATGTTTCGCCAAGGCATCACGTGCGGCCGTTGCTTGGTCGATTGACATCGGGATCATGAATACTTCTCGCATTGAAACCATTTTCTTCGTGCACAGCCATACCGCAAGATCGTCCATATCAATATCAAGGAGATCTGCTAAAATTTTCAAAGTTTCTTGAACATTCTGAAAAATATTTTAGCTAAATTAATAAATAAAGAGTCACTTAAAGAGAGGTACGCACAGATATTACGCAACCTTCTTGATCTTGCTCATTTTCTTGCTCAATTATGGTTTCCACAAAACGCACGTTTCCTAAATGTAAAATGGCTGCAATAATTTTGAACAATTCCTTCTGTTCTGCTTCAGAAAAGCCCAACATGGTAAGTGCTTTGACAGTTTCAGTATATGAGTTATGATCGTCCATGTCATCGAAGCTGTCCCCTTGGTTTAAATAATGATACTTGCTTGCATCATCTGTAAAGATAACTCATATTAGTTCGTTTACTAAAAAGCGTACAGATTTACCTAATTGAAGATATGGATGGTTTTTCCTAGCCGCGCATAGTTGATAGAAAATGTGATAATTTCTTTCTTCGGGCGCTTGGAATACAACTCTCGACTTTTCTAAGAGGTACGTCCTCATGGATGCTCCGCTTATGTGGAATTGCTTATTTAGTTGGAGTTCTATGAATTTTCCAAATCTAGAACTGTTGTCATTTCTTGTTGTTTTAGCGTTTCCGATAGCCTAAAACAGAAACGCAATAAAAATGTAACTGCTAATCCCTAAAATTGCAATGGCGTGAGTTATGAGGTTGCTTTCCATTTGAAACCTGTTGAAAATATTCTCCCAGTATCGGCTAAACTATCAAGAGTTCGTGTTAATTAAAATTGTAGATTCGAAAGTAGCACTTGCTGCCGATTGTCCGTGATTCGATTTGTTTTTCTGGATGGGAAAACGTGTGCAGAAATTGGAGAGATGCTGGTTACAGTTTATACAAGGACCATGCATCTTCGATGACTCCCATCAGATACTGGTTTAATAGGTTTAAGTGTGGAACATCCATTCGGCCAGGTCGTCCCACTGACTACGGACGATATGATCAAGTTTATATCGTGTTAACAGATTAGAGAAACTGCTAATATGCAAAGCATCTCAATTGAACATGTGCAAAACATCCTCCACGAGGGATTGAGTTGAGAAAGTTATCGGTGAGATGGATGCTAAGGATTAATCAAAGTCGAAACTGCGTAATAACTTCAAAGCAATGTTTGGCCATATTTCACCGCAACACGAGCGAGTTTCTGCGGCATTATGTGATCGTAGATGGATACATCGCTACACTCCAAAAATCATAGTTCAATCGACAGGATGGGGTTTTCCCGGGGAACGTGTTCCAAAGCAGACGAATACAATTCCATGAGCCGGAAAAGTTATGACGACGATTTTTTGAGATTCGCAAGGCATAATCTTAATTGATTATTTGGAAAAGGGAAGGGCAACCACGGGAGAGCAATAGGTTGATTTATTGGGGACCGCACCTGGCAAAGAAAAAAAATTCGTATCCCCACCTGATTCGTCTCCAACCCTTTCTTAAGAGATGTAAACATAAATGAACGATTTCGCAGCTTTCATCGAAATTTCTTGAAAGATTTGACATGTTTGAATGGAATTCCGTTAAATAGCACCCAAATTAATTACCGATGACGTAATAGAGCAGGATTAATTTTCAATTGCATCATTTCCCAAGCCAAACCTTTTAAATAACTCCGTTTATACAACCACTTCAAATGCGGTACCTCTCCGAGTGACATCAGTGGCCTCGATGTTTAATTTGTAATCGTAAATATGACTAAATAATTGAGTTGTATGAATCCATGATTTAATACTTTTATTAACGTTTAGCTTAAAATAACTAAACTCGCTAGTTATAATGCAAGCCGTAAGTAATGTTAATGGCCAATCTTATATGTCTTGCATCTTATATATCTCATATCGTAAATGCATATTGGGTTGACTTTAATTCAACCATACAAAATTATTTTGGTTACTTAGTGTTCTAGATTGTGGCTGCTCTACTTGACTGAGGTTAAGAGTAGATGGACGTGTTTCTTTACAATTTACTAAGTTGATGATGATTTTTTTAAAAAGGCTTACAGTTTGGACCTACCTCCATTACAGGACTGCTGGCAAGAACTTTTTTCTCAATCTGCGTTTCTGTTGTTGAACCACCTACTGTGGCGAAATATCTCATCGCGTATTTGGCCGATACTGTCTTGCCTGCGCCGCTTTCTCCAGAAACAATAATACTTTGATCCGTTTGCTCCCTTTCTAGCTGCGTATAAGCATCTTCCGCCACCGCGAAGATATGCGGATCCAGGTCTCCCATCGCTTGGCCTCTATATGTTTGGATTGTGTCGATACCTACAAAAGAGAAACATGTTAGTTAGGAGCTTTCTTTTGCTATATTCTACATATCAATCGTATTCTCTTATAAGAGAGCAGAAGAACCCTAATGAATAAAACGTTCGAGCTGTAATAATGAATATTGTAAACAGGTAAGCAAGAGTCAAATGTTTGGCAAGTCTTTTACATACATCATACTTTTTCTTTTTGCGTACTAGAAGGAGAGATATACACTACCGTTCATATATTTTGGGACGATTAAAAATTACAGTTTTGTTTAAAATTCGAATAAAAACAAAAAGTTATTTGTAATTTAATTTATTTCTGTACATTGGGTATACTATACAAAACTAAAAATATTCCAAAAAGAAATGTACTAATTATAATTAGGTCTATATGGATTTTTCGTCTCTATGTCCACCCTTTGACTTAATTACTGCGGTACATATTCGTGGCATTCTTAGAATTAAAGATTTCAAAAATGTTGCTGGGATCTCGGTCCATGCTTGCTGGAGCCTTCTTCATAAATCTTGTGAACTAGTCACTCCTTTTTGGCGAATCCTTCTGTCCAGTTCATCCCATATTAATTCGATAGGCGACAGGTCAGGAGACTGAGGTGGCCAAATCATTCTTTTTTGAACGATCTTCTTCTTCCAGAGATGCTAGTTTCTGCATATACGAGAAGAATGCTTAGGGTCCTTATCCTCTTGAAACGTAAAGTTTCGACCTCGTAATCGTTCCCCACTTGGTACAGCATTCTCTTGTAATATTTTGAGATACCCCTCTTTACGAAGTATTCCCTGTATTCTTACTAAATCACCTACAGCTGTTCCCGCAAAACAGCCCCAAACCATTACGTTACCTCCACCGTGCTTCACTGTAGGTAAAATACAATGTTTACTAACTCTTACACCAACCTGTCGCCTAACAAACGTCCTCCGTTTGGAGCCAAATGTTTCAAATTTGGACTCATCTGTTCACAGCACGTTGCACCACTGTTCGAATGTCCAGTGTCTGTGTTCTTGTGCCCACTGCAATCTTTTTATTTTATTTTGAACTTTCAAAAGCGGTTTTCTGGCAGCTACTCGTCCCTTTAAGCCTGCCGAAATTAATCTTCGTTTCACGGTCGAATGCGAACTAGGATTTCTTCGTGAAACATTGACTTGCTGCGTTATTTCCGGAGGCGTTAGGAATCTGTTTCTTTTTGAAACAAGAACCATGAATTGATCCTCAGCAGCTGTTGTCTTCTTTTTGCGTCCAGAACGTTTCTTATCAGCCAAAGAACCTATTTCCGCCACCCGTTTTAATGCTGTAAATACCCCATTTTTCGATATTTTTAATTTTTTCGCAATAACTGCCATTGAGTATCCTTCATTACGTAAAGTAATTATAGCAGAACGCGTTTCGATGGAAATTTCTTTTCGTTTTGCCATTTCAGCACCACCCGTTTATTACGATAGTTAAATTTAAGCTAAACTACTATCAAGATCGATTTTATTTTAAATACAAGACGATATCTGCTTTGTTTGTTGTACTAAGTGTTCTATGAATCTCACATTATTCCTTTGTGGGAATATTCGACAATATTTTCAAGTTTACGTTTGTAACCCCATAAAAGGTATTAAGAGGAATTTTGCCTAAGGCTGCGGTAGAATATAAATTTGATGGGATAGAAGAGAATACTGTTGTAAATTATGTTTATACATAAAGAAATGTATACTCTTTCATATAAAACACAATCAATTGTCAATATTTCAATTTTGCTTATTTTTCGGAGTTTTTTTTAGTCGTCCCCAAATATATGAACAGTAGTGTATGTCCAAAAGTATTAATGTTGGGAAGCGCCAGGTAAGAATAACAGTACCCGCTTATTATTGAAGTTCTTTCTTTTTTGCACAGTAAAATATTTGGCATTTACTAGGCGCTATATTAATATCCCTTTTCTCAAAGGTGCGGGACGACTTTATAGGTGTCGTGGAAGACTTAACTGCCTTTAGGTTTTTTACATCTTTTCCCACTCAAGTGGCATCTGCATTATTATTTAACAATAACAGTAGTAATCTTTATTAATTGAAAATATCTTATAAAGATAATGGAATCAGTGACGGTTCCCAAAAGAAAAACAAAAAGTAACTAAACAGTACATATTATACATACATGTTACAGTTACAATAAAAATTCGATTCAGTTCTAGAACCGGATATCGGGTAATCAACTATTCTATACCCGAAATCGCGTAGAACCGATGCTACAAATTTCAAGTATCCGTGGCAACAGCTCTAGTAGCAAGCTTTAGCTATTGGAGTATGTTTAACTTATAATATTTCCTGCCCATTTAATCTAAACGCCTACTTGAAACTTCAACTTTTGGTAAATGAAAATCGTTTGCTCGCCGGGCGTTCTAATAGTGCACGTTTTGGTTTGTTTTTATGAATATTATCAAGAGTTTCCAAAATATGGAGACATGGCAAGGGCAGAATCCTTCAAGATGCGAAGATTGGCTTGTATGAATCTGTTGTTCGTATCCCAACGATTACTCTTATTAATAAGAACCCCGCAGAGTTTACTGCAGGTTAGTCCAGATTATACCTCTAAGTAATATATTAATCAATCTTAATTAATATCAAGGATTCTAACAGTATACCGTTTTTTAAAGCCCTAAAGAGATAGACTTTATTATGGAATAAGCTAACTAACTGCGTGCATTTTTCATTTCATAGTAAGTTAAGCTGTATAGGAAACTCCTAGCGACTCTGGCTTATGTTTTTCCTCTAACGAGTTACTACTGATGTTTATGTTGCACGTTGCATTATATAATCGTTGAAAGGTGTAAAATAACAAGAAATTAGTTTTTTCTGATACATACTTAATTGGTTTGCACAAAACTATCGATGGAGGAGATTAATTCCACGGTTTTTCGGTTGCTTTTACTTTTGATTTAAACTGTTTTTTGTAAGCAGTAGTGTAGTGTCATCATTCCTCAGGATACATGAAGACTGGGATACCGGATGCAATATTTTAACTATATTTGATGTAGACATTAAAAATTACTGGATCCAAAAGTGAACCTTGTGCTATTTTGTGGACGATGGGAATACGAAATGACCTCAACCTCTTTATGTATCTGGTGACGGTCCAAGAGGGTGTATACATTTTTAATGCTTGTCATAATCTCAGGAGCCTTTTTAATGTGTAAACTGTTCCTGGCCTTATTGTGTTAGTAAACCTAAAACGCAATTAATTGCGAATAGTGACTTAGGAGTGTTTCGGGCCTATTGAGAAAACTTTTTGATCCTAGCGGGACACAGCGCCTAACTCTACCCAATCAAGCGTAGACCTACTTATCGCCGCATTGCCTCGTATATCCATTCACATAACTTGTCTAAACGCTAAAATTAAATGTTGCACACAATCGAAAGCTTTATTAAAATCACGGAAGAAAGCTTCCCATAGATGGAACAGTTTTATTATCAATATTATTCAGGATAATGTTGTAGCTTTGAACAGTGACAAATCTTTCCTTGGAAATTTAAATTTACTTTTACGTTACATGATTTCTATTGATACTCATCGGCTCTCGGACTGTGGGGCGGTATATTAAATAGGTAAAACGGTATACTGTGCACAACAGGAAATATTTACTACATTCGGAACACGTCAACCCTACAACCAAAAGTTATAATTGTGTCCATGTGAAATATTGTAAATATTCAAAGAGGACATAGAATCCATTTACAGTGTAGTCTGTGGTTCACTAACAATTATCTTCTAAGATCTCACAACCAAATAACGAATCTATCACTTTCAGATTACCATTTCGATAAGTATCACTTTTTAATCTCTTTTTCATCGCATTATTTTCCTCGAAGTCGCCCTCATATATCAGCGATATGCCTAATTTATGAGTTCAATTATCTGACAGTATTGTGCGGGTTTTAGGACAGCTCTGGAAAACAACACATGAAGTTATTTGATCACAACTTAATTCATTCTTTACTAAAATTATTTTCTCTCATATTAACGTTGTTTCTGCCAATTTACGTACTTATTATGTTAGGTTTACGTTTATATTGCCAAATTGGTATTGATTTAGAAACGAAGAAGCCTTAATCCTAGTATGATGGATGTAATACAATCTTCGTAACTTCCGCGATTCAAGTGCTAATTTTATTATCTTGCATCTGATAAATAAAAAATTAAAAAATACTGTATCAACTCGAAGAAATATTCATTTAATTCCAAAGTATTTAACGAAATTACCGCAATGAGGAATCACTTCTCTTACAATGAAAAGAAGTTTTAACTTTCGATATGACATACGCAAAATGTTCTCAGTAAGTACTTACTCTATACGAAGATGATTTTCAAGGGATCGGAAATTATTATATTGCTATCCTTCTCAAGTACCTAACGTTCACGTTTTACTACACATGTCTTGAAACACTGTACAATACGCACGGAAAATTAACCAATGAAAATGCACCATTTCGATAGGGAATACAATATTATACTGATATTCTGTCAAAAATCAAAGCAATTGATACTTTAAGATAGGTGTACAACACGTTCGTTAACGTTCAGAGATAAAAAAGCGTTTTAATTAATTCAGTTTCAATACGATAGCATTATTGCAATACACGGTTTGTTAATTACGATTAAAATGTTTTAAGATATTATTGATAAAATGTGTGAACACATAAAGTTTAATAGAGGTATACTGAAAAACAAAAAGATTCACAATATTTGCTCAATAAGACTCATTATTAGAATATGTTCCAGTAATTTTGCTCATCGATAATTATAGATTGCGCAAGCATTATCAAACACAGACTATTAATGTTTTTATTATTATAATTAGGGTACACAGAAAAAAAGGATTGTTTGAATGAAATAAATATATTTTTTGGCGTTATTTCATTAAGTGAAAGCAATATTTCTTTGATATAAGTAAATATGAAGATATTGTTTGTCTCGAAATAATAGTATTTTTTCGAAATATTTTTTTGTTTCAAAGAATAGATAAGTTTAACACCAGGTAAAGGAAATATTTCTTGAAGTCAAGGAAATGTGCATCCTCCTCAAAGAACGACGAGCCAGGTGTATCTCTTCTGGGGCCAGGCGATATACCTGACTCGTCGTTCTTGAAAGAGAGTGACACAAGTCGAAAGGTAACCAACGTGTGGGTACAGATATTCTCGCAACCACACTGGTGACGCCAGGTAGGCAGAAACATGTCCGCGGATTAACGTTCTCTCTCTTCACATTGCTTTTTTGTGCTGTTTAAGTAAACAGTTCTAGGTTGTAGTTGCTATCACAATCGAACTATTGTGACTATTAATTCTAGTTAAGAATGTGACTGGTTAAAAACTTAATTTCTTAAAGCAAAACAATTCGATTTGTTGTTTTAGTGATTTCATTGCTACCAATTTCTTTGTTTCGGACAATCAATTTTATTATTTCAAATATTAAGTTTTGTTGATATTGGCGTCTAATGCTTTTTTGAGTTGAAGAAATTATATCAAAAAGGAATTTCTTTGATAGAAAGCAATATTTCTTTGCTCGTATTGAAAAATATGATTTGTTTCACTCAATTTTTTCTCAGTGCAACCATATTTACTTTCAAAGGAAAAGTCCAAATACTTTTTGATAAAATATACATAACAAAAAGAAAACAAGCCATTTTTTTGTTTTTGTTACTAAAAAATGTTATTTAGACGAGCCTGCAAATCCATCGTTTGGCCCACCTTTGCACCAATCGTACTTCATCTACGATTTTTTCTGAACTCCAATAGTTATTAATATTAATATTGGAGAACAGCTCAATCGACGCACTTGTCTCAGAAAAACAAAAAATAAACTCACACAAAATCTCACGAGTTTTTAATTTATTTCATCTTGACCCAAACTTTTGATTCGATTGTCCAAATCGAGTCAAAAGTTAAAAGTCCATTTTAACTCATCGATCATCAGTACCAATATTTTTATAGTTCCAGTCCGCAATTTCATCTTCTGAAAGTTTAACCAACTTCATCGGACAGTTCGTCCTCAACCCAAATAGTCTTTATAAAAGCCGCGCATGAACACAAAACTCCATTCCATAAAACTTGTCTTTTCAAATTTACCCATTCAAAAACCGTTAATTCATTTAATTTGTACTTCAATACTTCAAATAATTTACACAATTTAAATAAAATAGCCGGATTTATGAAATGAAGTCCTCCCGGTAGTTTACGCTACCTTCTACATTTTCGAGTTTTGAAAGGGACCCTCTCACTTTGAACGGCTAAAATGATTCATTCAAACGATATTCAAGCATATGTTTAAGATCCAAGTACTTTAGGCCGGCTTCTGTTGCATATATTTTGTTGTTATCCTCTACCTTTAAGATCTACATCCAAGTTTTTCAAAAAATTGCTTTAAAATCGTTGAGCAATTTTCAGCAGACAAAAAGCATGTTTTCACGGATTCCTACATTTGTAGAATTCTTTCAATTGCAGACACAAGACTTGAAAATGTTGCTCTAAAAGATGATTTTTTTAATATTCGACATTAACAAACATTTCCCGGAACTGTTTTAGTTTGCTACTCTGACTCTATAAATATAGAAATGCTTAAACAATTTAACAACAATAACTTATACGTCAATTGGTCGCAATTTGTAAGTAACTGTTGAAAAATACTCAACCAATGCCAACCGGAGGTTTGCCACGAGAACCATTCATTTTGGGAACCAGATTGTTTACTCGCTTTCGAGCATATAGAAGTATGTAGAAGTATATAGAAACAAAAAGAATATGAAGAGATAAGATAAACGGGAAAAAAGTTTAAGTGAATAAGATACGTATCCAATTGATTGTTAAAAACTGCTTTGTAAACAAATACTTGAGAAAGTTACATGTTCAACGAAACATCGCAAAAAACTTTTTTTTGTCCCTTCTTCTAACAAACCTAAAACCCAACATAAAAAACAACATTAATGCTTAAATAACTAAGCCAAGGTCAAGAAAAAGAATAACAGAAAGCAAATAACTACCGTTATCTAACAAACCAAAACATATCCTCATTAAGACAAACACATTTGATACGATACGTTACATCAACTAACAAGTAAAAATCTTAAAAGAATTCAGCGGCACCCTTTTTAGAACGGCTAGAGCAGATTTGTTCGCTCTCAATCTCTTAAAACGCGCTGTTTTAAAAGATCTATTATCGAACGCTAATAGTACAAGAAGTTATGTCGTCATCAAAGTGAATGGCGTTTCTTGTGAGAGAATACTTAATAGTGATTTTAAGCTTTCTAATACTTTTGCTATCTGATCTACACTTCGGTATCATGAGAATGCAAAACGCGCAAAGAATATCGGAGCACATGTATGTTACTCTATTCGTCAGTTTGGAAAGTATTTTGAAGCTGCAAATATTCACACAATTGTGTTTTGGTAGTAAACTGAATCTACAATGTGAGATCGGAAATTCAGTGAGATCAATTGCAACTAATTAGGCATGAGATTAATCCTCCGCATTTTTTCTCCTTTTAAAAATAGCATACGTAAAAGTATGATGATGTAACGACTCGAACACTTCATTATTTCGCGCGACTCAAATAACATACAAGGTGGAAATTTTGGAAACAGGCTTCCCTCCGAGGTTATAATAGATATAAAAAAATTGGTCAAATAAAATATTTAGTATTTTCTAAGTTATTTAAATCTGTACAATTCTGGTAAAGATAATTAAATTTTCGTAGATATGTATATTTTTACATTAGTTAATAGAAAGTAATCTTTGCTTTAAAAAAGTATCGCGGTACTTCCTTCTAAACTTGATAGTCGTTAAAATATTCAAAGAAAAAGAGAAATGTTTCTTCTGAAAATATATTGTACCTTGAGAACAAAATTTGGCAGTTATTTTGTATTATCTTTGCGATACAATGAAGTTTGTGTGATCCAAATATATTAATTTGCGTTAATAATAGCAGGTGATTCAATTAATGAGCTGGTAGATACGATAAAATTTTATTATTTATCAAAAAAATGATTCAATGTAAGCCTAGCACGTATATTTAAATAAAATTTGATGGACAGATATCTTCAAATCTCCAAAAGAGATAGAAATCCACGAGAAATATAAATAATTACGCTTCTCGGTCAGTGCATGGAGTAGAATTATAAACAGTACTGTTTTGGAACCATATTTTTGTCAAGACATCTTAACACATCAAAGATGTTTGAATTTCTTCAAGATTATTTGGACGATATGGCATTAGCATTTAGACGGGGATGGTATTGCACATCCACTTAATAACTCAAGATTTTTATAAGCTGTAGAACGTAAATTACTCTGATTTAAAAAGGCACATAAAGGTAAACATCCAACAGAATTTTACTTTCAGTGTATCATCTATTATATTTGTGATATTTTGTTATATTTGTTGTCGAAAGTATTTCATTTCGTAAAATCTAAAAAAAAGTTTTCTTATAAGAAACGCGTTAAGCTAATGTAATAACTCACAAAATTGTGAGTGAAATAATATTCCTTGATCTTATAAATATTTTGTAATGATGTTGTATATACTGAACTGTATATACTGAAGTTAGCTACAATTGAAATCGAGGTTGTTATCATTTTTAATGGTTGCTATCCTCTTCCTTCGACCTTCGCACAGATTAAATTTTTTGCCACCGCGGGTAAGACCTATTTTAGAGTTCAGTAAACAAAATTTAAAGCTCACAACAAAATCATCATTAGAAACTTTAATTATATTTCTCAAATTCAATATGCCGTTTACTATGGCACACATGATGACCATTATAACTTATCGCACTTTAACATTTCGACATGCAGCATCACCATGGAAGCTAAATACTCTTTTAGTGTAGACATTGGTATCACAAAAGTTATTGTTTAGTTTTATTCCTAAAATAAGCTTTGTGTATTCATAAACAGGAGGAAATGGGAACTAAATAATTGTTGAAAAAACGAAAATATCGAAATCCTTCACACGTAAATATTAAGGAATACCTGCAGTAAAACACGAACATTGTATATTGCATCACTTTCAGATCCTTTAATTTGAAAACTATAAAATTTTAAACAAGATTTGAAGAATAAATTCCTTTTGAATTTGTCTTGGATAGAACGACAAAGTAGGACTTTCATCGAAAAGTTCATTAATATAGCCAAATAAATAACAAATTTGAAAATTAATCAAATAAACTTATAAAAATAGCTGCCGGTTAGGATTTGATTTAGGAAACTGTAAAATTTCAAAATTTTGTAAAAATTACCAGATTTAATAAAACTGTGAATTCTTTTAGCATTAAAAATCGTTTGATTTTGATTTAGATCTATTCGGAAGGTAGCCAAATTTAGTTGGATCCTTTAGAAATTCATTTTGTTCAAATGACTCTCATTAAGAATATTTCTAGTCTTTAAACCGCCTTACCAACAATATTGTATCTTTTCCATTACACAGAATTGCACTTGACAATTATATAAATAAACCGTAATTAATTGTGGAAGAATTAATATAAAATAATTAAAAACCTGTTCTATTTCTTATAAAATCGGCAGAAAACGTTTTATATTTGTTGACAGATTCCAGATGATTACGTTCATTTCATCGTTAGATTAGGTAAAGTATGCCATAAACGTGAATACGTTCAAAATCATAAACTTTTCTGAATTGCAATCACTTTTATTACACGGAACACCTTAGCTGAGTTCCGGCTCATTGACTAACCAGGTTTTCCTCAAACAGAAAGCTGCGGTTAAGGATTACTGTCGTTAATCAACTATCTTGACAAAATAATTTTATAAGCTTAAAAATTTTAACATTATTCTGAATCTACATATTCGAAGCCACTTGCCACATCCATAAATAAAAAAAAATAATTGCAGAAAACAATAAACATGTTCACAGTATACATACGTGATTCCGAAATGTATCATTCGTGGGAACATAATGTTTACAAATTGTATATATAGTCTTGGTATAAAAAATTATAATTAACTTCCTAATGGTTAGAAATCTCTCGGTAACAGAAAATGGAAAGAAAGGATTATCAACCAAACACTTCTATTCATTTGAGTTCTTTATCCAAAAATATTTACATACAGTAGCTAGAAGTAATCTTAGTTGCCTACACTACAGGCTCTCCGTTCACACTTTTCTGCACTTTTTATTACATTTTGTTTTTTTTTTTATATATATTAAATTCTTTTCTCTCAACCTGAAATTTTCTCTGTGAAATAAAGCACTAGTAATAATAGCTATAATAATAATAGGCGCATTTTCATATTTTGGCTCCTAATAAGCAAACGGCAGAAACAAGTAAGAAATATACTAAGACATTTCACAACTGCTAAGGAGTTCTGAAAATATGGTAATTAGTAGTTGGTCAGGTTTATGGAACGGGAACAAAGAAAGCAACTTGGTGTAGTAAGATTGGTAAGGCCTTTTTATACCCCTGTCAAAGTTTGTAGAGCAAATTAACATTAACTAGCTCCCAAGTTTAAATTTAGTTCAGATAGCAGGACATACCTTGATCGACTAGTGACGAAGGCATTGTCCTCTAGATTCCCAAGTAGCAAGGAATCATTTTTTAAAGAATAAAATAAGGTTATTTTTAACGTCCAACGTTTTTGAACGTTAAAATAATGTTAGGCAAACGTTAGCTGGTTAACGTTATTTTAACGTTGACAAGGTATAGTTTGTTGTAGGCTATTTTTATGGTAAAAATATAACATTTGATAATCCTTTATATAAATCCATTGCTTAATAGTTAGTTTTGAAGAAAATAAAGAATTAGTTTGCTCGGTTTTTTTAGATATTATTTCAATATATGATAATTAATAATAATTTTGTAAAACCGTACATGTCTACCATGAGAGGGCTAAAAGTCTCTTGATAAACGGTGTTTCTTAAACCTTTACATTTGTACATGTTTTGCTAATATAATATAAATTTAAACGGCAGATGCAGTCTGCGATGTTTCTCTCCACTAAGAATTGTGAGGTAAAATGCACATCAATTGTATGTTCTGAAATTAGCCAACTCTTTGTTAATATTTTGTCAACCTGCTGTTTCTTAAAGAGTAAATCTTCTAAGTAATAATATTATGTGCTGCTAAGTTTATTTAACTAATACAGCATTCGTGTATATTTTAGAATTTTTAGATGATCATGAGCTTACGCAAAAATGAAGAAACTTGAAAAACTTGAGATTTGCAGATCGGAAAAGAAGATTTATTATGGCAATTACGTGATATTAAGACTATGTATTGTATTTCCTTTCCAAAACTCTTGGCTTTTGCACTGCTTCATATCAACTCTTTTATTCAAAGTAGCATAACTATCACCTCTTAAAATGTTTGTAAACCAGTATCTTATAATGTTTTCTAAACGTTCTCCTTCTTCTATTTTTTACTACCATTTTAAAAACGTGACATGCTACTTGGGTTATGGGCACATAAAAGTAATGAATAGCACCATGACTAAGGAGATTTTGTTCAATAAACCAGCAGACGGAAACCATTGGGTCGCGATCCAATTCTGGGTCACCAATTTTGAAAAATGGGTCGTGAGGAAACTGACTTTTATGCAGCTATACTATTTCTTTTATATTACATATTCGTTTAAATTGGGAGGGTTGGCAAGAGTAAACGCCAATGTAATGTAATGTTAAACGCCAATGTTATAATATTCAACACAAAGATTCGTAGTGGCTGTATCATATTTTCCCTCTTTAAAGATTCAAAGTTCGTTTACTTGTCAACCTGTTACTTTCTACATAAACTTGACCATGGGTCTGCTGATTTTTCAGCTGTATTTTATGGGGTACAAGGTAAAAAGGGTTGCCGACCGCTGGAATAGGCGAGAATTTGAAAAAAATCTCGTTCTACATCTTATTGGAAAGTCATCAAGGATAACCCTAGAGAAAATTAATACGTTGGATCAAAAGAAATATTTATTAAATTAAAAAAATTGTATTCTCGCCCACAATTCTTTCTGTTGAAAATCACAGTATTTCACTTCCCTTAGTATTGGATTTGAAATTTTTAGTTTTGGTGCAATGAAATTGTTTCTTTTAATGATGCTAATTATTTTGTCCGCCTCTAAGTTTACCTTCGCAAAGAAAAACGGATTCGACAAAATTAAATTTTTTAATAATTTACCATGAAAGACCCGTTTAATTAAAACAACCAAATTACGAAATTTATAATTCAGTATCATTTCCACTAGACCCGCAAACGTAATTTATTTATTTATACTATGAGCGGAAGCAAGTACGCTTGCTGTATGTATAATGTTTAAAAATTACATTTTCATAAGAAATCATTACGAAAGGTCAACTTTTCAAATTATTTCAGAAGCAATAATCTAGTTTGAAGTTGAATTTCACTTTATCTCGATATGTACAAGTAACGTAAGTTTAAAAAGGGATCACTTAGTATAAATTTTAGGAGAATCTAAGAAATAACTCTGTACTAAAATATGACATCGTAATATTAATGAATCTTACACACCATCACAAACAAACAAAAAGAGTGCTGTATGCACCAAGAATGTCTACCTAACACGTGTAAAATGTAACGTGGTGCTCTACGGATAGTATACAAACTATTACCACTCACCGTAGATAGGTAGGTCATCGTAAGGATTAATAGCGACCAAAACAATGCCGCAGTAGGTGTAGATATCCTTGAGTTGGCAGAATCTAACGTATAGATTGTGTAAAACAGCCGGTTCGTGTAGATACGATAGCGCTGTAAGATCATTTTCACCTATCAATATTGGCGGATTTCTCAAAAAGGGCAAGTCGCTTTCGCTCTTGATATTTAAAGTCTTGCTTTCGTTGCTTTCAGAGACCAGCTGTAACGTCGGCTTGTTGGGGTTATAATCCTCTACCAGTTCCGCTCCCTCCCACACCTTTTCTCCATGTGGAATCCATACTTTCGCGCCCTAGAACAAATAGAGAATTTCTATAGAACTTCCAGTCTTGATATAATGACATTGGAGAAAAAAAAGAAAATTTCTCTTTTATTTAAATTATTCTATTTTCTCGGTCGTTATAAACTTTTATAACCATTTTATCGCCAACGCTTTTTTTATACTTCTGATATAATCGAAGGAATTTTAAATATTATGGATTGTCTAGAAATCACATTTTTTACTACCGGGAAGAGTTCAATATGCGGATAGTGTGAATATTACAACTGTGACGGCCTGATTTGTAATTGGGTAAATGGATGTCAAGTTTTAAAGTGAACCCGCAAATTAATACGTGCCAAGGACACTAATTAATTAGCATATATAGGTTTCCGTCGGTGAGGCGTGAAATCCTCCTGAAATTTCCTTGATATTTCTGACATATCTAATTAAATAATTGAACATCTCTACCTCATAGAGAATTGAACCCAACATCTCCCGTTTACCAGACAAGTGCGCCAATTACAGAGTCTTCTACTAGGAACTAAATCACCTTTTAATACCTAGATGTTATTTGTTTGCAAATATATTATATTCTCGACGTATTTGGATACTCGAAAAAATTTCACCGACAGAAGACATTATACAATGTGCTCCGCTTTACATGAGGACACCTATATAAGGCATGTACTAATAGCGCAATTAGTATAAAATCTTTACCAGTGACATAAGACCATTACCATCAATATTTTTGTATGAATGAACTTTCGTTGGAGTCTAAATCTGGCCAATTACTGCTAAAAACCACCGTTTCAATTAAAGTCAGAGTTGCGACGAAAATAGGGATGAAACGGTATCTATAAAAATTATTACTGATAGATACCAAAACACTCCATATACGGAGATTCGATGAAAAATTATAACTTTGTTTCTACATTTTTGTGTAAACTCATTGGAAAAATTCTTATCTCAAATATCAAGTGTGCAACGCACAATCACAGCAACTGAGGCTTCTTGGATCATCTCGCATAGGTCCCCTCGGTTTCGAGGTTTGGATACATACACAATATTTTTAATAGTTCTCAAAGTGTAAATATAGTTCTCGCCTTACAATGAGCGACAAATCATTAATCAGATCCCTTAATTCGGTATTTATCGACAGCTGACGTTTTAAACAATTTTCAATTGTTTGTGGTGCACACTTGATATTTGACATAAGAATCTTATCAATCAGTTTACTCGAAAATCTAGAAAAATCATAAGATCAAAATTTTTCAGTCAAACTTATTTGGAGTATCTTAATAATTACAAACATCGATCTTCCTTGCTAATATGGCCTTATTTGAAATACTAGAAGAAATGCTGTCGACTATTTGCGAATGGCAAAAATTGTTTAAACAAGGTCGAGAATCACTGAATGATGCTCCACGTCCAATTCGGTCTGTTGATGTTTCCGTACTTCCGATGTTTTTAAAAAAACCAAGTGTTTAGTATTGGAGGATGCAAGATTAAAGGAGGGACAATTTGCAGCTTTATTAAGAGCTTCAGAAATCACGGTTTTCAGAATTCTATACGAGTACCTTGGAATGACAAAAAATAGTACAAAATGGGTTCCACGAATGTTTTCACCATTCCAAGTTCTTGCTCGGATGGAAATGGACCAGAGTTAATTCCAAATCGACTTGCCACAGGAGATGAAATCTGGTTTTGATCATGAGTCAAAATAAGAATCAATGCAGTGGCTCCAACGCTCTCAAGAAGTTTAAAGTCACTATTTCTGCAGGAAAAATAATAGCAGTTTTTTTTTTGGATTATCAAGGAATTTTAATTATTGATTATCTAAATAAAGGTAGCACGGTAACAGGAGAGTACTATGCAGGCGTGATGCATTGCCTGAGAGATTCTATTAATGTGAAAAGGCGCGCAAAATTGCTGGATGACAATGCACCAGTCCACAAGTCTAGACCCCGTTGCTGAATGTGGCTTCATACAAATTGACCATCCACCCTAAAGTCCGGAGCTAACTCTCTCTCAAAAAGACAGTAAGGGGAACAAAATTTATGGACGAAGACGAACTTATAGCGGCTGTTGAAAGGTATTTTGCGAACAAACCAAAAGAATTTTTTTATACTGGATTAGAGAGATGTTATTGAAACGACGTAATACTTGTATCCAAAAACAAGGGACCTGTATTGAAAAATATTTCTTTATTGTTGTTCCAGTCTGTCTTTTCTTGCCTAGTCCACGAATATAAAAACTACCCCTCCTGGTTCTTTCTCTTCTTGTTACCTCATCGCTTCTAAAAGCGTCAATAAGAATTCTCGCAACGCGATTATATCATAATGAGGTTGGAGATGACATTAACGTAAACATACGTATATGTACTTTACTTGCTTCGATAATGCTTTTTAATAACTGTTTTTCTGTCTATAATTTCTGCTTTGTTGACATCAAAAATATGTTTTTCGTGTATCGTAAGTACCGTTATATCAGTTCTATAATTATATAATCTATTGTGGAAACATTGCTGTATTTGTACATCACAAGTGCCCGAACAACGTTTACAGTTAATTTGGTATGATTTTACATACGTTTGTTATTGTGCATTTCTTTTAAACAAGCTGCTTACCGGGATCCTGCAAACTGTGGATATCTGGAAAAGTGTGAATTTGAAAAATTTTTAAACTTAGTGGATTAGTAACACTATTGGAGTAGTGGATAGGTTTTTATGTGTTAATTCTAAAAAACTGACAAAAATCTACAATTCTAAACGACTTATTTATTTTTAACGGCATATTTATACTTTACACTAACAATAAGAAACAGTGCAACTTTCTATGAGGTTCCCCATATTTAGCTATTACTTAATTACTTTGAAAAAGGGTTTCTTTTTTCTACTAATTGTAAGTTAACATGCTGCTAACAATGCTGCTTCGTTTGGTATTTATATAAAAACCTAGTACTTCATGAGAAATCTATACCGAAATTAAAAAATCTTAAAGCTCAGTAATGGATGTCTTCCTTCAAAACACCACCGTAGTAAGTATTACAAGCTCCCTAATTTGTAATCAAAAAATATAATGCTAAGATAGCTTAGCTTCCTCGTAGTATTGATGGAATAATTCACGGCAAACGCAATAAAAGGAGAGAGAAAAAAATACACTAACACACGGACGTGTTTCTGCCTACTCGGCGTCATCAGCGTGGTTTCGAGAGTACTTTTCATATCTCTACCTTCTATCGCTCTTGCCTCACATCGCTGAATGAAAAATACTCTCGAAACCACGCCGATGACGCCAGGTAGGCAGAAACATGTCCGTGTGTTAGTGTATTTTTTTCTCTCTCCTTTTATTGCGTTTGCCGTGAATTATTCCATCAATACCATGAGGAAGCTAAGCTATCTTAGCATTATATTTTTTGGTTATTGTTTTCTAGACATTTTCTGATGTGTTCCCTAATTTGTGTTTGGCAAAGTTTACTAATAGTTTAGATTATTGCTGACATATTTACACCGTTTGTTTTAATTGACGATTTCGACCACCTACCTCTCTTCCTGTTCCTCCTCTACTAGCAACAAGTATACATATTGTAACGTGTGATATTGTTTTAAATTAAATTTTTACCCTATTCTCTATTCGCGAAGCTTTAATTTTGACTGAAGTAGTATGTATATGCCACAATTTTTTTAAATACCATATTGATGAGATACACATCACAGATTCTAGCCGATAATGGGATCAGGGGAAACTAGTGCTAAAGGATATTTGTAAAGAATAAAAAGAAGCTCTACATTTTCTATTTTAACAAGGATCATCTCAAAACACTTAAATCAATAGAGAAAAACACACTTTTTATAGTTTGATGAAGGAAACTTCTTTTGGCATAAAAAACAAATGTGCCGAAAAAGATGAAAATTATTTCTGGTAATCGTTTCTGTATATTATCTGAAAACTAAAATAAATTTATTGAACTTTATATTGCATTGCATAACGTACCTGTTTCAAGTAAAAACACAGCTTTCACTAAAAACTGCGATAAGTTGTAAGTGTGTTTTATCTGCCTGTTTATGTAATAATACTAAACGAATCTATTCAAACATTAAGGTTTATCGCACATAACCTTATTGTTATTATATCAACATTGAATACCAGTTAATACTTTCAACATAGTTTTGTTGGAATGTTTTTTTATTCCATTACCCAAGTGAATGAGATATGAATCTCTTATCAGATATGTATATTGAAGGCCTATACTGCTTATCCATCTAGAGCATAGATTCCCAACGGGGATGATATAGCTCTACAGTGGACACTCGAGCCGTCCCAACAAATAGTTTAGTAACGTTTTAGCTCAGAGTAGATTGACGGTGACGAGCAGGGTCCGAAAAGATTCATTTATGTACGTTCACTCAGCTACGTACACGAGATCGTACAGAAGCGCGTGCGTTTCAAATTTTGTCTTGTTCTTGTTCATGTGTGAAAAGAAGACAAAATCTAAACTTCGTCCACGGTCGCGTAAGTGTGGTACGCGTATAATATTTTTAACACGAATGTTCCGAGTTGGGTTCTAGAGCCTTTCGCAAATGCATATATTGAAGAATCATTAGATTCGGAGGAGGAACTCGTAGAACTGACAACTAGGGAAGAACTCGAAGTAAAATTCAAATATGGAGACCAGCTTTAACTTCAAAAATCAATACCAGTTTTCTCTAGCCTAAATTGTGGACAATACTGCAAGATTTTAATCGATTCGTCCTATATGGCAGAGCGTCGATTCAGTGCAGTAGTTAGTTTATTGTCAAAGAAAAGGAACAGCGTACACATCACTGAACATGGCGATCTGCGATTGATGTTGACGAAATTGCAACACGAGATTAATAACACCACTAGCCTCAACCATCTTTATTTATCATTAATCAAGGCGCGTTTTTGTAAGAAGAGCGAAAGGCGAAAGAATGTTGCAGGATTTTATAGTGCCAACTGTCAAGCAAGGAAGAAATTCTGCGCTTGTCTGGGGTTGTTTTTCCTACGCCGGTACAGGAGACTTGAAGCGAATCGAAGGTATTTTGCGAAAAGAAGGTTATTTAGAAATACTGCAAGGAAATGCAATACCATCGGGGCAACGTCTAATCGGCGAAAATTTTGTATTGATGCAGGACAACGACCAAACACTCAGCAGTGATATGTAAAAATTTCTTAAATGAAGAAAAAGATAATGGCACTTTACAAATAATGACATGGCCGCCGCAAAGCCCCGATCTAAACTCCATCGAGCTGTTATGGGATGAACTGGACAGGAGGGTCCGAAAAGTATCCCCTACCTCCGTGGGCCACCTGTGGAACATTTTACAAGAGGAATGGACTAATATGCCAAATAGAGTCTTTGAAAAACTAGTGGAGCGGATGCCTCGGATTGTGAAAGCTGTTCTTCGCGCAAAAGGGAGTTTCTTTGATGAACGGAGTGTTTAAAAAGATTTTGTTTATTTTTCATTAGAATTACTTTTTTTTACTTTTATACTTTAATTTTAATCGCTATCAATAAAACGCAATAAAAATTTTAAGTTTTGGAAAAATGAGTTTGAATATTTTCTCGTTTTTTTAACATTTATTTGTGTGTCCGAACTAATATGGACGGTAGTGTACATTTGGTTGTCGCTTTATTCATTTCTACTTTACAATTTTTAATAGACAAGTAAATAGATACATTAGGTACAGATAATATGCAACAATATTTAATTTTTTATATAAAATTAGCTATTATGGATGATATAGATGATAGTGTTGGAATTTTTTTTTTTCTAAAGGGTGGTCCAGTAAAACGGAATCTCTGATCTAAAATACTTCAAATATATGTTGAAATTGATCCCTAAATTAAAATTTGCAGATTATTTTTAATGAATATCTTTAAAAAAACAAAAGTTTATAGTTAATATATAGCGGCTTGCGTCAGTGAAATGTGAAAATCCGCTATTTTCGACGTAATTAAATATTTGAAAAAATGTCAACCCCGATTAAAAAACGACATCTACCGTTTGCCGAATAGGCGTGCTAGAAATGATTAACACACCTGTTCGGGAAACGAGATTCGATTCCTTGCCGGGGTATCAATCACCACTCCAACTTAAGATATCGGCCGTTAAAGGAACAACGGCATTTCGCTAATCATCTCAATATCTGAGATAGATGGGTATACGGAAAATTTAAAACACTTAAAGTGACGTGAAGGGATGTATACAAAAACTGTACAAGCTGTTCTTTTTAGAAAACCAATTTTTGTAGCAGAAACTGAACATCCTGTATATTTTGACGTAATTTTATGTTGCTTAAATGCTGCCCGTGAATATTTTCAAAAGTTTATAGTACATTTTACCAAAAAACTCATCAATGTTTACAAAAAGAAATAGAGTAATTCCCCCATTAGATTCCCGAATAATATATAGAATGTTTCACTTAACAAAACTAAAATGAAATGAACCAAACATGATCCTCGACAATTTCGATGATCATCTTATAGACATCAATCCTTATACAGAAAATTCGATTGCCCAAAGCTCTTAGAATTAACACAATCGAATAAAATTTTAATCATCGCTCTGGCATGTAAGGGCGTTTAAGTTATCGGCCGTTAAAAAAACAGCGGCATTTAGTAAAAATACAATTATCTCAAAAATTAAAGTAGATAGCTGTAGAAGACGTTGATGGAAGTTGATATGAATTGAAGTATTCAACAACAATAACAATATTGGAGGTGTTCCATTTAGAAAACTAAAACTTACGATACAAGTTTTAGCAGGTGCAAAAGCTGAGCCTACTTTATACAGTCTGTCCACGAATTTGGTGCAAACTTATACAACAGTGAACGTTGATACATTTTTTAAACCATTTTGTTTTAGTTTTTTTATATATATTTTTAGATATAAAACAATTTCATAATATTCTGGTTAACTAAAATAAATTCTTTATTATAAATATAAGACTTTGTAAAATATATCTAATGTATATAAATTCGAATGTGATAAAAAACAACAAATAATTTATTTAACCTATACCTAAATTCTCTGTAAGTGTTTCTAAATGTTCTTATATCAATCTCACTAATTACTGTTCGTATTTTATATTTTGATGCTCCCAAATTCGCATCAAAATTATTATTTTCGTACACTCTTTGTTTAACGTGTCCCCAAAAATAGAAATCCATCGGCGTTAAATTGGGCGAGCGAGCTGGCCAACGAATAATGAAATTAGTTGAATGCGCAGGGCATCCATCCTGCTGAAAGTAGACTGCATCTCTGTTAATGTCCTCCAACGATGGTAAAACAGAATTTTGTTACATATCCAAATTATTATGTTGAATTAAATTGTTTTCGAAAAAAAGGGGGCAATAATTTTATTGAATAAAATTCCGCACCACACATTTACTTTCTTATAACGCTAGTTTTTCTGATTAATACGAAAATTTGGATCCTTTTCTGCCCAATATCTGCAATTCTGGGATGACACATAACCATTAGTGGTAAAAGTAGCTCCATCCGAAAACAACATTTTATGATAGAAAAATTGATCCTCCATAACATTTTCTCCAACCCAAGTACTAAATTCTAATCTAAACGCATCGTCCCGGGTTTCCAGAGTATGAATAAATTTGGTTTTGAATGGATGAATCTTGTCTTCCTTAAAGACCTTTTGCAGTAAGCTATTGCTTACACCCAACTCCGCCGCTCTCATACGTAATGATACTTTTGGATCTTCCAATACAGATCCCATAGCTAGAACAGTTAATTCATCATTTTCATTGTATTGTTTCTGTGTTTTCTTCTTTCAAAGAACAGAGCCAGTTTCTTCAAATTTCTTAACAAGCTTTTTCAAAGAATCAATAGCGGTATTAATTCCGGGGAATTTAACGTTAAATTTGTCGATCGCTGTTCGATATGGTATGGAATTCCATAACACTTAATCAAATAAATTCGTTGATTAATTCGCGATTGCAAATGTCGCGTGACTTAAATTTGAAACAGACAAATAATTAGATGTCAACAGAATTTCAAGGCAATACGATTATCAACAATAATTTGAAGTTAGTTAAATTTTCGAAAGTAAGCCACCACGTTTTCAACATTTAATCAGTGCATTTTAATATGTTTGCTAATGGTTTTAAGGCAAGCAAAAACTTTCGTAAAGAATAACTTTTTTTCATAAAATACACCAAATCCGTGGACACAGTGTACCATATACTTGAATATAAGTATGTTGTGCAGCTTGTTTGGTAATATTTTTTATTTGTAAACTTTTTCTGTACATTACTCAAGGAAGAAATTATTTCTTACCCACGCACTTAGTGTATACGTTGTATTGAGTTTTGTTTTTTTTTTTACCGTATGTTATAATTATAATTCTATTCGAAATGCCCTTGTGATACGCAGTTATTAAAATTCCAAAATTAAACCTGCCTATTAATAACTACTTTCTACACGACATTTTCGTTATTTATATTTATATTTGAGTACGATAGTATATATATTGTTATAAAATTATCATCGATGTAGGGAGGTCAAGGTTGAGTAAGCACGTAATATAACGTTACAGAAACAACGTTACGCAAACGTGTAATGAAAGTATAATGCGAGCACGTTCAGAAAAGTCAAACAATATCCTACTTTTCTCGAATTTGAATGTCTCTTACTTCTCACAAATGCCACGAAATGTAAAGTACGAGAATAAAGAATGACCGCGGTTTAGTTTAAATAACGGAGGGCGTTTAACCCGGATACAGCAAAATAGATATAGAGTTTCCATTAGTTGAGAATCTCATTACTCAGATTTAATTTATGGAAAATATTGCGATTGCTTAGAACTGATTAGTTGAGTATATTGTTTTATTTTTGGCTGTCTTATCTACCATCATACTTGTTTTTACCTTTTACTATCATTCTCATAAAGTCTTTGCGAACTACTCTAAACTAAATTCCTTATATTTCCAAATAAGCTGTTGTCAAATTCTTTGGGAATTCAACATCAAATATTATTGGTTTCGCATTTAAACAAAAGATCTTGGGAGTACTGACAACAGAATTGCAACAAAATATCGTCGATTTTATTATTTATTTATTATGAACTCATGTTTTAATATCTCCAAACGCTTTCACCATTCACAGGGAAGCATTAGCCGGCCATTAGGTATTAAACCTACACAATCCCGTAAGGACACCGAAGTATTTCGCAATTTTTTTATTGCGTCGGCTATGGAACGTAATTGTCGGTAGTAGTTTTCAAATCTGCTGCAACTTGAGGATTTTGGAATTTTATTTGACTTAGCTTTATTGCAATTGCTTCTTTAGCGTCCGGTTGTAAAATCATTAATTTGATCTTTTAAAAATGTTTAAAATAATAGAATGCTCGTTCTAACCATGTACCCCATCGTGTAAGAATTGCCTGCGGCGGTGCCGGTGTCAGGACACTGTAAACGAAATAGGCGAATACGTTTCGGTCATTTAAGAAAAAACCGCTTTCGTCTGGTGCTATTAGTTGATCCACATCGGGATAACATTTTCGAATAGTGTCCGCTACAAGGTGTAAAGCATGAAGCAGACATGTTATGTGCAGCAAATTCGGTTGAACAACTTTAAATAATTGACCTGTGCAAAGCATAACCGTCGCAGCATGGGTAACAATCATTAACACTTGCTTTGGTGGAATTTCAAAGTTGTCTAGTGTTCTAACTAATACATTATGAACAGCTTCGGTAGTACATCTTTGCTGTGTTTTACAGGCTGGCAAATAAGGGTGTGACGGTGCTTTCAAGGTCATTGTCAGTGCTACAATCGATACTACGGAAATTTTGTTAATGTCTGATAGTTAGCCACAACTGTTAATTTTTTACTATGGTTTTCACATAACTCTCAATCATTTCGCGCACTGACAGCAAATACCTACGTAGTGTCTGCGGACTTGGTAGTTCTCACGTTGGATGGTATTTCTTCCAAAATTGACAAAACATTGTTTGTCTGATTTTTGCAAACGGTATATTGCACGCACTTAATATCATCGTTAAATCACAGAAATTCTTTATACGGTCTCCTTCCGGTTTTTTAAAAATTTGTGTGTTGCGCTATTTACATGCATTTCATCACAATTATATATTAAGTCTGAAAATTGCTATAAATACATGTTTAGCCTGTTAGCAAACAGATGCAGAGAAGGCCTGGAAGTACCGACATGTAACGAAGCAGCTCTGTATCCCTCCAACCTCTCGCGGTCAAACACCACTGGAAGGCAAGCAAGAATATTGCGCTCTACTTGTGCGGCATCTTAAGTGTTCCACACTTCCTCACCATTCGCCAAAATTTGGACGGGTAATAAATAAGGTACATTCGAACTACCTTCCCCTAGAAGAAGAGTTGCGATCCCGGTGGGTTGAAACTAAGAACTATGGAACCGATTGCCAGGCATTACCCTACCCAGTGACATTAATGCTGAAAACTACATCGCTATATAAATAGATCCTTAATTAGAAACGAAAGGAATGTGTCTTCGGACGGGTTCACAGCCACATCTTCACAAAGTATGTTAACACAGCATTTAAGCGTAGCGTTGAAAATTGAAAACACAAATAGGTCCATCTCAAATCCAATCACAGTTACCGGGCTGCTCTGTATACAAATGCGGTCGTGTCTAATATGTGAATTAGAAAAATATATCTGTTTCTACTTAAATAATTTAGTTTTCTGTTATTAATACTATGTCGTAATGAAACTCTTCTTTGCTTAAAATGAATGAAATTAAATATTTAGGGTTTCTTTCGGACTCTTTTGTGGGACGTACTTGTCTTTTTGTAAATTGAAAAATGATTAAGAAGTAAACTAAGCAAATTTTGTGAGCGTGAGTTACTATTTACTTTATTTTAGATGAAGTTTTAAAAATTTCTTTTAAAATAAATAGGTGGAAATTCCTATTATAATACCTAACCGACAGCTGAATTCTGAATATAATAATAAATTTAAAACGTAGAAATTGTATTTATGTTTGTTTTTGGACAATTTATATAATTTTTGGTACCTAAAATGTCCTTATCTCGAAATCCTTGCGAATTCGGTTCTAATTTATCTAAATCCTTCCCACAGCGATTCTAAATCCGTAGGTGGTGAAATTTTGTTGGTTAGAAGGCTCAAATGGTATTGCTAAATGTTAACTGAACTGTTTATGAAGAATCTTGGAAAAGTTGTCGTTGTCGAAAGGTTTGTTTATTTTCTCGATTATTTTTTCTAATCTCCAGCCATAGTTACTAAATATCCCAGTACGGTCCTGTTAGGTACATCGAGATTATGTTGGATACCATAAGGATAATATTAATTTTGATTGGTACATACGAACAACAGTACTCCTGTCTAAATGTGAAATAATAGACAAATTTTCATATAAAGAAATATAATTTTGATTTACGAGGATAAAAACTCAATCTGGGGGAAATTGGTGGGAAAAGAACATTAATACTGCCTCGCAATTAAAAGTCACTAATAAAATAAACCTGACAATATCATAACAATATATTGTTATTTAATTTGCGTTTGTAATATACCATATTTAAAATGACAAAAAAAAAACTTAAAAATTTTTTGTTAATTATTTAATTCGTTTCTGCATACAATAGAAACAATTCACAGCCAAGAAAAATATTATTCATTCAAAATAACTTCGCCCAACTATCACACCATCCATTAGAGTAGGGTCCAACACTCAAAAGCAAGGGTATTTTCTGAATCTCTAACATTATTTATGAAAGGGTAGTAATAATAGCGTTTCTTATATTCACGAATTAAGGATGCTTTTGGGAGATTATTTTTTCTTCAAAACGTGAGCAACATAATTCCTTAGTTATATATATAACAAGAGAATAAAAAATTGTAAGGATATTTTATATGAAGCTTGTAGGTCTTAATTTAGAACAATTTAAACTTTAAAAACTGCGAACAAATAACGTATTAGTGCTAAGTACTGAAAATATGTGCGTACAAGAGAATATTTGCTATTCTAATCACCTTTACAGTTACCGTATTTACAAAGCAGTTCTCACTTTACTTTATATTTGTTTTCTGAATGTTATCGTAGCAATAAAGAAGACTATTCACCAATGTGGATAATACAGGTAAGCAACGTATGTAACAAAGTAGGTCTCCTAATCGATGATTCAGGGGACAATCGATTTTGATGAAACTTGACATTATGTGTAGTTTCTGCTGGTATAGCTTCTAAGGAAGGATAAGCGCCTCCGAATATCGGATTGCCTGTCGTTTTTTCTACTACCTCCGTAAAAATATTGAAAAATGCGAAAATTTCCAAAAGTTGTTCTCATCCGCTCCCACCTCCACTCACATGACATTCTTCTTCTCTGAGAGGATTATGTCCAACCAATAGTCTATTTCAAGTAAATGTACAGGTGCCATTTTATTGACTTTTAATTAATAATTAATTAATTTAGTATTCACAATTTAATGCCATGCACATAGTATCTTGGTTTTATAAAAATAACTTTGTTTGTCAATCACATCCTGGGTCATTACATTTTCGGTCAAAGCATAGTTATTATATGCATTGCAATGAAATCATTGGGAATATAGAAATTGCCTAATTGCCTAGAGTATCCCGCTTGCCGTATACAAAACAGATAGAAGGAAGCTAGCACCCTCAGTGGGAAATTTCGAATCGGCCCGGTCTAAAGCGTGTTATCTACGGAATATTTAGGATTACAGTAAATAAGAATGTTGATATCACAACAATACAGTTTATAACAAGATTACTGTTTAGTTATTATTTTACTGTACTAGGAATTAAAATACGAAAGCATTTACGCCTTCTCCTTATTATCTAAATATATGTGATCGTCATTAAATTAAGCCAATTCGTTTTACTATTACCTAAAGTTTCGACCGTTTTTATTGGTAAACAAAAACTGTTATATATTTATGGTAGTTTGAAATAGAATTTGTTTGGGAACACGATATGCTGAGAGAAAAAGAAAACAAGTTCAAGAGGAATAATGGTACCCAATTAATACGTAATTAGACAGCCTTTTCAAAACTTGGTTCTACTAGTTCTAGAAACTAGTAACTAGATTCCACGTTGGGTGACTTCTCATGTAAGGGTATGGCCTAGTTGGCGAGCGAATGAGGGAGAAGCAGAACAATGTTAATTCTAATCCTAATGAAAGTGGCTCACTCAAAGCGTGCACGTTTGCTGAATTCTAATGTTTAAATTTAGCGCAATTAGAATCACGATGGGCTGTTGATCGCGAGCTTACTTGAACTCACAACCAGAGACCGGACTTTGCAATTCTATTTTTCCTTTGACTTCTACATCACTTGCACTACCTCGTATTCTGTGCAGTTATAGTCCGTAGCTGTACATCGCTTAGGAATCGACACATTTTCCCTTTAAAGGCCGGTAGATCGATTAGAAAAAGGGACCCTAGTGAACAAGCACAGCCAATCACAATTTGGCTGGTATATCACAGCGTACACCATTGACAGAACTTTCAGAAGCCAACGAACACAATTTAATCTTGCGTTTCATATCGACAGTAAGTTAAATTATGTTGGTTGCACTCAAAATGACATGCTATTTTGACAAATAGTACGTTTTGCGACCCATTATGTCGAGAACATTTTGTGGTCGATGCAAATCGCAAATTGCATCGTGTGTTGCAAATTTCGAAGCGAAGCGTGATAATGACGGACTGTCTGTTGCCTTTAAATGCTACACGAAAGGTAACATTTCTTATATATGCAATTTTCTATATTTCGTACTGCTCAACGTACCTAAAATATTACTTGTAACATCCATGTTAGTACTAAAGCTTTGCAGCAATTGCACTCTGCTAAGTTCTGTTGCGAATGTAGAATGAACACCGAGACTATCTTATAATAAAAAGCTCATCTTTTCCGCTTCTTAAAATCTAGTCCGTCTTTACCCTATTACTAAAAAATTCAAGCTCGGCTTCATTATGAAGTTCTTTGGGGTGTTTTTATAGCTCAAAGGTGAATTATCAGCGCCGTTAGTGGCATAGATTTTTGTGGATGCGATGCAATTTTATTAAAAGTTCGGTTGGCTAATTTAGTTAAACGGTAAGTGTATTATAAGTTTTATTAAATTGTTCTTATCGTTACTCGTAATTTTGATAGTGGAAAGGTTACTATACTCCACATTTAGAGAATGTGGTTGAACAATTGAAAACGTGAAATCAGTTTGGCTAGATGCACTCAAAACAATAACTGTGGACACCTGGAAAACTACGATTGAGCCCATGGGGAAGGAAATATAGAAATGGTGGGAAACAGATGTGGGAATTGATCGGGGAAGAAACGAGAGAACGTACAGAGAGTGAAAGCGAAAAAGACGGTAATATTTTAGCAAATAATGAAATTGATATCATGTATTGCATTGTTTATCTATTATTAAATTGTAATGTTCATCCGCAGGCTCTTTTCGTTTTTACATGTATTGTTCCTCTCGAATATAATACCAATATGTTACAGACATATGTATACAACGATATAACGATACAATGTTAAAATATTCTGTAGTAAAGGCTTTTTCCATACAACACAAATTCCCCTGATTATCATTATCACATACTACTTGTTCCGTCTAAGTACGGATGTTACAGTTACGTCAACTCCTCATTAGCATTTCGCGTGATAGATACAACATACAACACTTTCACCCACATGAAATACATATTATTTATTAATAAGGAAGTCGCATCCATAATTCTGTAATATCACAAAGTTGAACAAATTCTAATGCAACAGCTACTTGCACGGATAAGTATATGGATGCCTTATTGCTGAGTCGTCAATCGCAATGCAATCTGCGAGTTTGAAAACACTGCATAATTAGAAGGTTGTCTAAGAAAGTTCAGCATCTTTATGGTTTCAAGAGTATTTCGAGCGTATGTAGAACCGGTTTAGAAGATACTTCATTCTGACTCACGCAATTATTTTACGTGTCGGACACAATATATCACTGTCGATAGGTCTTCCTATTGCGCTAGGCGACCGATGATACTAAAACCAACAATTAAAAAATATATGTATTTTAACTTTTATCACAGCATTTCCAAACTACACAGAATTTGGAAAGCAAAGCAATACAAAGCTGTTAAAAATGTGTCAGTTCAATTAATAAATTTATTAAAATTAAAGTGAGTGAATTGATGAAGATCTTTTAGAAGAGATTAGTTTCTTATTCTTATAAGTTAGGATGAACCAATCAACGACTAGCCAAGTATCGTACATTACTTGGCTGTCTTTTAGTTTTGCACATATTTGTGCAAAGGGCGCCACCAATGAAACGTCCCCTGTTAAAATTAATTTCAATATGTAATCAACTTACATCCAAAGTTTCTTCAAGAAACGGCAAGCAATTTACCCACAGGAAGTTATTAAAACTGAGGAGTCACTCGAAATATGGAATTGAGCCGAGAAAATATCACAAGATTGAGATATTTTTTGGCATTTCAAAGACCTGAACCTCAAAAAATCCGCATGATGGAGTGGCTTTAAGCGAGATAGTTTCCAGTCGGATCCCATATCTTTTAACTATAGAATAACAAGCGGTTCTAGTCAATTGGTGTCGAAAAAATTTCGGCCGGTTCAACAACGGAAGCTCAAAGAATGTTTATAGTATCATCAAATCATGGATTTATTCCCATGAACTCGAAACCAAATAATTCAAGATGAGGAGAAGCCAAGAAAAATTATTCGTTCCCGAAGTCGAAGAGAATGGTCGCAACTTTTGTCTCAATTTCGGGTCATGTTGCTACAATTCCTTCAGAAGATCGGAGAAGTTAATATCGATTCGTATACACACGTTTGTTCACCAAAAGCGTTCCTCGGAAAACCAAATCATCATTCATTCCCCACCACGCTAATGCGAGCTCACACACAGCTCAAAATACGATTGAGATTTTAGAGCAGCAAACCATCGAGTTGTCCTCTTTACACCCCTGATTTAAGTCCCAACGTTTTGTGTACGTTCCCTAGAATGGAGAATGGGCTGTAGGGTACGATTCCACTCGCTGGAAGAAGCAATTTGCCTTTGATGAGCTTTTGGAGCTGTTGGCTTTGGTTTGAAAGAAGGAAAAGGTATACCGACCTTGGTGGAGAATACTTTGAAAGATAACTGTACTAAAGTGTTGGCACACTCCGCACCACACAACTTCTTTGATTAGATCAATAATTGTTCCGATTCAATTAACGTAAGAAAAATTGGAGTTCCTTCTTTGCTTCTCGAAGATAGTAGAATACCTATAAATCATCTGTTATCATTACAATTAATGGCTTTAAGGCACAGCCATTTTCATTGAACTGCTAGACCAGATATGTTTCAGCTAGATAGAGTTGCAAAATAGAATGGTAAATTAAAAAAAAACGATAATCAAAGAACTACTAAATCGCTAAAGATCAGATTTAAACAAACACAATAAGAAATATCTCTCCGCAACTTTCTTTTATTCTCCCTACGAAATTATTACACCATGTAGAGTGCGTATTAGTCAATACTTGTTTTACAGCTATTTCTTTGTTTTTCACACGAGTAAATGCTGTAGGTACACGCTGTCAAACGGTACACAATTCATGAATTCAAAAGCGTTGCGCACCCAAAAGACTGCTATGTACGTGATGCAATTATAAATATGGTCTGTGCTCTATCTACTTTAAGGCTTATGCATATGTTCGTATACTAGTAAATGTGTATGTGACAAGTGGGTCTGAATGATATTTATGTCTATTCGTACTGGTTTTCCTTTGTGCGATCTACTATTGCAGTAGAGGAGGTGAGGGAGTGTTGGGAATCTTGATTTTTCTAATTTTCCGTATATATGATTTCAAGAAGATTGTTCGTTATTAATAATTGTTGATATGTAATGATATAAAAATATCATGGTAACTAGGAATCTAATCTTAACATCGTTGTAACATTCTCCGAATGGTATGATGGATTTTGTCCCAAGTTTCCCTCATTAACGGGAAGATGGAACGCGACAAGGGAGAGTTAGGTCAAAGTAAATTTTTCACTGTTAGATTGGTAACAAAAAAAAAACAGTTATGGTTATGAGTTGAGAGTGGTACGTTATTATTCGAATAAATTGAATAAACATGAACAATCGAATTGAATGATAATCAAAGGTCCCCCCATTTAGTTCCAATGATTTTTGCAAAAATGGTTTTAATTTACTCATTAAATAGGTAGGTAATTTTATATTTGTTCCTCTTCTTCTGAAAATCCCGTTTTCCTCCCTTTTTCCGTTAAGATTCCAAATTGCTTTCACTCAAATCTTGAGTGGTTTTCTTTTTGTCCCTTGAGTTTATGCTCTTCTTTGTTCTCATCAGAATTGTTTTTTAATAGTTTTAAATGAATGCAATAACTTTTCGTTGATTAAAATTACGTTTCTAGAAGTTTCTTCGAAAACTACGTCTACTGTCAAAAACTCTTTATATTTATGTCCGCTTGTTTATCCGTTGTCTCGGCGATGTCAATCCAACGACTTCATCTTTCAATGGTTGGCAGTACGTGACGTTGGGGCATGACATTGTGAATTTAGACTGCTGGATTACAAATAGAGTGTGTTGTGCGAGTTTTGCGTCTTTTTATAAAAAAAAATATTTAAAATAAAAACTACTGGAAATAAGTAATGTTAATGGAATCTTTTTTTTTTAATTAAAAAATTTAATAACAAATTATCAAAATGTTAGAATTTGAGTACTAGCCAAAACTAATTTAAATTCTGCAAATGTTCAATTAAATTTTGATATTTTATGCCTATTAAAATTAAATAATAAAAGTTTAATGAATTAAGGTGCAACTGTACGTACTTCAACACATTAGTGTGCAGAATTTCAAAGTTGCGCCGAAAATTACAATATAATACAATTCGAAGTTATTTAGTCATTAAATGTAAAAAAAGTATACGTAACTTTGACAATCGTAAGTAACTTCTTGAATTCATATTTGATCTGTACTAAAGACTAGAAACATGCATTTAGCGTACTTATTATAAGATTATTGTTTTAAGGTGAGAGTTGAATCAAATCAGTAACTCCACCCTTAAAACTTTAAACGCTTTTAATATCTACCAAAGAAAGGGTGGGACAACTAGATCGACCAGAGATTGTCCCAAACTTCCTACATGGTATTTGCAGTATTTCATTGGCCACCCTTGATTAGAAAAAGCGTGAGGGTAAATGTATCATCAATCTGCTGTCGATAAGCGAAACTGAGTTTTATTAGAATATTTGTTTTATCAAGTAAAGTAAATGCCATACAAGCATTAATGTGACCACGAAATTCCTCGTGTTTCTTTATTTTAGCGGTTAAACAATACAGATCTTTCAGGCGGACTCCAGTTTAACTGAAATCTGATGATCCAAACGCAGTATTACAGAAGAACACACACGGAAAACAAGAAAAAATCGTCGTGTCCCCGTACTATTTTCAGCTCTTCTATAACGCTATTGGTTAATTTTAGTGGTGGTTATAGCCTACCTAACTCCTTTATTTGAATTTTTTCTTCCAGAGAAAGTGCGATAAGGGTATTATAAACACAGTTACTTGTCACTATATAAAAACGCGGGAAGTATCTATACTAAACGACAAAACTCCCCCCGTAGCTAAAATAAGAGGGTCGCGGAAATCGTGCGTCCCAAATGCATATACACCGGATAGTCATTGGTTGTTGGTGTCGTATTATTTGACTTAGTTTCTAAGGTCGCGTGCCAAACATTTCACTTCAACCTATTTATTGTACGATGTATGTATGAGGTATAAGGTATATAATTCATTTCAATGTTCAACACGAAATAAATAAGATGGCGCGGGATATTTAAAGTATATTTTCGCAATCATTACGTAATACAAATTTAAATAATTTTGTTTATGGAGTCAGTTGAACTTTTTATTGATATATCAAGGAGCACGCGCGAGCTTGCGGTCTTATGAGCCCACCGCTTCTGGTCCATACACTTTCCATATCCAAACAACCTCAAATTGTACTGAATAATAACATGCTACTGAAACTATCTCAACTCATAACCACAGCGGTGTTTTGTTATAAATCTAATAGTGAAGAACTTGCTGTGTCCCATGTATGCCCGCAGAAACGAATACATTTTCCGTGCGCTTCGCGAAATTAACAGAGACTAGACAAAGTCGTGTTTCGTCGACTCTTGGGGAAACCAGTAGGCAACACGTCTCTGCTATTTTCGGGAAGCGCAACTTGTTTCTGCAGGCTTATTCATAAGTTCCAACTCTCCCTGACTTCCCCTATAATTTGGTGAGTAATCTCAGCAGTGCTTAAAATCCTATCAGTATGTGGTGGAATATAATCGAAATCAGAAAAGTATCTAAAACTACCAAATACCATTAACGGAAAAAATAGTTAGCAGGTCAAACAAATGCCTGGTATGTATTGTATGTTTGCGCGAAAAAAAAAGAACGCACAAGGTGCTCCATTAAAAAAACTTGAGGGGGTGACGGGGGTGAAAGTTACACCTCTAAAAGCATGTCCCATTTTAAATTGTTTTTTAAGGTATTTTTGTATTTTTTCCTGAAAATCGACTGATTTACAATCATTTTGGGTGGATAGTTTTCATCGAAATGCTCTGTATACATGCACACGTATACACCAGTCCCCATCCTAATGATACATTCGTCTACAATTAACACTTTATAGGAATCTAATGAAGTAACTTATTTGCAATTGTTTTAATGTAAATAACAGAAAAGTGTTGTTTCATAATACTGGGCGTTCCAATCAACCGATGGAGCAACACACTGAAATGTCATTTTTCCTCAAAAACCTCATATGTGGCATTGGATCTCAGGTATTAGTAGGTTGCGTATTGTCTTGTGATTTAATTTTCCTAATGGTAAACCGCCGTACCATACCATCAAGTTCACTTCACACCACAAGTACACAGTTTTTGTATATGAAGAAAGCAAGGTTATTAACTCGACCAGCTTTTCAAATAATACTAAACTGAAGGCATATATGGCAAATATGCGATACTTAAATGCTATTTATAAATAGCTTTCAAAGTCAAACCAATAGCACTCTACTTGGTGAAAGTAATTTCAATACATACCACCATAAGATAAGTAGGTAGGAAATAATAAATGCAAACACAGTTAATTATTTTCTTGGCAGGAATTAACTGATTTAGCTCAAATGTCTATTACATGAATTACATTTTCGGTATTACTGTTTTTAAAAGCTAGTTTATCTCGTAAGGAAAGTCAAACGTAGTCGAGTGCACTGAAACGCTTAAAATTACACCTATTCAATACAATATTTTTGCTATTTTTTTAAATATTTCGTTAATTTTTAATTTTAAGCATTTAAACGTTTTTAAATTTTGTTTTAATTAAAAACACAGATGTAATAGTAAAGAATCGTATTGGAAGGGCATTGTTAAGGATTTATCGAATTTACTTTAAAAATACATGAACAAAAATATTGATTTATACACTGCTGGGAAGTAATCACGTAGGCGATAAATAGGTTTGAATGCACAATCACGAACTACTTAGGCGCATGTATAGAAAACGCAGTACCAGCGGCAGGACTGGCGAGTGGTGCTTTCGAGTCTGATCAATATAACTCCTATATTGACCTACAATTAGAATTTTCCGTTTTTTTCCAATGAAATATTGTTTTAGCTTGTATTCATATATTACATTGTGTAATGTTATGTGCGAGGGGAAAATTTAGAAATAGCTGATTTTTCCAAATTTATTAATTTAGGAATTATAGATCTCAAGAACATTCTTGCGACTTCAATTGGAAATCGATAAATGAATTTTAAATGAGTATTAGAATATTAAAATGAGAACCAACCTGATATAGCCATATTCCAACGCATAATCGCTATGTTTATATTGCTTTCTCAAGTTCAGCTTTTTCTAACCATTCATTACACGCGACGAGAACTTCGAAATACAAGTAGAACTCTTCTTGAAATTAGAAGTATCACCAAACGTGATAACTCGAATCAGAAATTGAAATTAGCGTCAGCTTACTCCTTCATTTAATCGCGATAGCGATTGTTTTTGACTGCAGCAAATTTTAATAATTTTCCAAAAATACATTGATGACGAAACACAAATGGATACTCTTATTTTTATTATTTTTTTAGTTAGCATAATGCAAGTCATGCAGGGACGCAACTGGAACAATGATTCTATACTATTCAACGACACAATTTAAATTTTACTGACAAATAAGACGATTATCTAACGATTTCAATTTCCTATTATTTTCTAAGATAAAACACATGCTGTATCATAAAGAGAAGAAAAAAGTGCAATTGACTATTTAGAAGCCCACTTACTGTTCCGTAAAAAATAATTGTGCAATCGATGTAACGACGAAATTAAATTTCACATTTATCTTCTAATACTGCTGCATAATTTATCTCATTTAACAGAGCCTGTATTGCTTATAAATCTTATAACAAACGAGATCTCATGTTAAAAATTGTATCTGGGACAACTTGTACACTATCGCAGAAGCAATTATAAACTTTATGATTATGATTAAGATCAAATCCAAGGTGAAGTAAATTATTTCGTTAACTTTATTTTTGTTACATTTTATGATAATATTCAAGACATACTGCAATTAAGCGCAAGAACCTTCATGCAAGGTGCCATTACGCAAGACTTGAATAAAAAATAGTACTCGAGCAGAAATTGTATACATAATTGTTACATTAGGTAACTGCTATGTTAGGCTGGCGCTAGAAACCTGTTATACTACGAAAGAAAATATATACTCTAGCAGTTGGAGTTTTTCTTGTTCTACTACTTCTATTAGGGAAATTATAGTTATTTATGGTACTAGTGCGTTATGTAGCAAGTAACACATGCGAGAAAGGAGCTCGAGTGCGAATCTTGAGAGGGTTACTTTTCTTGCACTTTCCGAGCACTTCACAAAATTAGCAGAGACTAGACAGGCTCGTGCTTTGTCGACTCTCGGGGAAACCAGTAGGCAACACGCACCCTTTTTCATGAGACGAATAAACACGAGTCTGTTTAGTGTTAAAATCAAGTGGATTGTCACCTCCAAATTCAATAGCCAGTAGAAGACTTCAATCGTGTACTGATGAAACAATTAAAAATGCGATATTGACCATTTTATAAAAGTTCAAAATGTTGGCAACACACTTAAACCAACTTTCCCTAATTTATTACATACTGCATTCGTTACATCTCGTAGCCGAAACTATTCACCACTGCTGTCCAGATGTAAACGAATAACATATTAAGGCTTATCAAATATCTCGAACGAATTCGGCAATTTCATGAACAGTATTCTAATATCCCAGAACTCCCACAGCCAGTTTTGACCCGACGGGGAACGTGGTTAGCTGCATTCTGTTATTTTCAATATTTCCCTTCACTCCGGTCCCTAATATAAAGAAGTTGCTACCATCAAAATAAGTCAATTAAAATTTGAAGACCACCAAGTAATAATAAATGTCATTACAACACTACAAAAGTCTTCATTACTGCTATTCCAGTCCTTGCAAATAGTAAGTAACGTATCTACGTTGGAGTAAAGTTTAATTGTACGTTTAAACCATTGGAATCATGCAATCATTACATTCGGAATGTCAATGTTTACTAAGTAAGTGTTTCTCAGTTAATTATAAATTATAAAATCATAGCTTATAAATTTATATTTAAACAAAGTTACGCATTTCCTAGTCGGACGCCTATGATCAGGAATATTATTGAATTGTTAGTAAAAAGAAAAAAAAAAGTAGTTTTTCGAAATATTTCTTTTTGTGTCAAAGAATAGATAAGATTGACATCAGATGCAAAAAAATGATTTCTTAAAGTCAAGGAAATGTTCTTCGAAAACGACGAACCAGGTGTATCTTCTGGATGGCAGGCGCTTGTATCTGTTAGCACTAGATAGCGCCAGGAGACACACCTGGCTCGTCGTTTTTGAGACAAAGCAATATAAGCCAAAAGGCAAACAGCGATGTGGTCCCACAACCACATTGATAACGCCAGGTCGGCAGAAACATGTCCGTTGATTAGCATTCTTTCCTCTCACGCTTTCCGTGAGTGAGTCCACCAGTACCATGGACAGCTTTATTAGCAACATTTTTTTGGTTACGTATTTTTCACACTATTATGGCTATTTCTTTGATTAAGAATGTGACGTTTTTTCATTTAAAAATTCGATTTCTTAAAGTAAAATAATTAGTTGTTTTAATAGTATCATTTCTTTCATAGAAAGCAATATTTCTTTAATCATATTGAAAAATATTATTTCTTCCACTCAATACAGGTTTCCTTGAATCAACAAATCCTTGTTCTCAGTGTACAATCAAATGCAACTTAGCAAAAAGTCACAGAATTTGTTGAACATAATCCGTTAAGCTGTTACAACCATTCTGTGAACAGTTTCCAAACACATTATCTTTATCCTTGATTGTTGAAGATCTTTTCAATTGTTTGAATCTTCCCAAAATCTTTTTTTCTGTGTAATATAAGTGATTAATTTGATCTCTGTATTAAACTAATCATAAGTAATAAGACGTAGAGAAATATCTTCAAGTCCAAATTCTATGATCTTATCATGAGATAACTTTATCGATCATTTTACGTAGGTACACAAAAATTCCTACATGCCACATCTACCAGATGACAAATCATAGGTAAGTGAATGAAGTCAAAAAAGCAAATAAACACCTTTGGTTTACTACCTGGCTTACTCATTGTTTACCAAAAATACTTATAAACACTTATAGACATTTTAAAAAGTAACTCTCTTGATCTTGGTTTTACTTTATAATGTAATCCATCCCATTATAACGAAATATAAAGTAAGTAATTAATAAATAAAAAATATGTGTAATAGATAATTTTGTACTTCAAATGCTCACAATGAATCATCTACCCATATCTAAAGTGTCTATGTTATCAGGCACAGTTTTTGCACAATGATAGCGTTGCCCCATATATATATATAAACGGGTTTAAAAATTCATTATTTTCAAAAAGAAAATATGAAAAAGAGATCTAAATATAACAACATTCAAATAATCATGAAAAATGTATTATCCTGGCTAGTCTGCATTGTTATCTAAAACTATTTCGTTAAATGAGTAAATATAGTTGTGCACGCTTACAAACATAAATGTTACTTATAATTAATTTGATCTTTAGTTTGATTTATTAAATAAAACATTAAACGTAATCGATCAAATAACTACAATGAGCAATATAAGATACGTACAGTTCAAAATTCTGATAATTAAACACGGATAATTTGTGCATACGTTTGAATTTTTAAATTGCACCTTCCAGGTTTTTTAATATCAAATCAAGAGCACATTAAATCTTAGTAATTTTTCCATTTTAGAAAGAAATATTCCGCAAATATTTTACAATTAAATATAGGCACGATAAGAAAAATGTTTGAAAAATTTGTGCGTAAAAAATATTCTTTTACACACAATTTCATGTTTTAAATTTTAAAGTAATCAATTTTATGATTGATCAAATAAAATCTGTATAATTTAATAAGATGGATAGAACATTTTCTCACTTTGATTTTTAACTTTCAATATAACAAATTTTCCTAAACTTAACTATATTAAAGCAAATCATTTGAAAATACCTTTACGTATAATTCCACTGTAGTCATTGTTACACCGGCATAAAAAACAAAACTGCAGATGGAATGTTAATGTTCCACGGAAATTTGATATATCCCTCGAGTGCGAATCAGTTTTGAATTGTTAAGCAAACAGACAACTGTGGACGAACAGATTCCTTTTAAAAACTGTTTCATATGTAGTGATAGTATTTTATCATACAAAAGCATACATCTACATCCTACACCACGCGCACTATCACTGTAACTTAGCGCAACTCGTAGCAAGTAGCATGTGTAAAATTAAAGATCGTAATTCAACGCGTCCTCTACATTGCAGAACCGGCAGCTATTTTACTTACCTGACCTGTGTTACCTGTGTTCGGCGAAATAATACGAATGAACGAACTGGTTCATGTTTTAGCTTTCGAACATGAGATGGCCTTGGATTGTTTAACATAATTATACATTAAATGCGCGTTTGTAGAATAGAGTTTTTCATGAATTAAGAAAATATTTTTTCCATAAAAATCTTTATTTTCTATATTGGCTTACTAAATAATTTAAATGTCTTTTATATTGGGTACGTGAAATTGGTCCCCGCGCTTTGGATTTTTTAAAATTCCAAGACTTCCATGTTTTGTCTCCGATTTCTGCGTGTTTGTGCCTTAAAAATATTTTTTTGTGTTCGAGATATTTGGGATTGACAAGTGTAAGCCAACTTCAAAAATGTTTCCAGGCTATTGTCTCGTGGCCATTTTATAATGATTTATGCCGTAAAGATTCTATTTAGTGCTAATTTGCCTGCCGAGATAATCGAGAAACAAGGTATACTGAAGTAAGGGCAGTCACCACAGCAGCTTTTCTTGCTTACTTAATCTTCGCCTCTTTTACTGTTAGATAATATCGTTACCAAATTGGCGTTCCAATCTTTTAGCCCGAACTGGATCTTATAGCCCGAACTGGATCTTATAGCCCGATACTCCCATTCTCCATACGTTTTTCAACACTGTCCTCCGTCATTCAATTGTTTTTAAAAACATCACTTCGATTCAATTTCTGATTTCAGCATTTCTTAACTTGTTCACCCTCTATTCGTCGCACCACATTCATCTCGAATGCTTGTATTTTTGATTTATGTTTTTCACTTAAAATCCATGCCCCATTGCTGTAGGGCATGTTACTGTAACTAATTTACGTTTTTTTTGATTCTTTTGAAATCCCTTTCTTCCCAAAATGTAATATGCGTTTGTTGCACTGTTAATTCCACTATTAAGTTCGCAGTCCATATTTGCTTTTTATCTCAAACTTGCCCGGAGGAAAAGTTTCCAACTTGTTGAATTCGTCTGTTGTCTATCCTAATATTGAGAACTCATCCTTGGGAAAAGCCATTGCTTCGGTATTCTCTGTATACATTAGTTCTCTTATAATAACTTGTTCTTGTTAGCTTCTAAACACTCTTGCTCTTGGTGAGATCTCATCGACTTCGTCTGCTAGATCTTCTCACACTTCTAGTCGCTATAAATTCATTGAATTTTTGTTGTTTTTTTTGCTTTTCCCTTTTTGACCCAGAGGTTGCCATATTTTTTCTTTCGGGACACTGGTACGTAAATCCACAGGAGGATGTAAACTCTAAAGAAAGGGCTAATACAGTGGAGACTTTTAATTTTACGAACAATTTAAGCTGATAACAATATTATATTCTTTTGTTTTTCTAAAGATCCAGAGAGAGCTTTTATAGCTACAGTAAATTTTTTTCATTACTGAAAAAACTTATTGTTCCGTCCTTTAAATAAATCCATTCGTTTTATGTTGAATCCTAACAAACATTTGTCTTATTTTTGCTATTTATTTCCACGTGCTTGTATACTTGCTGGACAATGTATGGCGATAAATGAGGTTCACTTCAAATGGATGTTTGGAATTCCTACAAAAAAGAAAGTGACTCTAAACTTTGTTCCTTAGTTTAAACAAAATAATTAATCTCTGCGTAAAAGTTACCCGTAGCTATTTTATGATGCAGTACAAGACAGTTGTCTGGTGAGAGAGGTCAAGAAGCTTCAAGAAAACAAGATCAATTAATGATAGTTACTGAGTTATGAGAATGTCAAGTTCAGGATCAGATACCACGTTCTATTTTAATTCATTAATATTGTTTCGTTTAAAACAGCGCCGACGCGATAATTTTACACATGGTTACATAAGTGCAAATACCTCCATCAATCGTACCGACCGCGATGTAGGATAATAGGCGCTTGACGGAATTATTGCAAACATACTATGTACATTACACTTCACAACTAATCGTTTCTGCGTCCCTCCATCGGAAAATGTATCTTGCTTTGCTTATGATTAGAGGAGTAATAAACCAGCGCCCAGAAAGTAGCTTACAACCATTAATTTCCATAAGAATTTCATTGTAATTAGTAACCCATTATAGCAAGAATAAATTGATAGAATAGTTCTTGTTTTTTACATATAAGTTTACCATACGTTTTATTAATTTCCTATTGTTCACTTTTAAAAGTCCCACGACAATAGGAAAGTAAGCATGAAATTTTATTTACTTTAAAAAATTGTGTGTAAATATTTAATTTTGATTTAGAAAGATAGATAAATGAGTTTCAAGAAGTTTTCATTCAATATTCAAATAATATCCAGACGTTATAGCTTGTTCTTTTTAAGGATATGATTTATATTTAGTTTTGTCACAACGTTAAAAGTATTAAATTATACTATACATTTTATTGGAATAGATAATGTTGACCTGAAGATGTATTCCACGTGCGAAACCGGTTCTATTCATTCAACCTCTCTTATTTCTATCTTTCAATACCAACACCTCACACAAAGCCACCATACATTGAATAAAATATTAATTTATTTTTCTTTGATGCTTTCGTATTCATTTTATTGTTCAATAGATTTTATATTATATCGTGCACCCCTGAATCAAATTATTTAAAAAATATAATTTATTGTTAATCCGTTACGTAGGCTCTGGCGGTCATCAATAGCACTATACTCTTGGTTTCCGGGTTGGAACCGCGTCGTTGCCGACATTTCGTCCGCACTCAATGGACCCTCACGCCATCATGCAGCTTAAAAACGCGATGTTATTAATACTCTTATTCAAAGGGGCATTTACATATATGAACCTGATTCACTTCCTCAAGAATTGGACTACATCACCGAAACTTTGATTCGCAATAATTATTCTGGGAAAGATATTCAAGCTACCATTAACCGCCACATCATGCCTTCTCCACAGCAAGTCTCCTCGTTTAACCTGAATTTCAGTAAGCGTATCTACTCTACATTTGAGGTGTTCCCGATTACATCAGCAAGATCCTCTTCGGGAACAACATAAAAACCATCTTCCAAATTCAAGCTCTCAGACTACTTTTCCATCAAACCAGATTCCACTGTTTAAGTAGAAAAATCGGTGAATCTATAAAAATTTTCAAACATCCCAACAATTTAAATCGCAGCGATGGCTACCCCTTACATCCCAACTAATTACACTTCCTGGCAACTCCCATAGTTCATTGATTCGTAGCTTTTCCGTTCAATTCATTCGTAACAAGCTCTATATGAACCCCTTCGGAACGAATAGCCCCCAGTCAGTATGCAGTAACAGTCTTGAAGACGTTTGACGAGAAGTCGGCAGAAGCTACGACAATAACGCGATGCCAACACAAATACTAATAGTATAGTATCATTTATTGTTAATTTATTAGAAAATTGACCGAACGCAACATCTTTTATTTGTCACAATGTACGATTTTCATTGGTCGCAACTGTACCTATTATTCTGGGGTATACTGTCATGTGTCTCTGATCCTTTTCTTTGTTCCTAAACGTTTTCCTCTCCTTGTCGTGAGCTTTTCATTACCCGCTTCAATGATGATCTCGGTGAATCGATTAAATAATTCGTCCCATTTTCTTCACATCCTAAATCTTAATTTTTTTAAATGTACTATTGTCCTACAAATAGGCATAGAAAAAATTTAATTGTATTTCTAGCATAATTTCGAAAATTAAATAAGCTTCATTATTTGGTATTTACTAAGGGACACTTCCCGCTCTTAATTTAGGAAAAACAATTTTTCTCGTATATAACATTATTATACCTATTCGTATCTATTATTATTATTATCGACTATTACTGGTTGAGCAGTAAAAAAATTGGCGTCGAACGAATTGGTATTAGCGAGCATCAGCAACCGTAAAACATTGAAATTTTCTACCGGACTTGACTTTACTCGGCCAGTTGCTGCTGAGGCGCAAATGGATGGGCGGCGTTCCTCATGCTGCTGATGACAACGATATCGCAAGTAAACCTTCTACGCATAAATGTTTTCTTTGTGTAAAAAAAATAAAAGTATAAACACAATGTTGCCAAGTGGTGTATGGTTACGGCTATGTACGAGATAGGGATAAATCTAACAAAATTGGTGCATTATGCATTCTCCCAATATTGAGAATCCCTTTCGGCCTCTAACAATTGCCTTGCAAAAGGTTACGACGTTGTGCAGAGGAATCAACCTAATGGTGGAAAGGAAATGCCCCCCTTCGCCCCCCATGGTTCTTCTAATTTCCACCAGAGAAGGGCACTTGCAGAGAATCTTCAGAGTGCCCCTGAGCAGCTACAGTCCCAACAACTATGTGAAAATCTCTTCTGGCCAGTCTCAGGTATCTTAATACTATCGCTTGTCAGAGTAATTTTAGCGGTGTAGCAGAAATTAGTTTCATACCATCTCAAATCATCTATTAAAGTCAATGAGTAAAACGAACATGGGAAAATATACATATGCTATAATAATGAAACATAAATGTCTGAGAAACGGTGCCTCCTGGTTTTGAAAAAAGTGTTTTACATTAGCTATTAAAGACAACTACCAACCACTTGAACATATATCCGGTTATACTAGTAATTAATGTACATATGTAAGTAAATTTGAGGACTCATTTGATTCTTTAACATCGAGTACCGAATCTAATCGAATCTTTTCTTTACTACATCAGTTAGTTATGTGCCCAAGAAGATCCACATCTAGTAGCCTCTACCGTTCTATTAACATTTCTGAAAGTATATTTATGGTTTAAACTCTTCAATACCTTTTGTTCCATATGTAAAACTACAATTTTCTCAGTTTCTTAAGCATAGTAAAATGCTTGTGCATCGTGAAATTGTAGAAAGTGCAGATCCTTACGGTATTTATTAATTACTCTGCTGGTAAGCCGTACTCAATTTCATGAAAACAAAATTGGGTCAGTTTGGTAATGATGAAGTGAAAAGGTAAATGAGTATGAGGTTAAACATACCTGATTGCTAATTTGTTTGGACTTAATTCAAGGAACTAGGTAGAAGGCAATTTGGAAATAGCTGCAGAATTATGACTTTCTAACAGGGTTGTCAATTGAAGAACGGTGGTTCTACGATTTTACACGTTCAAACCTTAACAAAAAGTATGTTTTGCGTATTCCAATTGACTACGAACAATACAATCGATTCCGATTCATGTGGTTTTTGCAAAAAACATAACAACCGCTTTTGATAAGTATTTATCCGCTGCTATGAAATGGAGATATAACAAACCACTGTGTATCTGATATAAATTCAATTATTTTCAAACTGGATGTGATGATGACAAAGTTGTTTTATGTTGGTAATGTATTGGTGTTGTTGGTCCTTATTGTGGTTGGTGTGGATTTTTGAAATAAGCGATTAAAGAACTGTACGGTGCCATTCCTTTCCTGCTCCCAATTCACATAATTCATAGACATGTTGAATGTATTGAGTAAATTGTTGTGTTATGTGTGGTGTTGTTTTAGTCATAGTTATAAACTTTAACAATATTTTCTGCTGTTCTTGAATTTGTACGTCATGGGAATCTGCTGTCAGCAACCTAATTTAATTTGGCGTTAGAAGAGGTAATAAGGAAAAGAGGGATCAGCAGGGTAGGAAGTGTATTTATGAAAACTCATGCCTCGCATATGTTGATGACGTGGTGCTGCTGGCAAGAAGCGGAAAAGAACTGGAAGGGATAACAAAACAACTGGTAAGAAGGGCAGAAATGACGCGAAAAACTTCAATTCAACTTCATGGAACTTAAGAACAGCATAGGACGTAACAGATACCGAAACCTACGAGTATAAGCGTAAACTGATAATATATGCGAGTTTGAAGATGTAAAAGATAAATGTGTGCCTAGGGGTATTAATAACCAACAAATGCGGAGGTAATAGACCTACGGATTGCGAAATACTGTTTGTCACGGCTCCGCAAAGTCCTGAAATTCAAAGTATCGAAGAAACAAAAATAAGAATATACACAAAACGACCAACTTTAACCTATGGATGTGAGAGATGGATTCTTAATCAGAAAAACCAACAGAAATTAGACATTCACAAAAGGAAAATATTACGAGGACTCCCTGAAGGAAAGAATACGGAGTTTGTCTGGGACAGAAAGATGAACACATAATTATTATGAGATAAATCTATTGAGCAATTTGTAAAAGTAAGAAGATTGCTATGATTAACAAATCAGAAAGAAACAGGAAATGCGGTAGACCGAGGAAAAAGGTGAAGTGAGACAGTAAAGGAAGATTTGAAGATTCGTAACCGAAGAGATACAGCAAAAGACAGAAAGGAATGGAAGAGAATCACATAGCTTTAGGCCTAGAGGGCCTGCTTCTAAGTTGTGACATATAAATTTAAGCAAATCATTGGTCTCAATTGTAAAATACTTACACTAATTTCGCTTTACCCTATGTGAACGAAGCCTAACAGGTTTATAACAGGTATTTGCCTTATTGGAAATATTCACCCACTAGTTTGTCATCAGGCAACTGCTTTAAAAGAGGTTGTAAAAAGTTATTACGATAACTTTCTGCGTTTTCCGTGCCTTGAAAGAATAATGGACCAACAATTCTTTGCCGCGAGGCTGCTATCCAAACACCATTTCAGAATGCAATGGTTTCTGTATCAGGACATAAGAATTTCCACTGTGCTATTTACATATGATTTCTTTGTTAACGAAACCATTAAGGTGGAACAAAGTTTGGTTCAAGAAGAAGGATTTGTTGAGGATACTGTCATCATTTAGGTGATTCTCAAATCAGTTGCACTTTCACTACGTGATCAATGGGCTTGAGTTCCTACACAATACGAATGAACAATTTTCGAAATCTTTTCTAAGAATATACTACCAAATACCATATCACAAACTAGTTTCATGGGAAAACTTTCTAATTGACTTTTCAAGTGAATGATCCATACGGCCCCTTACATTTGCAATAGTTACAGATGCAGTTGTAACCAATATAAAAAATAATTCAAAAAGATATCCCTCAATTGATTACGTATTTATATAAACAGATGCTTCTATTACTTCAGGTTCTTTGGGATTAGTATATTGCTTTCTTATTTTTGTACGTTAAGCGAATAAATATTATGCTTTACTCTTCAACACCTCTTTTAAGCTTTTTTGGCAGACGCTTGGAAGTTAAGAAAACAATTGTAAATATTTCTTTTATTGGATTTATATTTTTAAATAATTCTAATCAACGTCTGCCAAATTATTTCGGTACTTATCAGATATTTCGGTAAATATTTTAAGGAACATCAAGCGAGCGTTCTATAAACCCCCTTTTTTTAAATAATTGATTGTTGCGCTAAATTTAATATTTCACAACATATATTTTAAATAAAATTTACTAATCTGCGAATACCCTAAATAGGATGTGATATTTTAAATGTAATAGTACCATTCGACGATTAAAGTAAAAATAATCAATGTAAATTTCGAAATTCAAAATAGCAGAAGTCTATTTATTAATTAGCAAATGATAGACCGCCAACCTTGAGCAACGAATAGATCATACTGTATATTACCAAGACGCGAATGTAGGACAAGTTGAATTATTGACCAATAATAACAACAGATGTCATTAACCTTCTGTGAAATAAATTATCGCTTACATTACATTAAATAAATATAAATTGCTGTTGCTTTTTTTCTAGGCAAGCGCGAGCGTCAGTAGGTACAAAGTTTATGATTATCGTATGTACATTCAACAGCCACCGAATAAAGTCGACGTACGTACCGCAACGGTTGTAATTATGAGAATATCTACAGAATTGTGCGTAGCTCATATAGGTAGTATTTTACAGCGTGAGGACAAAGCAAGGAACATCGATAATGGAGCCTTTGTAATTAGTTTTACGAAAAAAATTTCTGATCAAAAGTTGAATTATTTGCTATAATTAGGTGCTTTTCATTTTTTTTAACGTTGACTTCATTCGCATTATTTTTTAAATAGCAACCTATAAACATCGAACAGCACTCCTAGTTCTCTTTTTGAGCGTGTAAAAATGTCTTTGAGTTGGATAAGAAGGAATCTGAGAAAAAAATTGTTCAATTACACGGTTCAGCAAAGTTTTGCCAGCTGAGTCAGGAAGATCACCTGTGGTACAATTTTTCATGTTGAATCCAAATTCAAAAATTGCTCTAGCGTGTCATATCCTAATCTCAAAGGGCCAAAAGACGGCTTTCGGTGATATTTGCGGCTATGTTATAAAAACAGCGAATTTTTTTGCCTGTTTGCTTAAACCATCATTTAGTATACTCCTCCTCTTCAAAATTCACTTCCGTTTATTCCGATTCAATTTTTTTCTCGAAATCCGCTAACTTCAATCTATAGTACTTCGTAAGTATTTAGTGAAAATAATAGTGCATAGTTGGATCAGATTTGGATTTGCATCAGAGGTGGACGTTTCAAAGTGACTTTGATCTCGCTGCAGGAGTCAACTTACTGGGTCCAGGTACGCGTCTATCTAAAATCGTAAGATGAAAAGCTTTATTTTTTACCTCGATAAACCTACAGAAATTTTCTATAAAATGCTTTCCTAAGGAGACAGATTTGTGAGACATCCTGAACGTCCATCTCAAGACAATTAAATAACCGAAGACATCCTGATGATGCAGTAATGTTAGTGGTATGTGGTAATAATCGTGGTAAGTTTACGAGATATGAGTAGAAAAACCTTATATTAAACGTCGAAGATGTCTTCATCGACATAAAATCGAACTCTACAAGCCAAACTTCTTGCACTCTCTTGAAGAAGGAGATTGTGTAGAAGAGGGGTACTGCCTATGGTGTGAAAGTAATTTTTGAAACGGCACAGAATTTTTGTAAATATGTTTACTGATGTGACTAAGTTAACCACTAACTGTATAGTTTTGTTATAGAATAGCAGAAAATTAGAAAAAAAGATTTTTCAATTAATTGTAAAAGACGAGAGAGTTAATGAGTAGAGTGGAATTTTATACACAAGAATCATTGCTCCATTTTTCTTTTTCCATACATTTAACACGTAAGAGTTTTTAAATTTATTTTAAACACCGCATTATTAATGCATCCAATTGATAATTTGTCACTTGTAGGGCAAGAACAGTATTTACAGTCTAATGAAACCTCAGTTCATAACGCAGGAATAGTACGATCATGGTTGGACGAGAATTTTTCTTTATGATAGATAAGATGCAATAGTACTTTAATGGAATGGCCACCGAGATCGCCCGACATTACACCACTGGGTTCTTTTCTTTGGGAACTATTAACAATATCGTAGATGCAACTAGATCTCGAAATAAAGAGGACCTGTGCGGATGGATCTGACAAACTTGCCGCGAAATTTTGCCGGAAATGATACGACGCGCTGCGCTGAATAACAGAAGATGAGTAGAAATAAATTTTGCTTCAGGGCGACTTAATTAAAAAATCTCCTAATTAATAATTATAGTTCAATGTTGAATCTATTCTCAATTGTTTTGGTTGTGTGTCTAGTGATTAACCCCAATTTTTTTTCAAATACTTTTTTACTCTTTACTTTACACTAGTTTTATATTAATTGCGTTATTAATAAATAATTTATTTAGGTGTCCCCATGTAAAGTGAAACACGTTGCATATTTGTACGAGTTAACTCGACCAAATGCAATAAAGGTTATGCATGTCATAGATGTCACCAGATTTACGAATACTTATATACATATTTATTTCTTATCTCAAATATACCCTAATAACACACAATTAAGATGAGACACTCTGTATAGCTGACAATCAAAAGTATTACCCTCTGATCGAGTGATATCGTAAGTTCGTTATCGAATGAAATAGTACTATACATATGCTATCTGCATATTTCGAAACAGTGTTAAATTGCCACGAAGATTGGCCGTATCGCGTACAATATACGCTCTCCCACGGAAATAGTTCTTTATATGACGTCGAATCGTTTAAATCTTTCATATTGACATTGAGGCAAATGAACTCCGCGTGGAGTTGTCGTCCGAACGAGCTTTCCTCAATCGATATAAGCAAAGTTACCGCGAATAATGTTTCCGTACATGTTTAAAAGAGGAAAACGTACGTACAAGGTGTAAGTGTCTTCGAGCTCCGTAGGTTTTTGACTTGATGTTTTGGCCAAAATTTGCATTATTTGCTACCAATTGAAACCAAAAGAAAGGCTGCGGAGCTATGTGAACTATTTTAGGAGATAATTGCTAAAAAGTAGGAAAACATATATGTTATTATTTATCTAGGTTAGAGAGTGTTCCAAGTTTATTGCTACAGTATTTTTTAATTGGGAGGCAAAGCAGTGTTGATGACTTCTTCCCTCCAATTTCCTCGAGATTGGGTTTTCATCCCCGTTTCACACATTGAGTAAGATAGGTTTTGTTAAGAAAAAAAAGATCCATTAGATAACTTGTGCTGCGAGAAGTCAAAATTTCATATTATAAAAATTGATTGGTATGTAACAATCAAGATTAGTGTCATCATTATTGTAACCCACATAATTTCGGCGTACCTGATAGGACCGTATCGGGGCTTGCACACTGTCCCCATGGAATCGCAAGGCGTCTATAACGGTTGCTATTATAAATAGGGCGTTATTTGATTTATTCGATTTAGTAATCTATGAGAAAAATAATCGAGAAATAAACAATCTTTTTACGAGATCGACATCTTTCCAAAAATGTCCTTGAGAAAAAATTATAATTGAAATACTTTAATAGAACCTTCTTCATAAACAATACTGGTTAGGATTTTGGAATTTTGAAGGGAACAAATAGATCCCCTGGAGAAATCAGTCTTCTTCTGCAACGCTGAGAAAGTGGCTTCTATTTGATAATTCTCTTAATTCACTTCGCTCCACATAACTAAACCATTTTAATCTCTGCACCTTTATGTATCTAACTATGTCCTCTCCTTCCAAAGCATCCTCTACTTCTTTATTAGTTCTTCTTCAGTACATATTTCCCATTATTTGCCAGTCCCAGGATATTTCGTATGATTTTTCTTTCAAATCTTCTCAACTTTTCTCCTTCTGCTTTCGTCACAGTAAGAGTCTGCGTTGCATAAGTTACCGCTGGTTTGATTAATTTTACGTCGGAGTAATTTCGACGCCGCAGTTTCTTTATATGTGGAGTTTTATTTCGTAATGCTATTTTGCAGGCTATACCTCAAAAAGGTCCAACATATTGCCAGTATTACTTTTGTCATGTTACTTTGCCAAAATCACGCAATCCCTTTCTCTTCCTTTACATAAATGAAATTTTTGTAGATGTGCGTACCGACTCCAGCTTTTATTCAAGTTCTGCGTAGCATATTATCTCTATTAATTAGTATTCTTTACATAGGCACCATTAAAACATGAATACATATATTATAACATCCGTTAGTAATAGATATTCTGTTGAATAGGTCATGTCGGAACGCCATGGGTCACCGTTCTCTTCGGGTATAAGTTCGTGCAGGTCCAGTCCATAGGTGATAAAGAAACTGGTAATTTGCATATGGGAGAATATAATAAAACAAGAATACTTCAGCGCGAAACGACACAGCGCATTAGAAGCTAACGGGTTACCTATACAATACTTGAGAACCTTTAGTTAAATTAACTAATTGTAAGTTGCCTGTGGAAAACAAATTTTTACGGAAATTGAAATTAAGTCGAAATTACTTGTATCACCGCAAGTATACGCACTTTATTTCAAACTATCTAAGCTCATTTCGCCACCAAGGAGATATTTTTGCATGCATCCGATTTACTACCGTAAAATCACTTCAAAGTAATTATTCACTTTGCAACCATAAAATTGCAGTTAAAACTTGATTATCTCCAACTACAGGAATCAATTGGCTACGATTCTCACTATAAATTGAATTTAAGTGTTGGTACTTTAAACAATAAAAGCGAACGGTAAAAGTAGGCAGTCAGTTTTATAATATACGAGGATAGTATGAGTAGTACGCGTGTTTGGAGACAGATGGCGTTTCCTGCCAACATCTGCATTAACGATTGTGAGTATTATTTCGGGTAAATACATACACGAAAAATTAACTGAAATGAGGAAGCTAACGTCGAGATGAGTACTGCGTCGGCTGACGATTGATTGGAATCACGTGTTAGCTTCAAAACAATCTTTGGACAAATACATTAGAGAGCAATAATAGATGAGACATGGATACATCAATACACGCTAGAAACAAAAGGTGAGATAGCAAAATGGTTTTTTCCAGATAAACGTGCTGTAAAGGAGGTGAAGACGATTCGAATAGTAGGAAAAGTTATAGCGATGCAAGGCTGTTAATTTATTAATTGGAGAAGGGAAGGATAATATTATGCTGGTATATTGGACTATTTGGATGCTGAACTGAAGAGCAAAGGGCCCTACCTAGTAAAAAAAAATTCTTTATCGTCATGATAACACCCCTCATCGGCAATTAAGACAACAAAACTAGTCCACGGTACGAATGGATGCCTCATTCGTCATATTCGCCAGATTTGACTCTTATGACTTCCTTCTCTCGCTAAGCTTGAAGAAAATGGCTTGGCAGAAAGCGGCTCACGTCAAATGGAGAGGTTATTATTGAAACGAAGGCCTACTTTGCAGAGAGACCAAGAAAGTGTACTCCCTCAGTGTGACTTTTATATAAAACACTATAAAGTTGTTGGTTGTGTCAGTTTGCAAAATAAACAACTTTTAAAAGTCTGGATAAATTAGTTTTACATTTTGACAAAAACGGTTTTTGATATCCACCAACGCTAACTCAAGCTTCTACTCCCAAGTAAATTTTGTGCAGTTGATAGAAATTATTTTTCAGATGAATTCAAAATGAGGCTTGCCAAACTAAATGAGCTGACAGCCACAGTAAGTGTTTTAGAGAGTGAAATAGAGATCGCTAAAGAAACTATCACTTCCCAAGTTAAAACACACAATCTGTTTTAAAGTGCCGGATATTGAGAGTGTATCCAAGAAATTACTGATTGGCGGCGTCGAAAAAACCAACATTATTTTATATAATGAATCGGGGAACGTTCTAAACGCAGGAACGAACAAGTTGCTGCTGACAATGAATTGTTTGGCGAACTACATACTTCGAATGCTGGATGTTCCCGCTGACAATTTCAGAACTATTATAGTGGGAAAATTCAATTTTTCTCGGATGGATTTGAAGCGATTACTCACAAGTTTGTTCTCCGATAAGCTTAAAACTACGTTTCTGGCCAAAGATAAAACATCTATACAACTTAAATTATAATGTCTGGCTAGGTAGGAGTTGCAGACTAGAAGGACTACCTGTAAAACAGATGTTCACATTAAATATATAAATGAGACTGCAAAAGAAGTCAAAGGTAAAAAATCCGAAAATTAAATTCGCCCAACACGTCCAATAATATAGCTTTTGGAAAATTCTAAAAGGTAAATTGAAGTGGCTGGTTTTGGGTAACGAAAGTAACAAAAAGCAAAGAAGAAAAAATTTAACAGTGAATATATTCACAACAAAAGTAGAAGGATACAGAAATTACAAATATTCGAGAACTATATGAGCAGCGAAGGAGATGTAGATGATGAAAACAAAGGGTTATAAAAAGCAGAAAGAATATATCCTACATTAAATTGTTTTCTAAGTAGATAACAAATATCATCAGAGGAGACAAAAAATGACTATCTGTAAAACTAGGTATGTATTATTATGCTTAAGCTTAAAGAAAACTTAAAGGTAGGCTACGAGCAGCCGAAATAAGAAAATCGGGAAAACATCGAACATAAGAATAGACAAAATTAAAATCGCAAACATAAGACATAAGACAAAGAGATAGCAGAAACCATAGACGAAAAGAAAATAATCTGACTATCATATTTTATTAGGATGGATGTAAAAGGACAAACAAAAAACTTATCGGAAGCAAAAACGATACAAAAAAATAAAAGAGACGGCTTGGAATGAAAACGTCGGCAGACCAGAGATGGCAAAAGACAAAAAGAAGTACTGTATACAAACAATAAATGGGAAATAGAAAACCAACCTCGACGCCTGAAGGTATAAGAAGAAAGATTACGTATATATGTATTAAATGGTTTTGAGCCTATCGGTTCTATTTAACTGTAGTTTTGTTAAGCCCATACAAGTTCCTCGATATTGAGATCACAGAGAAATAAACAAAATGAAATTAATTTGGTAAATAGAACTGCAGATGATAATCTTCATCAACTTGCTCATTAAAAATCATTCTGTTACACAATAATTCTAACACGTGCGCATATATAGTAAATTTTTAAAGCATAAAATGCTAAACGCCTTCGAAAACAACGGAGAAATTGAACAGTGCATCAAAGGAATGTTTTAATTAAGTACTCTAATGAAAGAATTATATCAGATCTGATAGATACGAAATACGGTACTTTTCTGCAGTTGGTTAATTATAGTAGCATACGCAGATATCTGTTTTAAACACTGAACTAACACTATTAAGGAATATTAAGTAACCAATAACTCAATATGAATTACAACAAAAATGTAAAGATGTTGGAGATTGGTGATTAAATTATGAGGTTATGAAAATCAAGGAAGGACCTACAAAATGTTATTAACGCTTGTAAATTAAAACAAACATGAACAGCATTTCTTTAATTCCGTTTCGAATCGGAATTGTATTTAGTGAAGGTGCTCAATACATTTATAAGACCCATCTTTTTCTAAAATCCTAAAATAACTAACAGGATCGGATATTGGGCATTAGGTGTAAAGTGCGACTTGTCCATTATATTGAATATCGTGTTTATCGCATATATAGTGAATAGATATGCGACCCATTGCATTTGAGGGATCTAGACACATATCTTGTTACTTTTTAGACAAATTTAAAACTGAATTGTATATCAAGATGCGTGGAAGTTTGCCATCATGTATTTATAATTATTTTTTTTTTCAGATTATTGACACGTCGTGTTTCTATTAAATCTGACAGCACTGCTTCATTTACGATGATTGCACTAAAATCTGTCAAACAATTTGAATTTTATTATCCTCTATCAAAGCAGTGTGCCCTGTAGATTTTCTCCTATCTACCCTACCAGTTGTAAATTGCAAAGATCTTTCAAATATTCTACAACTGTTACGATTAGGCTTCCTGTCAATTTTTACTAGATCTACTAGATGTTACAAAAATGACGCCGTTTTGTTTTGCATGGTTCGAAAGTCTTTCCAAAAGTAACCATATAAAGAAATTAAATATAAGCATATTTTCTATCACAAACAAAACAAAAGGCGCAATAAAGTTAATAAAAATTGGCAAAACAAGAAAAAATGGAAACATTTAGAAGGGTAAAGGAATATGTGAAACACTCAAGATTTAATAAAAATAAGCAACCAGAGTAATTTGTACTTTTGGAATTGAGAATTGTTGTTATTGCGTTGACTAACAGAGCCTCCCTGGACGATCCTGACATAGGAATTTCACCTAACGTGAAATTCTCACCAGACATGCAAGTGAATTGTATAAAACTTATTTAGGCCACAGAAAACTTAACCGCCGTTCAGAAACGGTACCGGTTGATTTGGGCATAATCAAAAGTAAACCGGATTTTGACGATTAAAAGAAAGTTATTTTCGGAAAGTTCAACATTAGTGTAGGGGATAATCGAAAACCGGTAATTAGAAATGAAAGAGACGCTTTTCATGAAGACTATCTCAAAAGGACCGTTAAATTTCCAAGAGGATAAATGAATGTATGCTAGTAGTTTGGGATAATAGGAACTGATTGAGAGTAGGTTGAATGTTTTGAAGTATCGAGTAATTTTGTAGCAAGTCTTGTCTTGCTCTGTGGTCCGCGCTTAAATATCGTTGAAAATATATGATACGAAATGCAAAAATTAAGGAACAATGCTCAATGAACAATTACTGATGTAAGAGCCAAATTAGGAGGAGGTTAACATCTAGTTTTCGCAACAAGCTTGTAAAAGTGTGCCAATACTTACTGAAGAGGTTATTAACTCAGAAGAAAAGAGTTATTAGTTATGTTAATTTAGTTCTTCGTCCCAACATCTAGCTATGAAAAATTTTTGTTCTTTTAGATTGTACTCTTGGTTTCGCGTCATTGTTTCGTAGAACTTATGACACAGACGTGGTTCCAACTTGGAAAACAAGAGAATATTGTAATTGACCACGGAAGTCTACATACCATCTTTTACAATGGATATTCTATTAAGTTCAATATGTCATCTGGGATACCACAGGTTTCTAATATGGGACCATTGTTATTCAATATTTAATAAAAAACACTAACCGATTGTGTTAAGTTGCAAACCTACCTCGCTCTTGTTAATGACTCATATACTCTAAATAGCGTATCTTTGGATATTGGTAAACTATAATCATAGATTGCCTTATCTTGATTGCAAGCAACTCATAAGCAGCTGCTTTCAAGTACTATTTACTTGTGTAAAAAGTTTAATGTTTATTTGTATTCCCTGTTTAGTATACAATGAATGAGACAATTTTGCCGAAAAGTGTTGTCTGCAGGTGCTTTTTCTGTTTCTTCATAAATTCGCAAACTGTTGTTAAGTTGTCTTGTAAGTGGTTTCTAATGGGTTTGTTTGTTATATTTAAAAATTTAGTTTCAAATTAGGTTTACAACACCAAAAATTGTGTGTTTTTATTAATCATTCCCTATTTAGTTTAGCGAAGGAGACCAAGAAACATCAGATATGATTTTGTTCAACAGGCAATAAAAAATGTCGAATTAAAGTAATTTACCGTACACTCCTTTTTGCTGAACCTTCCAAGCTGTGTGTAAATTTTCTTAGTACCACTCCTGTGAAGAACTTTGATCAAGTTACACAAGTTTTTGTCAATGTCGTGCTGTTCATACGAGAATTCCCTCTGCTACCTAATGAATTAAATCGTAACGTACAAGAAGAAGAAGCAATCAACATTAGCAGGTTATAAATGAGCCAAGTTAACCGTTCTGATACCCATGACATCGGCGACACTAAGCATGTATATCGCGAGGTCCTTCTTCCTCTACTTCTTCACCTTCTTGTTTGTGTTGTAGTCGCTTTGCGTTTGTTGTTGCTGTTATTCGACGTAGTGTACATCCAGCTAAGCGCGGTAACAGCAGGCAGAAGGTAGAAGGCAACAGCAGGAGTACCAAAGATAGCGGCGAGTACCTCTTCCTCTTCTGCTCTTCTTTCTGAAGACCATCGGAGACACCGATGAGACGTACGAAGTGACGTTGGCGCATACACACAATCCTGTAAGTTAACTGCTCTTGTACCGCTAGACCTCGCGCGTTCCGTTAGACGCTGGTGTGTGTCAGTGACCTCTGTTAACTCCTCACCTGGCCAGCTCAGTCTCTACAACACCGCGCCATAACAGGTGCGTTTTGAAACATCGGTGGAACCTTGTACTACCCCTCAGTGATTTTTTTACGCATTGTTAAGTAAGGACGAAACAGGGGTGTCAGTGCGAATCCTTTCATTGTTCCGAGGATAGTTTTCCGGTATCGTTCCGGCTTCCCCGTACTTGTCGAACGTAGCACGAGTGTTTGAACTGTGTTTATGAGGCACTTTGCGCGGGATTTCGAACGCACATCTCGAGACTCCATCCAAGAAGAATCCAGGAGGACTCTACTCTACCGCTGGTAATATTTAAAAAGTACTCAAGCAATTTGTTAGGATAAAATAGCACAAAGAACGAATACAAAGCGTATTATCAATCAATCAAGTTAAATTGTTCTTAATTAATTTAATAATAACGAGAAAGAAATTATTAGTTAAGCTGTCAAAATAGTATCTTATTTCTAAATTTTCAAAGCAAACTCCGTAAAATCAGGAAAGAGATTCTGTTGAACTCCTAAAAGTTTTGGAGCTTTGTATGCTCCAGCGTACGACCACAGCGTGCCTGTAAGTTCAAGTTCAATGTACTTACGTTCGAAATCGTAGTTTTATTCGATTCTTATATATTAACCATTCATGACATATTAAGTAAAGATCGCTCATTTTCAATCAATTTCGTCGTGTTCTACTTTCTAGCAAAAGATGATTTTATCATTTCAATAATTTATTTGTACAACGTAACTAATTACGTACATGAAACTTATCTCTTTTAATAATATAATAACAATAATAATTGCTGCAGGACGTTAACAATGGACCGGAGATTCAAAATTACTTCCTATATCATTTTCTGAGAACGTAACTAAGTTTTAATTAGTTTCAATATCCTATATTATTGTCAGAACTAAATTGCTAAATTTGTATAGAAAAATATTTGTTATTCGTCATTTATATAGTTCGTCAAATTTGGGTTGCTTTAACTCTGATAATGCCTTCGCTGAGTCTTTGAACGAATTATGCAATGAGCGCCAAAAAATCGGCATCAAATGGAACAAGAATTATTTATAGTATCTTGGAAGATCATGTTCCGATGACAGCAGCTGCTTGAATAAATTTTCCCAATTAGCCAAATAAAAATTTTCGCATGACTTCGATTGCCTACAAAATGTAGCATATTTTAAAAGTAATTGCGAAAGCTCCATTTAATAGGTGAAATAGAAATAGATATTCGGAAAAAAATTGTTTAGAGTGCTACTAAAAAATGTTCACAACAAATCATAAATTAAAAGAAACAAGTATTTAAAAGGTATTTGGAAACTATCAATCTAATTAAACCACAATTTTAATAGTTGCAAAAAAATAATATTTAAAATATAAAATTATTTAAACTAACGTACAACAAAGGATGATAATTTCTTCTCTTGTGCATCCAATACAAATTTGTGGATAATTTTAATTAATATAAAAATAAAGCAGAAATTCAATTTCAAAACGTCCACGTTATATTTGATTGAATAATAGAAAAAGAATACAGCTTTAACAGACACGATCTGTCAAACTTGAAAATAGCTCTTAAAAAATAAACAGCACACGGCCATTTCATGTTCTGCCAAGGAACATGTACACTGATTTAAAAAAAGAAAACTCATAGGCGATTTATAAGCTTTTTATAAAGGTGATTCATTAACGTGGGTCAATTAAGGTTTTTAGAAACCACTTAAATAGAAATTAATTGAAATCGAAGAAAACTAAAGAAATAATGAATAATACGTATTTAAAACTGTCAGGATGACAAGCAAAGTTTAATTAGTAACTTAATAATTTAAATTATCTTTTACAATAAGTCGTTGAACCTTTCATATTAAAAAGCTCGATTTGAAAGCTTTGGTGTGTGAAATTTTGAAAACATTTCGAAAAGTGAAAAATTCAAATTTAGGCAAGTCCAAAAATGTTTTTCTAGTCTCCAACACATCACAAAGAATCAGATTGAAATCTTGCTTAGTTTCAAAGAATAGCAGTTGTTGGATTTGGTAATTTCCTTTTTTTTAAAATAACTAAACATCACTTCTTCTATTAAGGGCGACAGGTTTCGGACAAGCACAAATTGCCACCTTTGTTAACATAAAAGTAAATATTTTTCTTTATGGTAGTTACTGTGTACTTAAAGATGTCAAATAATTGTGAAATTTGCACGCATTCAGTGGTAAAGGAAATGATACGTCACAGTAAAAGCAATTCGTATTTTATTTTTGGGATGTTTTTTTTTTATTTGCTTTAAAAATAATATGTAAAATGCTATAAATTACTATAAATTCATGAGTATGTTGATGTTCGTTCGCTGTTGGAATCCGACACCAACAAGACAATTTATTATCACAAAATTACTTTTCCGAAAATCTTTTTTCAGTGTAAATGTATTTCTTAAGTGCATCCTTTCAATTTTTGCAAGAACTTATTTAACATTTATCAAAGTACGAAGTGGATCAAAGGATTGATGATCGGTTCTTAATGTTCTTTATCAATACCTTAGGCTGCGTCTATATAAGGTGACGCGAATTTTGGGTAAAAATCTGACAATTGAGACCATGATTTGCTTTATCATAATCTGTTAATATTATCAATTGCCTTTATAATACACGGAATTGGATAGAAACGTTACATGGCATGCTTGTTAGCAGTTTCTGCAGTAATCATTACATACAAATTCAATAACAAATGCAGAAAATTAAATTGAAGCTTGACGTGTGCATAATTTCACGATGAACTATCTTACGTGAACGCTAATTTAGAGTTATGAAACTAAACATGTTATTGCAATATTGGTTTGAACTCCAGTTCTTTGATATTACAAGAGTATTGTTTACGAGCAATGAAACAAATATATCATATTTGTTTCATTGCTTTTCAACAATTACAAGCATACCATTTTACAGATGCAAATTGTTGTATTTGCAATATGTCCAAATCTCTGGCAAGCTGGTCAACGCACTCTGCAGTAAACCAATATTAATGTACTGTTAAACAAGATATTTACTGTATCACGTTGTTACCCACTTTATGCTAATGTTATTTGCCCTTTGTTATGGTAATTTAAGAGAAAACCGAAATGACATTTGCTTTTCAACCCTCTAATATGGTTAAAATAAACCAAAAATTATTGAAATAAAAGAACATTTTTATTGCATCTACTTTTTTGTAAACTGTACTAATTGCGCAAAAAAGAAATATTATTTATCAAATTCTGAGGTTCAATTTTGTTAGAAATACAGAAAATAAATACTGTAGCTTATTATAACTTTTAGTAAATATATCTATCACCTCTTGCAAATAAATTTTGTTAGATAGATTACAGAATAGATTTGATTAAACTTAATATATTTTTAAATGTATTACTTTTACACAGTAACCTCGTTTTCGTTAATATCAGTCTTACACGAAAATTCCAATATCTTAAAATATAAATTTTATACCAAAACAATTAAAGGAGCAACTATAGCAATACTGTATTCTGGATGGAAGCAATCGTTGTTTTTCATTTCTGATGAAAAAAAAACATTCTTTCTAAAAAGCTTTGCTTATTTTGAGAAGTCTCTTATTATAATCAGAATGCGCAGAGATAAAGTACAACTCTATTCCTTAACTATTTAAAAGTAACATTAAAACCAACGCAAATGTCATTAGAAGTTCAGATGTGAAATTTTGTTGTTCCAAATTTCATATCTCGATCTTCCAGTTTCCTCTTGCTTAAATTTCCACTGAAACAAAATACTTATGAAAGTAAAGTCATTTTTATATTCCCGGGACTAAGCATGAAAAAAAGATATTAGCACAGGAATAAAAAAACTGTTTTTCAATATAGGCCCTTGTTTTTGAATACAAGTATCATTGCAATCATTGCAATAACATCTCTAATCCATTATGGAGAAATTTGGTTTGTTTGCAAAAATACCTTTCAACAGGCGCTATAAGTTCATCATCGTCCATAAATTTTATTACCCTTAATGTCGTTTTTTAATATTTGGAAACATAGAATAGTCACATGAAACTAGATCTAGACTCTAAAGTGGATGGCCAGTTTCTATCAGACCACATCTAACAACGGTAGCTTTTGAAGGTCGTGCTGCCTTGCCTCAGTTTTCCGCGCATTTTGACTTCAACAGAATCTCTCGAATAATAATGTTATCGTATTACTCTTATTTAGGTAATCAATCATCAAAATTCCTTGACAATTCCAAAAAATAGCTGCCATTATTTTTCCTGCAGCAGAGGTGACTTCTTGGGAGGGCCAGAGTCCTTAATATGTCACTGCATTTATTGTTGTTTTAGCTGAGAGTCAAAATGATGGACCTATGATAGTTCCTCTCCACAAAGCGCTAAAAATTGTTGACACATTTTCATTCGGACACGCATTTGAAATGGCGAAAGCATTTTTGCGCTAACTTTTGTGCCGAGGTATTCGTGTAGAATTCGGAAAAGAGTGGTTTATAAGGCTGCTAATTGTCGCTATTTAATCTTGCATCCTCCAGCACTCAGTTTCTTCAATAACATCAGAAGTGATCACGTCAACAGGTTAATCCCAACCATACTCGACCATGTTTAAACAATTTTGACCATTCGCAAATAATTGATTTTGTAGGACAATCATTCCCATATACACCCAACATTTTTTCACGATTAATTTTTTTGGATTTTCCCTGTGACATCACAAACTGACATATTAGAACTAATACTGTTACAATTGTTTTGTAAGTTTTCAAGCACATTATCAAGGCGCATGTGATAAAACAGTATAATGAAAAACTACATTAAAATTGAAAACTGTCTAGTTCGGGAATGTAAAAGCAACACCGTTTTAATAGAGAACAACATCCAAACTTCATGTTCTGGAAATATTTGAAGCAACATTTGCTCCTTTGAGTTACGTGACTCTTAATCCTGACACAATTTCTTGTTTTCTCTATTTTAAATCACCTTTCAATTTAATCAATATTCTGATTATGATAATACTTGATGAGGAATAGGAAGTTTATAAGTGTGAATGGACACACTGGATTGTGATTGTTGTTATCATTCTTATGTCCTGCATACACGATGAAGGGAATAACTTCAATAAAACTCTGACAATTTGGTATTTAAAAGTATACTAATACAATTTATTTCTTGAGCTATACTACAACGTGATATCGCTACCGGGTTGAGTCAACAAGCCAATTTTAAATAGAGCACTCTATACATTTCTATGAATATTGTTAGAAAATTAAATAAGCTTTTCAGTGAATGCTCTATGTGCAGGTTTACTATGATTAAGCTTTAAGCTATTATAAAAATACAGAAATCAAATAAAGTAAGTAAAAGCAAATAATTTGAGTATGTTAGAAAGTAAACTGAAATGCTTCTTAAAACACTTGCTCAAACTATCGCCCATTCGCGCCATAAAATTTTCGGAGGAGCAAAATTATTGCGTCTAGGACATTTTCCAATATTGTTGGAGAAATTAAACGAATTTTAATCCATTTAAATTATTCGGTCAATTGAAATAGATATTGGATATTAAATAACCACACTGAAAGGTATAAAAGGGTTATGCCGGATGATCACTCGATAGTTCTACTTCCGATGATTCGTTAGTCAAAACTACATCCGATAAACCTTAGAACATTGATTTCATTGTGCGGAGATGCATAATTTTGCTGGAACTGAATTAGTTTTTTTTTTTGTAGATCGGTACCCTCTTGATTGGGAAAGGTGACAACTGAAGCGGGTATCAACTAATAATAATAATGCTCTGCTTAGCCCAATACTTATTGAAGAAAAAATTATCGAAACTAAAAAAAAACATGCTTGCATAACTAGAACCTTAAACCAAATGTTTTGTAATTCTCAACCTAATAAATAAACAAAAATATAATGATACTGTAGGTAGAAAAAAAAAACTAAGCGAAATTATTTGGAAACTGCTTACAACGTAGATATCGCTTTATCGCACACCTGAACGATGCTGCTGACAAAAATTTCACGTCGTTGGGAATAGAATTAAAAAAAAATTATATAAGTAAACGGCCTTTCAGAACAGCAGTATTCTGAATAGGAGTCATTATAAGATTCTTGTTCCTGAGATTAATATTATGAACACTTGTAATAAACTTGATTTTGTTCCCCGATCAACGTTCTTTCAATAAAATATGGTACCAAAATTTGGGTACCAATAGTTTCCGCCCACACATTAATTTTCTGTGGATGTTGATCTCCATATACATCCAATAGTTCTCTGTCGCCTTGTATCTATAGTTTAGCCTATTGACGGAACCATGAAGAGAAAACGCCGCCTTATCAGAGAAAATGTTTAGTGACTTTCGTGGCAAAATTAGATTGTTTGGCCAAAGTCACCTTCTTGCAACTCCTGCACCGAACGTACTTTGTAAAAGTGGCACTTCATTACTCGAAACATTTTTAAAACAATTACAAACCCAATACCACAGTCCCTTCTGTTTATCTCAGAATGGTCTTCATCTGCTAAGAGTGTGTTTAATTTTGATAGTGGCCAACCTTTAGGAAGATCCTTAACATGACACTCTTGCAAGTTTGCTTACATTAGATTGGTTAAATGGGGGACGATCTAAATAAGTTTCGTTAAATAGATTAACAATTTTTGTTTGAATACGTGATCGATCTCCAAAGACAATCGCCAAAAGAACCTCTATTCTCTCCTTTTCAGTTAAACACATTTTGAATTTAATTAGATGTGCAAATTTGTTAATAAACACTGGTAAACAGTCAGCCAAGTTGTTGTTAGTGTTCATTTAATTTTTGCAATTTTTGCAACCAACTTTTTACAGTAAACCTGTATAGGAGAGGTTCACTGAAAAGCTTATTTAATTGTCTATCTAAATCTAGAGAAATGCACAGGGTGCTGTGTTTCAAATAACAAAAAAAAGAATTTAACCGAATTTATTCCTCTCAGTGTCTATTTTATCTTTGCCAATTTCCTATTACTTTTTATATCGCCTTCATCGTAGTACAATAATCGCATAGTATATTTTATATATAAAGAAAACAGATGTATTTGTTCTTTATCATATCTTAAATACACTTTTTTTTCCAGGTAGTCTATACATTCATGGGGAAGATTATTTGACAGGAACCTAACTGTCAAACATGTATCGTGGGAAGCTCGGTTCTTGTAGAAAGAAGAAATAGAACATGCGCCTTCATAACGTTTTCAAAACTTAATGCAATCACTCAATAATCTTAAGTATATAAATTACGCGTGCATTTTCTTTTCATCGACAGACCTACGTATTAGTTTGCAAAACGCGTACTCGCTGTCTTTCATTTCATCTTAATTATCATTTCCTCCCTCATTCATATACCTAATAATACGAAAAAAATTTAAAGCATGGGGTAATCTTATTAAAATGTAATACACTCCCCCAATCTAACGAAAAGAAATAGAAGATAGATACGTCGACTTGCGCCACGAGGATCGCTTCAACGCCCAATTCTTAGTAATCGTACATACTGCATGAAGAAATGCTACGATGCCCAGCACTATAAGAGGTAAGTGACTCAACGCTTATTGCGTACCGCTCGGCAACTGTCATTTTTTCCTTGTTACGTGCAATTGCATTTTTCTCCGTGGTGCTGACGACCTAAGCAAATGGCTCTTCAACAAACAATAATATTCCTACACCGAATTCGCCAACGTAAGCGGGTTTTAATTGTAACATTAACGACGAAACAATTTGCAACCGTTATATTCATCAAAATGAATGCGTTTGTACCTAATCTTCCGCAAACAAAGCAAATTGACTAATGACTACGTGAAGTATGTTGATAAAAATTTTCAATTGATCTACCCAAATATTGCATTGATTTCTTTTAGGGTAGAATTTAATAATTAAGTAGTAAAGCTGTACTAAGGAGATAAAATCCCAAAAGGAAATGATTGAATTTCTTGAACTATTACAAAAAAATTAAGAAAATTTAGTGAACATAATTTCAAAAGGAAATTATCCAAACTTCAGTAAAATAGCAAAGTTACTACAACAGCTACTCTTAATCACGATGGGAAAATTATAACTTGTAAATATGACACATCAATTGGATTAGCATTGATGCTTACTGTGTTAACGGTAGGAAGTACAAATTTTTGACAATGTAATAAGTAGCATCTTTCAAAAATATTTCTGGGTATAACCAATGACCTACTTGTTATTTATAGATAGAACACCTTGTATTTGATTATATATTTCTTCATCTAGAACTAAAACAACGTAATATGATTTTCATATGTCTATTTCTAGCAAACTTCGAAATATTTATCTGTATGTTTTATGTATTGTTGTCATTGTAACCAAACTATATTAATACCAGAAACCCTTTGGATAGAATTTACAAATTCAAAACCTACTTTCCACTGCAAGTAACTACTTGAGCTCAAAATTTTGAATCGATAGTCTAAAAACGTTAATGTCAGTATCTTCTGCTTACCCGATATCACCTAATTGCAATATCCAGATGTAGGAAGGCGTTTTAATACCCTATCAAGATGGAGTCAAATATTAAGAATTTATTCTAAAATGTAATTTTATCTAGGCGATCAAGGACAAAATTATAAATATCTCGAAATCTGTTAGAAATAAATACATGAAACCTATATTATATTCGTTTAATTCAAGGTGGGGAAGCCAAAAAATAAAAAAGAACATTTAGAATAACAAAGCAAGTGCTTGGTTAGCTATTTTCGATTAGCTAGACATATCGAAATATTTTTCAAAGGTACTTGTGAATTTATCAGAATGTTTCTGCTTAAAAATTCAATTCAATTCATAAACAACATTATTCGATCTTATGTATTTATTGCTAAAATACAATTTTAACATCCCGCCGCGTCTTTCGTATTCCGTGGTCAATGTTATAACGTTAATTATACCTCATACAACAAATTGAAATAAAATATTTTAGCCCTTACGAAATCGCGGCCATCGTTGTCATGGACAACCGTGACACGCCTGGCTAAAGGACCAATCACAGTATATTCGGTACACGCAGTATAGTCGCTATACGGGGACGCACAATTTTCGCAGCCAGACTTCTTTTAACTATGCCATGGGGTGTTGTTGTTTAGTATAGATATTTTCCGGCGTCTTGAAATAGCGACAAGTACATATATTTATCATAAAGTTCAAAATAAACAATGACTTTAGTAGAATTCTTTTCGTAGGAAAAATTAGAATAAATGAATTAGGTAGACCATAACCTCAACTAAATTTGGACCAAATAACATAAAGAAGAGCTGACAATGAAACGTCCACACGGCCTTTTTTCACGAAACTGTATAAAAGAAATAAATGGATATGCGTATGTGGTGTTTCGAATTTAATACATTGTTTTCAGTGAGTGTTGTTCTATATTACTGCGTCTGGATTAGTTGGGCTAGAACTGGGGAGAAAGATCTATATCAATTAACCACTAAAATAAAGAAACATGAAAAATGTCGTGGTCACATTAATGCATTCTTGCAATGCGCCTACGCAAATTCAAGCCAAAATAGACTCTACACCATCACATGCCACAGTGGAAGTGTGGTCAGCTGAATTTAAACATTGTCGTACCAACTTTGTTGTCGATGAACGCTCAGGAGGGCCAAACACTGCGACCACTACCAATAACATCGCAAGAGTTCACCAAATTATACTAGACGACCATCTAATTAAGGTTACAGAGAAAGCAGAAGCTTCAAGCTTACCGAAAGAACGTGTTTGTCATATAGTGACTGAAGATTTAGGCATGAAAAAGCTAATACTTTTACTACTAATACTTAAAAGCTACTAATAAAAAGCTTGCTTACTTAGGACCAAAACACGTTCGAATGCTGCACTAGTACACTTTTAAAGTCAAGGCACAGTCAAACGCGCGGGCTAAAGTAAATCGGCTCCGAAAAAGGCAAAGACTCTTCCACCGACTGGTAAAGTGATGGCGACAGTTTTTGAGGTTAGTTATGGAGTTGAAAAAAAAAACGATCAGGGGGACATTCTACACATTCTACCTGATAAGCTGTAGGCAGTAATTGCGGAAAAACGGTCGTATTTGAAGAAAAAGAAGATTTTGTTCCACCAAGAAAACACACCATCTCACACTCCAGTGGTCACCATGGCAAAAGTTCATAATTTGAGAGACCACCCACTCTGTTCACCAGATCTCGCCCCCAACGACTTTTTTCTGTTGCCTAAGCTTAAAGTCTCGCTCGGAGATAGAAACTTTCATCGAATGAGCAAGCCACCGCATTCGTAATCACTATTTTGCAGAACAAACTGCCACTGCTATTTGGACGGGTTAATGGAAATATGTTTAGACTACCATCACATTTAAGACTTATTCAAACAATTAAAACGTAATAAAGACGCCTCTTATACAATGTTTGCCACTTTTGTTTCTCTCAGTCCAGTCTCCGCGTGAAAATCGTTGTGTATTTTCGTGAATGTCAGAAGATTATAAGTCATACCAGTTATGTTCTTATGATTTTTCATCGAAACTGCGTTAGAATCTTTTTATCAAAACAAATACCGATTGGCATAAAATTGATAATCCACATATTGATTTCGTACAGTATTTATAAATTATCCGCATAAAAAATCGTTAATCTGTATATGTTACGTGAGTGTAGATAAGATCTCCCTAAAACCAGAACTGTTGTGCGGATGTAAAGTAAAAGTTTTTTTTTTCCTGGTTAGATAAGGGGTCAACGGCACTTTCACTAATCCGGCGTTTATTCAAATTTTAAAGAGGCTACGAAAACAGAACAGAACACACAATATACGATATTAGGTATGTACATAGGAAGGGTTCGCGTTATATCATTAAATAATTAAATTTTAAAGCAACGTAGCGCGTGTCAAAGAACATTTATTTTGCGAAACCAAATTATTCGCATGTTTTCTCCTGTTGCTTTTTGTTATTCAACTTCCGCCTAACCATAAGTAATGTACCGGAGTATCCGCTTAAGGATGGATATGGTAACTCCTAGCGATTCGAAGATAAAATTTCGGCGGTGAAAGAATTTCATTCAAAATTTCCAGAATTGACAGAAAACCAAAAATTTCACCGAAAAGTCAAATGGAATGGTCGGTTGATATTACCGCCTGGTGATGTTGCATAAATTTGTTTAAGCACTTAATGACGAATCCGTGATAATTTTGGTTTGCCTTAACGGATTGTTAAGTACTTGGATACGTTTCAAAAGGATTAACTGTTTAAAGATAACACGTTTTTTAAATTGCTAAATGGGATTATGGATTTTCAATCACATGGAAATCAAAGCTATTTTTAATGAAATACTCTTGGTCACTTTCATCGTTAATTCTTTTGAAATTACCGTGATTTACCATTGCTGATATAGAGCCATCCATAAACGGACACCTAGTATATTCATAAATTTATTCCATGCAGGATATACCTCTTCCTAATGGAGTCAGTTTATATTTTCTATTATATTTCGCCATTTTTCTTTATTCTTGTGTTCTTAATTAAATTACGTTAAATCATTATTCCCTATACCATTATGAGTTCGTTTGTTTGAACTTTCCATTTTGACTTTGGTGTATTTCTCTGTGTGGTTTCTATTCTCCTACGCTTTTAATTATATTCTATTCTTTCCTTTCTCCTGTGTGTCTTAACTATCGTGGGTAATATTGTGCTTTTATACTTTCCGTTCTATCTCCCAGTATGACTCCCAATCGGTATCCTACACTTATACTAGATCTTCGCAGCCTTGGAAATATATCGTATAATATCAATTTGTCGGACTTTTTTTAATTTTTTTTTTTTTTGTGACAAAAGGAGGATAAATTTTTAAATTAATAAGTTTGTGAATTAAGTTTTCTGATTCTTCTTTAAATCTGAAACAATTGAAAAATATATGGTAGGAAGGTACTTTTAATGCCACATCTTGAGAAAGGAGAGTCCAGAATTTCAATGCTTGCAAGGGAACACAGGTAAGTGTATCTCGCCGGCTTAAGTAAAATTTTGTGGGTTTTAGTGTAAGAACAGTGGTAACTCTCTTAGCTATCCAATCTAACACTGGTAGCGTGTAAAGCACTCTAAGCTCAACATTACCCTTCTGTCTGTTTCAATAACTATACTGGCCGCAATTAACAATGCACCATCAAAAAATGTTTACAAAATAATATCTTTTAGTATCAGAAATTCTTATACTACTTATAAACATGAAAATGAAAGACAATTCAACGAAAGAAAAGTAAGCAATAAATAAACATTTAATAACATTTAACAATAAGTGGAACCACCTCTTCCTTGAATACATTCAGTAATCCGATTAGGCGTTGAATTAATTAAGGTAGATATTGCTTCTTGCGATATTTACTGACATGGAGCCATAACTCGTTTCGGTTGGTCATGGGAACCGGATTTCACAGGAACCGGTGTACTATGATATCCCATATGTGTTCTACTGGCGAGAGATCGGAAGCAGAATTACATTGTTTTTTCTTGTTTACATTAGGGAAGAATATTTATTTACATTGTTGGAATATTCCGTCCACGGTAGTTGGTAGATAGATTAAAACTACGGGATTCAGGATGTTTTGTCTAGATCTAGAAGCAGAACCATATGCCGATTGTAGGCGCTACATGCCTGCGAGAAATCTCGAAATCTCAAAAGCAGCTTAATCCTATTGTTATAGAGCCAAAAAGAAGATCGGGATTCATCACTAAACACTATTAAATTCCATTCACCCCGCCACCGTTGCCGTTCCGAACACAATTTAGGGGTGACGCATTTTTAATGGCAGATAGTGCATAGGCTGCCTCTCCTCCTTATCTTCTTACAAATGTCATAATTTTTATATGATACGGCATCTCAAATAAGTACATAAAATTGTTTCTCATAAAATAACACTTAACAAGTTTATTACACGATCCACTTCCACCGATGTTGGCGATTTCCGCTCCACACCCGAGAGATTTGTTAATCAAGTGAAACTTAAAATTAACGATGTTGGACGAGACAATATTTATAATTCGGATGAGAGTGACTTTAATTTGTAAATACATTTCATTCAACCTATCCACCATGGAGATAGAGATAATGGAAAATCTTCGTGCAATCATTATGCTCTATTATCCATAGTTCCGCAATCATGACAACTCTCAAATGGACGCCTCTTACCTCCCCTCTTCCTTGTGTTAAAATAAACAACAGAGACGTTTGGACCAAAGATGTGAAAACATTTTCGAAATCTTTTAGTGTTGACATTTCCGCTTCAACGACCGGAGAACTAACTTCTCAGCATTTTAAGGATTGGTTTGTAGATGTGTACTTTCGAAATAGTGAAGCTAAAAGTATGTTATGATTGGATTCCTGGAGTAGGCATTATCCGAGTGCAAACTTTAGCATCAACAAACAAAAAAGTACAAATTTGGTGAGAACAGATGAAGTACTACTTATGAATTACAACATAATTCCTCATCAAAGAAATGATACTATTCAATTATAGTGCTTAATTCCTAGTCCTTGGCGATGACGATTATATCGGTTTTCCAATCTATTTAAATATTTATGATACAAACGTGGGTACATCGCCGAGCGGCACATTTTTACAATCCTGTAAAATTCTGCTTTCCGAAGGATATACAACGTACACCAAAGTGCGGTATTTGTGGTAAGTTTCACCATCGTTAAGAGCATGTAAAACAGTTTAAATCTTCTTTTACCTGTCTATAAACCCGCAAAGGACAAAGTTTCATCTAAATCGGTGAGATACACTTACCTGTGTTCTCTTGTCAGTCTTTTTTAACCCTATGGTTTGATAAGTTTAATATCAGCAGAACTTCATCCTAACCACTCGTTAATATAAAACCTCACCCAGCAGATCTAAAATCTCAAAAAACGAAAAATAATTTCCAAATTTTACATCTGGACCATATAACAGCATTTGAAACAGCTTTTACTTGGTTATGCTATATTTTAATTTTTCTAAATATGGTAACTGATACTTTACCCACAATTTTCGGTTTTCTTAATTGTTAATTAAAATTCTGATTATCGCTTAATACTCTTCAAGATAAGCAAAAGCAACACTTCCCATGAAAAAATAATGTATTTTTTAAATTAATCCACTTGTCCAAAAATGTTAAAAGAGTCACAAATTTTAAAGATAATCTATCCCGATTTATATGCATACTGTAAGCACGAGCATATAATCAGCACATCACTAGTGTAACGGTATAAAATTTTACAACCCGTAAGGTCTCGCTACACCAAAATATGTCGCTAATACATACTAGAATTTATTCGTGTTACAGTGGATAATGGCCCGCGTTCCGGATCTTGTTCCCGGCGTGTTCGTTTATTTTTCTCGTACCCCACGAGGATAGTAGGGGGTCCTGATTGAGAATCTAAAGACACACCTATTACGCTCCATGCGTCGCGTACAGATAAAATACTGCCGAGGGCGAGGTTTTTCTTCTTTTTTCTATTAATTCGACTCGTTAGCGGGCTTTTTTCGTTTATCGGCAGTCCGTTCACATACGGCGAATAGGCAGAGTCGCTTTGAATGTGCGAACGGTAATGCAAGTGCGTATCTCCTAACTGTACTTGATTACAGGTTAGGAACCGTGATTTCTTGCTGATTCATTAATTATGTTGTCATATCGATGCGATGTAACCAAATAGGAGGAACTGTAAGTTTATATGTTTTCTTATAGACTACTAGCTGGACTTGAACGTTCTTGCCTTTAATATTTAATTAGAAATCATAAAGACGCATTTTTTAAAATTATTTTCCTAGCTATGGGCGGTTAGAATTAGACATAAGATTGATAGTTGTAGCCTTTTCCAATTAAATACTTTCTTTTTTCTGCATTCTCTAAGCTACGATGTCCTTTGGATGGTGATGTAACTTGAATAAACATAAGCAACTTGAATATTTATGCAATAATACGGCTGAAAATGGAACTTCTGAATAAGAAAGAGTTTATTGAAATTGTAATGGTAATCGTGTTTGAACTCGTGAAGAAGGGTAATCTCTTTTATGATTTGCATCCCAAAAGAAATACCATAACAGTAGTAAGTTTGACTGGAACGGTCAAAAATTTACCACAAACTGACCAAATAAAGTCTTCAGACTGCAATTAACAAAGATATTAGAACAAACGTTGCCATGGAATTGCAAGGACCACCTCGAACTTCTACCACAACTTTGACAGTAAACCGATGTAAAAGCAGTCGTTCTGCAGGAAAAATATTAAAACAAGTAATTATTGTTATTATACCATCCGTATAAAGTACATTTGATTCAAAAATTGTCAGATGATAATTTTGATCGAAGTCTCAGGAGTTTTGCGAAAGAATGATGGAAATTTGTAGTGTATACGAACATTTAGCAGCTAACGTATTTTCTAAATAGGCATCTTTTTGTTTAAGTGGAACAGTTATTCGATTCACAAAGCTCATACTCAACATCACGAAAGTTGAATGTTTGGATGAGATCTGTAGAAAGTAAGCTTATAGGCCAATTCTTTATGGACGGAAACTAGAATGGGGAAAAGTATTCTTCACTTCAACACAATCGGTAGTTACCCTTTGGTTTTAACAGAATGGAGCGCTTCCCCACTGCGATTTAATCCATCAAATGCTTTTTTTTGGAGTCATCTCAAGTTGTGTGTTTACGTTAGATGACCAACTATTTTGGAGAGATTGAGACAAAGATAAGTCGTTGAAAGCGAATTAATCCGTAGAAAAGAAATTTCTTAACAGGCTTGCATATTGTCAAAAGGTAAACGATGAACAGTTTCAAAATTTAAAATTTTAAGATTTTATTTATAGTGGATGATTCTCAGTTTGTCATTAATTTTCTTTTCAAATTCTGTAAAGCGTTTCGCATTTACAGAAAAATGGATTTTTTACAGATAATGGTACTAAAACTAGTATGGACAAGTCCCGAAAAACAAAGTCTATGAACTACAAAAATATTCGGTTAAACTGGTAAAAGTACAGTAAAAGTAAAGTACAGTATCTACAAAAAGATTTAAATCAGATGCATTATGTATCATTAAGCTTACCTGCAAAGTTTCATCAATTTTACAGTTTCCGTTTCAAAAATAATTGCGTGGTTCCTTACTTTAACCCAACCCTGTATTTAATAATGACTGTTGAAATCGTAAAACAATAACAATGAAAGTTTATTAATCTAAAATAATTTTAAATTGAATTTAAATTAATATAAATTAATTCATCTTTATGGACGTTTGTTTCATACCGATGATTCCTATTTTGCATGTTACTTCAAAATCACAGAGAAAAGATACGAAAAGATACATAAGTGTAGGAGGTAAACAGGAAGAAACAATATTTAGGTAACTAAAGAAGGTAAATTTGTACATTTAGAGTTGCTAATCAAAGAACTCATTTGTTAAATAGCAACAGCTTAATTGAAGGAATAGCCTCAATTGTATCTTTAAAGTTGTGCAAACTTAGCTCTTTCAAACTATCTTAGACGTCTTACACGTTAAAGCGGTAAATCAAATTTTATTCGATTGAGTACTTCTCGGTGTTTCCAGAAATACGGTGAGATTTCTCTTATACAGAATGATCAGTTTGAAGCTCGTTCTACGGGTAACTTTTTTTCTTCTGAAGAATTACAAAACATTTAATTTTTTTGCCGTAGATATCGAATCTCGTGACAGAAAAACAATTGACTGTACCAGTACCAGAAAATAACTCCAACTTTGGTTCTTTAAATAAAATACAGCTTCTTCTACAGCACCGAAACTGTATTTCTAAAATATACAGCTTTTCATTATAGAAGCACTTGATTCATGTTTCAATATAAAAAGGAATGTGTCAAAATGATAGCAGAAGTTCACAGCATAAGCTGCTTGCTAAACTGTGTTTGACATTTTCTACTTTATTGTTCACATTGAGGCGCACTTCAAAAAAAAACATTGCTGTCATAGTCGACTAGACTAAAAATTTCAGATGCAGAATAACTCGTAGATTCCGAAAATGTAAAAATATACAAAGTGTTCCATTTAAAAAGCCAAAGCTGGTGTCATTTCTGGTAAACTGATACAGTCAATTGTTTTTCTGATACGACAATCGTTTTATAATTTAACCATCCGTATTTCTTTAGAAACAAAAAAGTTACCCATAAAGGGGGATTCAGACTGAACAACGACAAAATATTTTTGCTTTCCATAGACATTCGTTAAAAATAATCTGTAAAATTTAATTCAATTATAATTTCAATATCTATTCGAAGTGAGCCCTATTTTTCTTCGTACAAACGACAATAAGATTCCTTGTATTGGAATTAATAATTTGCGTGGCATCCACATTATGCATTGTCTTGAGAAATTCATCCAGGCAATGTGTTCATAAACATTTATAATTAAGCTAAACTGCATTGCAATTATTTTTAAATAATTTTCTTATGTTTTACATAAAACGATCCGCTTTATGCTGAACTCTAATGAACATTTGTGTGCTTATTTTCGCTATTTATTATTTATACCTGCTTGTTAACTTGCTAGAACCTGCATATAGGAAAACTATGATTACTTCGAGTAGGTACCAAGAAAGATTTAAAAACATATTTACACATTAGTTATAATGAATATATCTAGCTATCATTTTAGTATTTCATCGCGGCACCCTATGTTTTTAAACGAAAAACTTAGCTAAGCAACTTCATATTTAAACTACTAAAGAAAAGCACATTGTGGGTGTAAACAAATTCTAATAAAAGAATCTTCTCTTTCTCTAACAGATTCTAGAAAAGTACGCAGAATGTCCCATTTAAACCATATGAACCTGGTAACAACTTCGATAGCCATGTTGCACACGTTAATTGATATAAAAAAACTAAAAAATACTCAGTCGAATAAAATTTGAATCACCGCTGTAGCGTGTAAAACGCCTTTAAAATATCAACCGTTAAAGAAGGAGCAATATTCCAAATTATCTCAATTCCTTTAAAAACTAAGAACTAAACGGCTCGGTGGTTCCATGTTAAGAGATCCTGAGTCTGATTTGGCAGAGTTAGAAGCGCTGTGTGTTCGAGACCCTTAGAGGGACGGGTATGATCCCAAAGCACCATTCCCTACCTAAATCACTCTACGGTGAGAGGGTAATAGTAACGAAGCCATGGAACACTTTATACACAAAGACTCCTGAGCTTATAACAAGCTTTAAAAGGCTTATACACCTCGTTGGGACGTCACCAAAAAAAGTAGGGATAAGAGAATCTGCTGTAAATTGACATCAGTTGAAGAGAAGCATCAAGACACGTAATAATGTGCAAGATTTTTTATTTCAAGGCTTTTTCTCTAAATTGCTCTGGAAAGAAATCATCATTGATGTACTAAGAGGACACGCTGTATATAACATATAATGGTGTATAATGAGAGCATAATAAGCTTTGTACATTTATAATTTATTAAAAACAACAGCAACATCAGAAATAGTTTATTCGTAAAAAATTGACCTATTTTCCAGCATTTATGTGACGCGATCAAATATTAATAATAGTAAATTAACTATGATAAGGATGATGGTTCGGAGACAATTTATACTCTGCCATTTACTAAAATAAAAAAAAAACTTCGAAATCAAAGAAGCATAATTAAACCATATCATTCCGCCCTTTTTTCCCTTTCGTAATTGCCAATCTTAAGTCTCCACGTAGAGCTTTTACGTGTACACAATTTCCTTACAATCATGCCATTAACGCAGAGTCAACTGTATTACGGCAGCATTGTACTTTTCTGTGCTTTCGCATTAATTATGCCAGCTGAAAAGGTGATCATCCGTTCCACGATCCGTTCAACGACCTTACAAAATGTGAATATCCTTTCGTTTTTTTTTTTTTTTACAATCTCTTTTCATGACTGACTACGGACGCAAAAATCTCTTGTCAATATCATCCGTCTTGTAAATTCATAATAATTTCAAGTTTAATACGGTGGCCGCGTTCTGGCTGTTATTGACGCTGGTGTTGTTGCTGTTCTTTCGCACGGTAAATAATTCAGAGACAATCCGTTTGTTCAACTGATTAATGTACATACACATGCCGCGAATAACGTAATGGCAAGCAACATGTTATCTTTAAATTGAAATCGAACCTTGCATTATACGCAATGCCAAGATGTAATCACTGATACAGTTGAAACGTCGACGATTATTAATTGTGGCAGCGATTTGTGGCATTCGTTTACATGTAACATTTATATTCGGTAAAATGTTTGATGTGATATTCTTACGGCATTTACATATCATTAGGGCTATGATATGATGAAAGAGTTTTATTAAACGTATCTCATGACTTATGGTCGATGTCGACGTCCAAAAAAATACATGCACGTACCTACTCAGTAGAACAAGGTTCCATTTCTACTGAAAGTAGAAAAAATAATGAAATTATTTTATCGCTTTTTCCATAGCAACCTTCCACTTTACGTTCATGCCTTAAAATTTACGAGAACGTAGACTCAAGATATTGTACATCACAAGCATTTTTGAAACGTTCAGCAGTAGGTTACGAGCTAAAAGAATCTGAAATATTAGAAATGGAAGAAATTAACTTCTTGAGAAAGCTGATAACATAATGTACCTCGCAATAAATGAGTATATTCAGACTTTAAGTTTCATACAATTTTAGTTGTTATAATAATGTTCAGTTTAGGATGCCTTGGAGATAGGTTGTGCTGGTATATGTAAGCGTGAAGAATTAATAAATTTAAATTAAAATTTAAAAACGACACAGAATATGATTGTAATACGTAAAACAAAAAAATAATTAGCTAGTACATAGATTGGTTTAGCAAACAACGTATACTGACTTATTATTCATCAACATATCAATAGTTGTTACATATCTGCAGCCAAGATTAACATAATTGGAAGTGCTTCGCATTTAACCAATGCAGGCAGCGACTCTTCCACAATAAAGCACCATCTGCTTGGAGGATGGAAGTCATCTGCTGTAGCCAAGCGTTGTATCGATACATCCCTTAGAAGAAGAAGTTGCACAAATGTTTTCGTACTAGCCAAATACATTAAGAATTTTCTTGTAAAAAGCAGAAAGCTTACCTCGCATCCTAATTTCCGCTGTTACCTTAAAAGTAATCACCTCCGGTATAAGTATGCAATTATCCCATTTTTACTCATTTTTGGAAGTCGAAATTCTATAGGATGTTCAAGACGAGTTGCGATTCCACTTGGATATCTTTAATAGAGTTAAAACGTCACCCTTTCAAGGTGATAATTCAGCAGGGTAGACAGGATTAAGAACTATCGTCATGTTGTTTCGTGCTAGATACGCGAGCACCTTGTCATGGTGGAACAACAAATTTTCGTTCTTCCAGAATTCGGACCATTTGCGTCGTATACTTTTCTTCAGTCTCTTCAAAACGCCACATTTCCGCTGACAGTCTAACCAGGTAGAATGAACACCTTGTGCACAATTCGTCGAATATCGAGGCCTTGAAGAAGCTTTTCTCTGTGACGATTGTTATTAAGTTTCAGAATCATAACCATAGACTCACCATTCATCTTCTCTAATGACTTTGGACAGGAAGCTTGGATTATCTCGATCTCCACACCTGCCTCCGGAGATCTCGTTTATCGCTGTTGAGAAGCCAGGGGACAAAATTCGCTGCGTTAGCATGTTCCGCATGACGCGACGCGACAGACCATCATCCTGGATTGTCTCCCTTCTGTCTTCGCGAATCTCTTCACGCACTTTCACGATCATTTCCAATGTTGTGCATGTTGACAGTTGATCCGAACGTTTTGGATTCTCCACATATTCTCAGTCTTTCTTGGAACGCTTGAACCATTCAACTGCTCTTGCTTGACTCAAAGCATTCTCATCAAGAGCCTCCTACAACATGCGACGGGATTCATCTGCAGTTTTCTTCAACTTGAAACAGAATTTGATGAAAATCCGTTGCTTTTTTATCGGTCATTTGAAAATTCGCACACAGAAAAAAAAATGGGTCAGCGGGCCTTGCATTTTATAAATAACAAAATATTCAGTTGCCCTAACAGAAATTATCGTTGTATTTAATATAAAGTGCTGTCACAAATTTTACAGTAAAGTATGTGACAACACTTTTTCTTAAATCGAACTATAGTTTTTGTTACGGCAACCATATATTTGGCAGGTGAAATAAGCCAGTAAAAATACAAGGGTTGCAGACCCAAAATTTTTCTCTGTCCTGAAGCAAAAGAGCACGGGCCAACAGAAATAGTAATAACTCACAAAGAAATGCGCCAACGATAACGAAGCTTAACAGAGCAATGTACCAAGGTGTACATAGCGACGGAACCTCGTAGAATTTTTGATCTGGACGGGATATTAAAAAAGGTAGTACCTTGTGCAATCACCAAAGGATCCATCAGGGAGTCCTTGGGTTAGTGTCCCTATAGAGGCAGATAAGCAAACAGACACAAACAGTATTTGATAATGTTGAAAAAAAACGTAGAAGCAAATTTAAAAACCACAAGTTATGAAACAGTGTAGTTAAAGTAATTTCAAAATATTTTGAGAAAAATGCAAAACTGAAAATAAAAATATCTCGAAACCAAAAGGGATTATAGAGAATATAGTGACGGGCCAAAAAGAATTTCATAATACATATACACATTATATACAAGGGAGTTTAATTCTAAGTGAATTCATAAGATTTTGTACAAATTTCTGAAAATAAAAGGGGCATATATTTTTTCAAATTCATACTATGATCATATTTTGAAATATCGCAGAATACTTATTATAATAGACACAAATAAAACATTTTTTTGAGAAAATATCGAACTTTTAATTCGACATATATAAATAGACATGTGGGAATTATGTATAGAACAGTGTGGTTTCATATATAATTACATGTGTATGTGATAAATACGCGCCTCGGTTTTGCAGGCATATTTGTGTTCTTCTAAAGAAATTTTCAATCACGATTTGACATAACTGCGACTAGAATTCAGTGATACAGCCAGTTTGCGTCTTAACGACCTGGTTCTAGACCTCAAAAAGGCCCAGAGAAAGAAGTCCAACGGCGATAAATCGTACAATCTAGACTGCCAATTTGGACAATAATGCCATTGTTTCATGTGATGCTTAAAAGATAATACCGTCCTGTTGGAACCGCATGTCTTCGAGATGCATACCATCCATATAGAGCACAGAAACTGGGTTATCATGCCACAATACTGTTCGCCATTGCATTCCCAGTAGTCTCTTCGTAGAAAAAATTATCCAACGATTCCTCCAGTCCAAAATCCACACCAAACCACGATACGCTTGGAACGCATTTCCTCTTCATAGAACACATGTGCTGTTTACGAAGCTATCAACATGAAAATGAGACTAATTGCTGAAGATGATTTTGCTGGAAAACTCACCGTTCCCTTGTTACTGTTCAATAACCCAGCTGACAAATTTTCTTCGCTGTGCGTGGTCTGTAAGTTAGAGTTGTTGAGTCTGTTGGATTTTGTAGACATTAAGATGCAAATCTTTCGTGAGAATACACTAAATAGTGTTCTTAAAATGGTCAATTCTTAAGCACGGTGTCAAATGGATGTTACCGGACTGTCGCCGCATTCTGGCGAACAGCCGTGATGTTTTCTGTTGAACGACCTAGACGAACACGTATCGATGGTCTAATCTCTTCGAATTTTCCCATTATTCTTATCACAGTATAAATTGGACGCGATTTGTGAATCACGGCAGTCAAACTTTCACCATTTGTTTCGCAATAAGAATGCATTTTTGTGTCGAATAGCGACCCATTTTTACTATGTCTACCATCAAACTGTCGTAATGACTTTCATATCAAAGCACAGCAGCAGAAATGGCGCCAAATTTACATTTTTCGCTCTTGTAATAATACGTACGAAACGATCTTTATATTTGTCACCTGCGGTATATCGTGAATTCATGAGAGTGATAACGTGCGATATGTGGAGAGAGAAATAACTCGTAGCATTTTCGTATATATGGTTAGATGTGTTTGTGTGCATGCGGGCACCATGGCACACCCACATTGTCACAAAAGAAACACCACGACAGATATTCGGGAGGCAATGGGGATAATAAAAAAGCGGTAGGCCGGCTTCATTAAAAATGCGGTGGGAGGTAAGAGCGGACAATGTGCGTGCTAGCCAGTTATTTCGGCGGTATGGCCGGTCACTGACCCTATATAACACTACGGGCCACGGAGTGTATAACCCACCAAAATATAATGCCGTTGTATGTACAAATCGTTCCGTGGAAGGTGAAAATCCTAACGATCCTACCTCACTGCGTTATATGTACAGGTATTTCTCGAGTTTAGTACTCAACCGCTAAGGTTGAACTAACGCAATCGCAACCAAAAAAAGCCAAAACAAAGCTCCTATTATTGCGTACATTCATACTAAGACGTTCAGGTGTTAACATACAATGCCAATAAGCACGTTAAAATCGAAGGTACGTAAACGATTTTTCCATACATGGTGACTCAGGATGGAGTAATAAGATGGATGAAATTGGATAAGAGAAAGCGTTAATAATTTAAGAAAACATGAAAGTGTTTCATGGGAGAAGGACCATTATATCTCGTTAGCAGGAATTGCTAATACATGGAAGCAAGGATCCATCAAATATGAAATATTTCACATCTAAGGCAACAACAGATTTTACATTTTCTCTGTTTAACTCAACAAGTTCGCTAGCATTAATTGCTACAGAAGATAATTGTATCAATACGGTTAACAGTCATAAAAATCAACAGAATATTACTGTAATGCTTTCAACTTTTGCAATAAAAACACTGCTTTGTGTTACCATAAAGAGAATTTTAGTATATTTATGCTACTTGAATTTTTCGCGTTCTCTGAAGTTAGATCGAATGAATTTGGCAATTTTCTTGTTCAACATGGTTGGCCGACAACCGGCAAAACTGTCGTTTACCATCCATGCCAACGGGCACGGATGGTAAACGTGCCGAGCCCAACCGAGCTGACGAACTAGTGAACAGGTTGGACTAATAAAATATCGGGCCGGGTCTACAAAAGTCTCGAAATGTGGCCTTAATTTTTTCCTTGGGAAAAAAAAGAAACTCATCCAAATTGTCCGCAGCAAGATCGAGTCATATTAAAAGCATGAAGACCGGAAACGATGGATGAATTCTGTGTGATATTAGCTGAAATAAATTCTAGTTATGCGTTGGCTTATAAAACTGTGGTCAAGAGAAGAGGTTAAGAGAGGGTACTGTATAACAGAATAGATAGCATGAATCTAATATCAGATTGACTATTACTATTTTATCTTAGCACTGCTTTGCCTGGTATGTTTATTTTTACATTGTGGCAACTTTATGTGCATAGGGGACAGGGCAGTTTTTAATATGCTTAGCTCACGAACTTGATCATGAAACCATACTTTAATCCAACAAATATGCCCTAATCCCTACTCAGAAAACTATTTCGCGCATAAAGAAACAAGAAAAGCATCAGCCAAAAAAATGAAAAAATCTTCGAGTACCGAAAAGGGCGTGTTAATTATAAACGTATCGTACCTATACGCGTACGTTTCATTAAAATTTAGAAAAAATGTTCATTAATAAGGTGTGGAGGTCAGAGGTAGCCACAGCGAATACAAATATTTCTACATACGTAGAAATTCTTATTATATTTTTATTGGTTGTTAAATAACGGGATTTTATAAAGCATCTAGCAGATATTGTAGGTTGTCTGACATAAAACAATCGGATCTTACTAACAATGGAAATAAAATCCAGAAAATAAATAGATTGCACAATCTGATACAATATTGATTGATACCTGATAGAAACCGGGGATATATTATTATACTGGGTGTCTCACTGGGAACTGCTTCGATCGATATGAGAGACTGTACATTAGAAAATTCTGAAAACTTGGCAGTAGACTAAAGCCGACGTGTGCTATTTATCTAAAACATTTTTAACAATCTGACACCTCCACTTATACTGAAAATAATGATGAACTTGAATGTTTTAAAAACAACGTATTTGAATTCCTACTTCCTACTAAAGTTTGTTTGATGAAACAACTATCTCGCTATTTCTAACCAAGTTTGAAATATTTGGCTTTTTTGAACATTTCTGATAAATGGAGTGCACGTGAGTCGTTAAAATGTGAAGTGAAAAAGTCGTAAATGTGAAAGTGTTTAACTTGGATAATTAAAATGTCGCAGAACTATTAGCCGTATAGCATACTATTGGATATATTCATATGCAATACGCATCTAAAATTGATACTTTTCAATAATAATAATAGCAAACAAAATGTTAGAGAAAACAGTTAAATGTGTACAGAAGAGAGACAATACTCAGCTAACAATTAAATTACAAACTGTTGGATAAGAACTAAATACAAAGTGATACTACAACGCAAGAAATGAAAATAAAAGCAGAGAATAGGAAGCTGTATGGCTTAAATATTCTTGTATTGAATATGGCTATATATCGCAAAGATACCTTATCAAATGAGTTCTTAAATAAACCAATAGTTGTTATTGCTTTTATACAGTGTGCTAACTTATTAAAAAAAAATCATACCAGCATATTGCACAGACTTCTCCCTAGCAGTCAATCTATGTTGAGGTAGTCTGTAATTAATTTTGTTTCTTGTAGAATATTCATGCCCAAAAAAGGATTCACTAACAGTATTTATGTTTGCAAACAAATATTATACATTCTAAAATATAAAGTGCGTATATTGTTAAAATGTTACCTAACTGGAAAAGTCCTCTGCAAGTTTCTAGATGGTTTTTGCCAAAAATAAACCTTATTGTCCTTTTTTGTAGAGTAAAAATTCTATTGATATCGGTAGACAAGCCCCAAGATATAATGCCAAATTTGGCTTTAGAATAAAATTTCCCATAATACACCGCCATTAAAGCACCCATGTCTAACACCTGGACAGAGTTTTAATTAGAAAACAGGTTTTGCCTAAGGATTTACAAAGTTCGTTTATGTGTAAGTTCCATCTAGGGTGTTGATCTATAAAAATTCCCAAGAACTTACCAACGTCACTTACTCTGCAAGTATTATTGCCCAGGACGTATTGTTGCTGTAGTATTACTTCTGAAAATTATGCAGGAAGTTTTTTCTTTGTTTGGTACAAAATTATTTAGTGTAAACCATTTTTCCACAGTTCCGAAAATGTATGTTGCAATTTCTCAACAGATCCGCGTATGTGTCCGCTCTAATTAATAGATTTGTATCATCTGCGTAGCTAGTTATTGCATACAGTACCACAAATTAACAAGAACACATCATTTAAGAAGATTATAAACAGCAGAGGACCGAATACGCTGCCCTGTGGAACCCCCACACTGATTGCTTCCGGTCTAGACTCTGCTGTTACACCGCCCTTATTTATTTTGACCGTTTGAAATCTATTAGAAAGGTGCGATTATCTCTTTTTTTGTAAATAGGTGTGACTAAGGCAATTTTTAGTCTGTCAGGATAAATTCTAGTTGTAAAGGATGTATTGATTATGTGGGAAAGTGGAGGAACTATTACATTGACACACAATTTCAATATAGATATCGGAATCTCATCTACACCAGATGAATAATGATAAATAATGGTAGCAAGGACTGTTTAATTTATTATATAGTAATATAATAAATTAAACTTGTGTGGTGCGGAGGTTGTCGATACTTATGTGTTATTTACCATACTACGCCACAGTCCTTGCTATCATTATTGATCATGGCTCTCCAGCCCAAGGAATTGAACCGCTTTGGTAAAGTGAGTACTAAAATTAAGTTAATTCAAGCTGATATCTTATTTCTGAAACGCTGTAAAAAACACAATGTTTTTCCAAAATTTATGAAAGTTAACATTTCCAGTAACTGCAAAAGTCCACTCAGTATCATCCATCACGCTAAAAAGCAATGGTTACTAAATGAAATCAGATATCAGTATGCAAGACGTAGTCATTTAGAAGTAGAACTATATGAATTGCACCTTAAGATAACGCGCTCTTTAGATGAATACAGTTTCCAAAGGTGGTGTGATTTCCAAAGAGGTTTACTCGAACAGATTAATCATAAATTCAAATCAAAAATGCAAAGTCTCAGTAAGAAATTCAAGAAAATTGTTTCAAAAAAGAAGAAAAGCACCGTACGTTCCTTGGAGAACGTACCACTGGTTTCTAATCAATCGTCGGAGACCCTTAGTAAAACCGAAATCGCACTGTTAAACAAAGGGTTACACCAGATGGTTTCTTATTTTCAAAGCTGATAATTAGATTTTGAAGTTCATTTGCATCAACAGGAGCAAAAAAGAACGAATCAGAGTTACATTTGAAATTACTAAATATCTTATCCTTTGGTTGTTTCATTGAATTTATTAGATTTGTAGCCATTGTAGTAAAATGAACATTAAAGAAAGTAGCCATTCCTTTAGGAAGTATTGGCTCTTTTACATCGCCACGTATTTCTCGAACAATATTCCACATTCTCTGCTTCTATCACTCGAATTCATTAATCTACGATTATAGTAAGCTCTACTATGCGCTTTGAAGCAAACAGCTATATTGGTTTTGATGATATTTAAATAATTCTTTATGACTAACGTCAAAAGTAGACAACATCTGAGTCAATATAACATTATTCTTAGCATTTAGAATGGTTTCATTATTATATCGTGATTTGTTTATCTTTCCTGTAATTTTGGTTTTATATACAGGAAAACGTTTTTCAAAATACCATAAAACTGTGTTGTGTCTAAGAAGGCATTAAACATTTCATTTACATGACATTTGTTATATACATCTGCCAATGTTTCACTTGAAATATCTTGATGAAAACTATTATAGCTGTATTCATCAAAGCTTCTTATAAATCTGTATTCAACGTGATTTAAAAGGCACATCTGCAACAAATTCTAACGAGTGAGCTAGGTGGTCTGAGAACCCTGTAAATAGCGTTTCAGTTTCAACTACTATCTAAAAAAAGTCTAGCCAGCAATGGAATATAGCTTCCGTAGTCCTATTTTGGAGATATATGGCTATTAGGAAACAATTCAGCATTAATGAAACATTGAATTTTTTCGTTCTAAATACGTGGGGTTTTGTATTATTCCAGTAATGAGAATTGCGTTTGTTTGGGAGTAAATTTCTTGTTAATTTGTCGTCATTTGTCCACATAATGTTGTCCAAATGTTTCTAAATTCTGTATTATTCGATTAACTGTGTTTGGTGATGGATTCTATTTTTTTTATACCAAGCGGCAAAGGTAAAAGGCAAAAGTTGAATATTGTTCTAAACAGCTACGTAAGTTACAGTCTTACTCCGTACCTATACTGGCGGGTACCTTTTTATAATGAAATTGTGCTAGAATATACATTTTCCGCAATATCTTCACAAGTATCAATTTCAAACGCGCAATTGTGGAACAGACTGCATGATTTTGTTAAAAAAATTATTTGTCTATATATGTATATATAGTCTTTCAGATACGTAATTTTTTAAATTCAAGAAAAATACGGTGACTCTAACATGAAAAATTGCTTAATTTTCCGTTCGATTTTTATTGGCAAAAAAACCTTGAGTAATTAACTAATTTTATACCGAGTCCCATTACAATATAATTACTTGCTTAAACTTCATTGTTGAGTTGAAGCAAAAGATCTTGAAAATAAGACATATATTATTATCATTGACTATTGAGATATTCATATTCTGGAACGTATTCCAAACCAAACAAAGTTTTTCACTTGAGCTATTATTATTATTGTTATTATTAACGTAGCAGCTCAAGTAGTAGCACTACACGTATTTACTATTTTGGGATTTATCTCCTTTCTTTTAAATGTGCCAAACTACAATTCTAGCAATTTTAAATAATAAAGGGCACACTTCACAATCCGGAATCAGCAGAGTGCTTTTGATTTGTAAAAAAGTAAATAAATAATTTAATAGAGGCCCGGAAAATTAAAGTTTATTTGTCGGTCTATTTTCTATGTACACAAACTATAAAACTAAATTGAAGTTTGTGCTTTTACAAAGACAAGAGAGCTCTTAATCAGCATTAGCCGAGAAAAACAATGTTAAACAACTACATCAATTACTTCATAGTTAGTAAATTAGATAAAAAAAACGCATACATAACTAATGCTGGTAATGTTAGAATGATTAAAGTGTTGAGCAACAAAAAGGTCATAAATATTTAAAAGATCCGACCCACGCTATTTCGAATACAATACCGTTACTTCGACTATCTATCTTAGATTACCCACGTCCCATCTACTCGAAGTATAGAAGAAAAATACCACCCTCGAAAATATCGAATTTCAATCGAGATGATCCCAAAATACGAAAGATACGAAAACTGAATACATCCGTCAAATATCGAATGCACATTTGTAGTGCCCCGCACGCAAACACAGGTACAGACAAAAGGATAGCCGAAGAAGAATATTCAGGTAGCACCGTTTCTAACAGATGCATCCCAAGCTCGTATATCAAAGTACAGTTAGGTCGCGACCCTTGAACCACCTGGTAAGATCAGGTACTTTTCGTCTTTGCTGTTTCCTGGGAATTTACATATTAATCGAAGTTTGGTTTTATCGTAAGCGTATTGGAAAAGGTACTTAAGGCCAAGTAATAATGTTTAACAATCTGTAAAGACGTTTTAATCGGACAAGTTACGTATATTTTAACTAGAAATCGTGTTGATGTAACATAACTAAAGGTCTTTAGAGTAACGTTTCGCTATAGCTCGCAACGAAAACTTTTAGAAACACGTAGCTTAAATATTGCTGTGCTCATTTGATTTATACAGAATTATACTGAGTTACATAATTAATTATAATCCATCAGCAGGGCTCAATGTCTGTTCTTCCTTAGGTTCTTCCCTAGATTCATGTTTAGGATTATTCAGGACCTTATTAACGTTAATCAATTCATAAAAGGAAACTTTTTATTAATTTTGCAGGCAGACTCATCATGCTTTTGCTATACTACAGTAAGGTGTTCGTGTTCGTGTATCCCTGCATACACGAAATGATAAGTAATATTATTAGTACAATCGTTAAAATAAAAGTGTGTACATTGCTAATTATGCTATTTTATGATAGCAAGGACTGTGGGGAAGTACGGCAAACAACACAAAAGTATCGTCATACACCGCACAAGTTTAATTCATTAATTCGGGGTATCCTCGAAAAAAGCCTTTTGATGTAAAACTTACACAGACACTTCATACTCTTCCTTTTTCTAACCTCTCTCTCAAATATTTCAAATGGGACTATGCAGTAGTAATGCATACAATCCTTTGGTCCTTTTATCAAAGGTAGCAAAAAATTAACTATTTGCAAAAAACCTCCTCGCGGTAAGGAATCGAATCTGATATCTCCCGTTTGCCGGATGAATAAATGAAAGATATTGTTTCCGTTCAGATACAGTACGTATAAATCGTCAGTTTTGTCGTAAAATTTTTCGGCAAGACTATTTGCGTATTGGCGAATCATTGGAATTCCTGTTGCATCGAGCAGGTTCTTAAGCGTCTTAATATGATGCTTAGGGGCATTACACCACAGGGCTGCACCGTAGGGCAAGATAGGTCGAAGTATCACTCTGTACAGTAGGATTGTGCACTTTCTGTGCAGATGTCATTGCAGAAAGAGGTAACGAAGATGTTGTAGGACAGCCATAATTTTTCGGACGTTTGACTAGGGTAACGCCTAGATAATTGAGGTAAGCGGAAGCGCGGTATTAAAAATGTGGTGCAGCGCGGTATGCGTACAGGGTGCGAGTAAAGATGGTGACTGCTGATTTTGTCGGGTTTGCGAACAATTTCCATTTGGTGAGGTATGTCTCATAGTACGAGATCTAATTTTGAATCTTTTGAAAGGCAGTGACCTGAGAGAAAGAATGGGAATAGAATCTAGCGTCATCGGCGTACAGTACTAACTTATTGTTGGAAAATATTAAAAAGAAGGGGGCCGAGAACTGATTCTTGGGGAATTTCAGCAGGCATCCGTACAGGGCGCGACTGCTCGTTATCCATCCTCACTCAAAATGTTCTGGTCTTCAAGTAATTGACAATTAAACGGACGAGTGGTGGCGGTATCGTGACGTTAATCATTTAAAAAAATAGCTCATCTATCCAGACTCGATCGAATGCTTTTTCTAGGTCGACCATCATCATGGCTGCATGTTGTTTTCTATTAAAAGCAATTATCGTGTCTATCGCCAACCTAGCAACCTGCTGTTGGGTGCCATGGCCTGGCCGGAATCCAAACTCTTCCCTGGGCACTATCGAGAACGTAGTCCTGAATCGCTTCAAATATAGCTCTCCCCGGTATCTTTGACATTGTTGATAGCAGTCAGATAGGTCTGTAACTAGCCGGAAGAATCGGGTCTTTTCAGTATGGTTTGCCGAGTGGGCGTGTTAACCTCCACATCACCGGGACTTGAATGTCATGAACATTAATTTTTCAATACCTAGATGTTATTTAGCACGCGTGTCTTGAACGGGAGATTTCAGGTTCGATTCCTTACCAGAATAAGTCTTTTCTAAACAACTAATTACATTGGAGATACCAAGGAAACTAACTTCAGATTTGCATAATTTTTCGACGGAAGCCAAATTAAAATAACGTTTGCAGAACTTTACAATTTATTACACTCCCTGTATAACAACAATCGTCATATTTCGAATACGAATGAATCAAATAAAATAATAAGGTTGTTAACTCCAATAAAGGTGCTACCAAGTAATGGTCACTTGCCACACAGTCTTAATTCAAATGTTGCAAAGAGGGCTACGTATAATGGACCATAATATATGATATATACCAAAATATTTATAGTTTTGTCCTCTCAAACGCCAACAATTTTTCGCATAAATGCTTACGAGATAAGTTGTATGCTTCTATCTAAGTACAGTATCAGAATGCTTTCGAAATATACAAGGTGTTCAATATATATAATAATGCATATGTCTAAACTGAAATTAAATGATATATTTACAGTTAAGCTCAAATTCTACATTTGGCTATCGCATTTGATGTTAGTACTATGGCATGATCTAAACCTAGAACACGTTCAGTTCAGTCAAATCAGATTTGATGCTTTCTTTTAAAGAATTTTTTTGACGTTTCGCTCTCAATTGTAGGGAGCTTCTTCTGGATTGCTGCATGTTGCGAAGAAATTTCTTCGTACAGCAGCGACACAACATGCAGCAGCAGCCCAGAAGAAACTCCATCCAATTGAGAGCAAAACGTCGGCATTCTCATGCAATTACGACGCGGTTTCAACCCGGAAACCCAAATTCTTTAAAAGAAAACAACGACCGCGGAAGTCTACAACAACATATAAGATTTGATGCTCTGGAACTCTCTCCTACCATAATTAATGGTGTTTTTAGAGTTTTGATTTATTGAATATTGGACATTCTGTATATTTCATAGGCGTCGTAATACAATGTGTAGATAGGACAAAGTATGCAATTTTATCTCGTAAAAATTGACGCTTAAATATATCTGCATTTCGGATTCTTTTAAGGAAACAGCTGGATTTAAATTTTGAGCGATTGAGAAATATCTCGAAATTTGCTACAAATAGGCATATGAAATCCATATTAATCTGATTTGCTTCTACATGAAGAAACCAAATACGTAATAATATATACGCTCCCCTATTTAAAATAACGAATTAAATCCCTGGTTCCCTACTTACCGATCAACCTGTATGAATGGAAATATTTTTAGAAGATACCTCTTATGGCATGCATTGCCTGAAAATATTGATCTCCGCCCTACTATTTACACAGTCTTAATTAAACCCTCTTTGAAATACTAATACATCTTATATTTTGCTTTCAATGTTACGGATCTCATGTAGAATATTTCGTTTTACCGAAATATTTATCGCTAAAATTTTGAAAGCTATATTTATTATATCGCGTTGTAAATAACTTCTACTTTTCCGACATAATTATTGTGCAACAGGGAGAAATAAGAGCGAGACCGACTCTACGATAAAATTTTGTTCCACGCGAAACTTTCTTAACACATAAAACATCGCCTCACTTTTATTTTAAAATATGGCGTTTATAGACTACTGAAGAATTACGAAACGCTTGGAAGATATTTATCAAGCATTTAAATTTATTTGCCAAATTTGTGAAAATATTGCGAAGAACTCCAGACGATATACATTAAAGGTGTCTACACGCTAGCATTTGATAAGAGCCGGACGTCAATCTAGTCTGGTCATTCGCCTTACGATGTACTAAACTTTGGAGGTGATATTTAAGCTGGGGGCTACGAAAGGAAAAGTGAGATGGCATGAAAGGAGATCACTAAATGGAAACAAGAGTGTTGTTTCATTTTCGGTGTAACTAATATACTGTAATGTTTTATACGACGAGAGAAAGATATAATTTCTCGAAATTAATTGCGCTAAAAATGTTTCTGGAACTCGGCCTATTCAAACCATCACACTTGTCTATCACTTCGAATTACTAGTAGAATTCAAACGGTAAACACTTTCAAAATGGGAGCTACAGCCAAACACGCGAATACCACACTCAAAGTCAAAAATTTAATTATTCACCTCACTCCTTTATTTAATCGCGATAGCGATTGCTTCAATCGCAGCTAATTTTGATAATTTTACCTTTCGAAAAATAGTGAAACTCAATCGGATACTTTTATTTTTAGAAATAGCATGAAGCATGTGATGGAGGGACGCAACAGAAAGCCTGATTCTATGCTATTCTGTGACAATATCACCACTAACAACTACGCAATATTCAATTTTAGTTACGAACAAGATGATTATCTGACAACGAAAAATTTCTGACGGTGAAATAAATAATTTACGAAATTACAACAAAGATACCACTGAAATTATTCTGAAGATTGTTGTAGAAAAAGATTACATTAAATCGGTTCTAGGATGTGAGGAAACTGAACACAAATGGGAGTTATGATGTATCTCTCCCGTTAAGTTCGACCTGCCGCAATAGTTCTTTTTGACAGTTTTTCCGCTAAGTGATTATTCCGTTCCACCGATACTATCGTTGGCTGGACTTGTAATATTCTCCCAACTCCCACGCTACCTAGATCGTAGGACATAAAAGGAGTTGAAGCCACTGAAAATGATTTCATAACCGCCAGGGCGACATTCACAAGTTGAACGCGTGGATATGCTGAACTCACAACGCTAATGACAGCTAGACTCGATGTTGTCAATTATAACACTGCAATACCTATTAGAGTCGTCATAATTTAGTTCTTAAGAGAACTTCTACTTCAGATGTTTTTCGTTTGGAAGCCTGCGAAAGCTAGTAAGCCATGTGCTTAAAAATTTCCCCGCATAACAGTGCTTATATTTTTTAATATTCACTATTGGCGTTTAACATATTTCTTATAAAGTCATTTTATTCGATGTTACATGAAAATTAAGAATTTTGTTCAAGCGAGATAAAATTTTAAAAAAATTAGTAAAAGTTGCTGCAATATTTTAAAATAGTTGCTAATTTGTCTATACTTGAATATTTTTATACCATACTTCCTAATTCCTACGTCCAACGTCCATGTTGAATTATTTACTTCATGTTGCATTCTTATCGTTTTAACACATTTCGTAAATATTTAACATTCTACGTGACTTTAACTTACGAAAGTTCCTTGTCCTTTTTCTTTATTCTCATTTAATTGTTAATTGTTGTACTGTAGTTTGACAAACACGCCAAAGAATCCTAATAAAGACAAGGCCAGTATAACCTGCCCAGATGGGTAGATCTAGCAATTAAATCTCATGCGTACAAAGGTAAATTTGATGGATATACAAATAATCCAGCTTTATGTTTCTAAATCTAGATTATTTTTGCCCATAAAGTGAACTCATTGGGTTTTCATTTTCTTTTGTTATTTTTTTTTTTTCAATTACAACGAGCGTTAGAAAAACCGTCACATACCTAGCGATATAAGACCAAAATGGGCAAGAAAGATTTAATTAACATATCTGCGACGGTTTCGGAGAAACATTTTGCGTTTACCTAACTTTTTTATTATATACAAACAAGGGTAAAAGCTGGGAGCTATGAGATGTAGAAAGTGGCTTCCTTCTCGGCCCCCATTTCTGCCGCAAGGACATTCGAACTCTTACGAAAATGTCTAGGTTGGCTTGGATTCGATCGAATTCTTGATGTACTCGTTGTAGCTCTTCGCGGTTATTTGCAGACGGTGCATTGAAGTTTTCAAGTAGTCCTAAAGGAGAAAATTAAGCGGGTTTTAAATCAGGCGATCTTGCAAGGCATGATAGGGGTTCGCTTCTTACTATAATTGTTCAAAAGTTCCGTGCAAATACTCTAGAACGGTAATTGAAAAATCCGCCGGAGCACCATCATTTAATGCCTTTGGTTCAAAGAAATGTCGTCTAACAGATCACCAGTTGTGTTCCGCAGGAAGTTTTTTCTTTTACTCAATTTATTTAAACGAATTATTGCGATATTGACGAATTAAAAAGTTGCAAGTGTTGTTCTTATAACGAGGTACGCTTTTAATTCCGGTTGCTAAAATTTCCTTGCTAGTATTAGATATCGCAGCATGAAGTTGAGGATTTTCTTACGCAAGCGCTGGAACCCTTTGGAGGTTTACATGTGACATACGTCATCTATAAAGCAATAAGTTTCATGATGCAGCGTTTCACCTTCTAAGAATACGTAAAGTTTGTCCAAATTTATTACGAAAGTATGCGTTCTGCTACGAACACTATTCGTCGGCTTTGTGTTGTTTTTGTTCGATGTATAATCGCAAAATTTGAGCGCACTAGTTCTATTCTTGATATTAAGAGACCATCACGAGAACGTAATGTTCGTCCAGCTGAAAATATCAATAGGGTGAATGAAAGTGTCACCGAAAATCCAAAGATCTTCATTCGTCAACAACAAATTATGACAAAAGAGCTTCGCCTACATGCATACAAGATTCAATTGCCCCAAGAACTGAAACCCACGGTCCATCAATACCGACGTGTGTTTGCCGATTAGATCTCAGAGCAGACTACAGTTAATAACGAATTTCACAAATGAATCAGATTATGCGACGAAGTCCATTTTGACATCGGTAGATACGTTTATAAACAAAACTGTCGCTTGTAAGGACACGGAAAAGATTGTGGAGGGGCTAAACCGCCAGAAAAATTGTGCAAAAGATTTCCTGATTGGCTTGGCCCTCAATATCGTGTGATTTAACACCACTATACTTTGTCCTTTGAGGTTTTCTTACGGATCAAGTCTAGGCAAATACCATAGACAACTAATGATAAAAAAATAATATTCGCGCGATTATTGGTGAAATTAACATGAATATAGCCAACAAAATAATTGAAAATGTTAAAAAAAGATTTACCATAGGAGTCGCGGTGAACATCTTAAGGTTTTACTTTGCACTGATGTTAATAAATTGATTAGTTTCTAAAAAATAAGAATTTTATTCAGTATTTAAATCCCTAAGTTTCTGTTGGAGACTCAATATAAATCTTTGTTATTTTAAAAATACAAGATTTTGTTGTCCCAAAATTTTTCTCCTTGAAATGACTCCTTGAAATAACGTTTTGTATGCATATTTCGCCATAGGTTAAAATTATGGGAAGCAGATGCATCTTGACAAGAAGTTTTTAAAAAAAGAGATACTACTACGTTCCCAGCATACCGCCATGTACCATTATTCCTAACTACTTAGTAGAACTTTACTGATGTTTATTAGGATAAAACAGCGATTAATAGGTATCAGGGACTCAAATCTTCCACCTTAAAGAAAGCTCGACAGTTAGACGGTGACCCCGAAGGTCATAATGCATTTATTGTACGCAATCATTGAAATCTACGGCCGCCACAGTGGTACTAACGGTTTCCTACTCGCAGTAGTAGAAAAAAGACTCTGAGAAGTCGTTAATAAAGCACGTGACCAGTTCTTAAAGCAAATCGATAAACAATAACAACGAAAATCGCAGATTCTATTACATTAGAAGCGCAATAAACTAGAATCTAATGTAATGTGCATTAGGTAAACTTATCAATGAATAAGCTCCTATTTTGTTCTAAATCCTAAGTTTTCTTACCGAGCCCGTAGTAAATAGCATTTTTTGCTTGTGTCGCAGGAACCTTGAGTATGTGAATTGTGTGTAAACTGTTGCATACGTCTATTAGCAATACCAGCTCGCCGTTAAGAATGAAGCGCAGTTAATTATATCCTGACATGCGAATGGTGACTCAAGAGGTGTATTGCACTTATCATAGTAGCTACCTGACCCGGAACCGAACTCTCGACTCCTAATGCTCTCACAACTAAAATTCGGGGCACAGAGCCGTTAAAATCAAAATGAGGAACAGTATCAAGGAGTTTGTACAATAACAGTTGTATTTTTTATTCCAAACAGATTGATGTGCTATCTTCTGATAGTAGAAAATTGAAGATTTCTTTTAGTCGTTTTTGCTGGCCTCAAGGATCTAATCTATTATATATTTAATTTATTTTTAAATTATTTTTTTGAACTTCTGAATAATTAATCAATTTTTTTTAATGTTATTTTCGTTCATTTCGTTTCTTACACAAGGTCTGCACCGACTACGTGGACGGAAGATAATTCCATTCCTGAGCAATTTAGACGAAAAGTTTCGGAACATGGCTGTAAATTTTTGTTATTTGATTTTGTTTGGGATTGTTTTAGCAATCCACTTAAAGTACCTCCAATATTATACGTGTGGGTGAATTCGGGCGTCCTTCGTAGTGACGCCTTCCAAACAATAAAATTTGAATCACCACCCTAGCCTGTAAGGCGTTCAAGATATGGGCCTTTGACATTTTGTAAAAATCTCAAAGTATGTCAATTATCTAAAAAAACTGAGGTACATACAGGGAATATTCAGAGTTGACTTGAATGGAAGAGGAGCATCGTAATGGTGATAAAATATAAAATTTTGAATAGTGCTGTATAGAAAATGTGGCAGAAATTTATTGTAACAGGACTTGTGGAAAATGTACGAGGTCTTAGTCGAAAAAAGGAAACAGCTGCTACAGAAAACATTTGAAATTGTAAGACAGGTAAAGCAAAATCCTCTAGTTTCTTGCTGGGAAATCGAGAAAATGTTAGCACTGAAAAGCACGCAGCCCTCGTCGTCTTACATCAATGCGGTGAACAAAACTAAAAGATTGAAGTTTGCTAAAAAGATTGTTGTGAAACCGTTGCCATCGGTTTCACAACAATCTTTTTAGCAAACTTCAATCTTTTAGTTTTGTTCACCGCATTGATGTAAGACGAGGTGTAAAAGGTGTAAAAAGATTGTTTGGAGTGACGAAAGTAAATTCGAACTATTTGTTAAAAAAGCAAAAGAGGAAGTGTGACGGAAATCCTCTACTGCCTAAGAGGATAAACACACTATCAAAACAATTAAATTTGGTGGAGGATCAATTATGATATAACTCTGCCTCTCGTTGCACGGGGTGGACAATTTAAACAAAATATTAGAACACCTTCGGTTATACTTTCATTACATCATTACTTTTATTGTTTGTAGGATGTATTTCTCAGCCTTCTAATGATATTAATTTTACTAATCTTTTCTTGTTATTAATATTATTTCTTGTTACATATTGCAGAATAAAGTTAACGGTTTTTCAAATATCTTTCTTTGTGTCCACTTAATCTTGTCCCTGTATGTAAAATTGCAGAATTAACATTTGTTAATTGTATTATAGTGTTAAAATACATTGAATTATATTTTATGGTTACCATCCCTTATTTTTTTAACGTGCAATTATTAAAAGACAATAATTAGTAACCAAAAACAACCATACGGGAAACAGTAATCTTAATAAACGTTTAAATATCAGCTCAGATTTCTCGCAATACGATGATGCTATCGAATTTTCGCACATAATCGACGGCCCCACTCTGCAACGGTTTCCTCGGTACGTTTAGCATAATAACGGAACGTTAATAAGTTATTACCTATGCGTAGATAAGTATACACACAACTGTCAGCAGCGGAGTCAGTACGCCACGATGAATGCATCGATGGAACCTACTAAGTTTCGCACCTAGAAATATTTACGACAAATTTATTGTTAACATGCGAGTCGCGTATTCTAGGTTAAGCTTATTGTTAGCCGTGTTGATTGTGACGCTCGAGAAGTGGTACAATAATTCAATGCATTTATGACTCGCCAGCTAGTAAAATATACGCAAAAATGCACTTCGAAGTAACACCTTTAATTATGACAGATATTACCTCCTATAAACAATTAGCCTTGTTTTATTAAGTTAACATAATAAAACAATTTGATTGATATAAGATAGACACACTAAAAAATCGTCAGTAAAGGCAAATATTTAAAAAAAATCATTCTTAAGACACACATCAGCTTTGCTCCAGAAATCGAGAAAGAATTTCTTTTGCGTATCATATTATAAAAATAGGAGTTGGTGTTCCCGGAAACATATACAGCCGCGGCTATATAAATAGCACAGGTAAACTGATATGGATGAATTTATAAATTTGTAAATGTTAACAAGTGATTTATTTAACTTAGGTTAACAAAAATGTAACAGATGGCATGCAGCTTATAATAAACACACAATATTTTATAAACTTCAAGATAAACAAATTAAAAAAATAAATATATTATTTTTTAAGTGGGCGTAGAAATAGCACAGTTAATAACAATAACGAAATACTGTATTATTTCTCTTTTTTAATTCTTTTGCTTTTACATTTAATATTTTGTTGGAAACCCTTTACAAGCTAATATTGCTGCACATCTTCTCGGCACGCTTTCAACTAATTTTTGACATCTCTCTATAGGAATGTTACGCGAGGCTTCTACAATAGTATTCCATAATTCGTCTAATGTCGCTGGAGATTTAGACTTTATAACAACCTCAACATCCCCATAGATTTTCTATGGGATTTAAATCAGGGCTTTGTGCAGGCCATTCCAACACTCGAATCTGTTTTTCCTCTAGCCACAGTTTTACGGTCCTCGCCGTATGTTTGGGATCATTATCGTGCATTAAACTCCAGGTTACTGGAAGAAATTCATCAGCATATGGTTCCATCACGTTTTCTAAAATGTTGCGATAAATGTTCCTGCAATTCTGAATATAGGCCCTACACCACGCCATGACATAGAAGCCCATACCATTACGCTTCCTCCACCGTGTTTCAATGTTTTTATAGTGTACCTAGGGCTGAATCTCTGATTGATGGGTCGTCGCACATACATTTTTCCGTCAGACCCAAGTCGGTTGTATTTGCTCTCATCTGTCCAAAGTACAGATTTCCAGAAAGAAAGCGGCTTTTCTTTGTGCATTTTCGCAAACAGTAATCTTCTTTTACGGTTTTTATTTGACACGAGTGGCTTCCGTACTGCAATACACCCATGTAAGTTAAATTTCTTCAGCCGACGTCATATTGTTCTTCTCGATATAACAATACCAAATTGTTTATTAGATTCGGTTTTTATTTCTGTAGCTGTGCGAAAAGGATCTTCTTGACTTAATCGACGAATAAGGTTGTCTTGTCGTAAGGTTGTTTTACGAGGCCTAATCTTTCGTTTCTTGTTTTCTAGTTTTTTCCGTCTGAATATGCTTTATCGCATTTTGTATTAATTTACGTGAACAATTTAATGTTCGTGATATTTCTGAAATTGATATGCCCTTCTCTTTCATGGTGCAAATTAACTCTCTTTTCTCTGGTGTGCAATGTTTCCCTCGTCATTATACTAACACCTAAATTTTTTTTTTTGTTATTAATAAAACGTTAATTTTAAAAGTGGTAAGTACACCACTTTTTTGGTACAAAATAACTTGAACCGTAACACTATAATAAGCTACAGAACCGACAACTGTGCTATTTATGTGCCTGCTAGAAAAGTCAAACTAATATTTTTTTTCATTGAATGCCGAATTATTGTTCTAGAATACGTAGCTAGGGGAAGTACACGCAACCCTCTCGGGGACTCTCACGCTAGTTTAATAAAAATTTAAACGGGAACAGCTTGAGCGGTATATATGTATAACATTGTAGAAAGTAATCTTAAATCCTTTTAACAAAGAGAAGAAGAGAGCAGGGGGTAGTGGTACTATACTTTCATGATACGGCGTCTCTGCTTCAGGCTTCGATCATCAAGTATTTCAATGGCTTGATCCAAGGAATTCGATGAAGCAAACTCGTTAACTTACTCGAAATAATCGTTAGCGAAAATAAAATAGATGCTTTTTCTTTCTACAAGATCGACGAGTAAGGTCTGAATCTGTTTTTAAACTGAGTGTGATTTGGGTAACCCATAGTACGATTTAGACAACCGGTGCCAGTGGTGCGATTAAGGCTACAAGTTCCGGAAAAGTATGAAAAGTGGTACGATATAGACAACCGTACCCTACAAAAAGATTAATTCCTAACAGCGAACCATTTTCCCGTAACCATGGGTAAAACGGAATGATTTCGACAATTGGAATGTCAATACTAGAATGAATTTTACAATCCACACTCTGCTATAAATCCGAGAGGACTTAGTTCAGCACTGGTGATTGATAGCGGCGGTGGGTAATGACGTAACGGAGGGCCGCGCACGATGTAAAAAAAAGAGTCTACTTAGCAGGATCTAAGGCTTAGCCTTAGCGATTCACTCCTTCGCACTGCAACCAAACCTCAGTTACAATTAGATGATTTTCTCTTTGAAAGCCAATTTTCGACATGTCGTCTAGCGAAAGTGAAGATTTCGACAAAAAATCGGTAAACAAACTATTTTCTCTCTGAACTCGTGATTTTATTTGAAAAGTATAGCGCCCCGAAGGCAGTATCAGAAAAGAAAATTACATGGAATACTATCGTAGAAGAATACTCACAAGGAACTGGAAAATAATATAACGCTGCGTAGTTAAACAAGCCATTAATTAACTTGAAGAGTCAAATAAAGAAGATAACCGACCCAGTTAGCAGGAAATAAAGCGATTAAGCTTCAAGACTGGGAAAAAGATGATGAAAAGATGATCAAAAAGTGTATAGTGCACTTATTGCAATACATAACTAAAACATGAAAAATACCGAAATAAATTCAAGCATTTCCTGTCACGGCGAACTTTGATTACATTGTCTTTCAGCTGTCAATGGGTTCATCCTCACTTATGCTTGTAACTTTTTCATCAGCATCTGCAGTGGTCTGTACATTAATACTGGCACAACCTTTCCGATTGGTGGACTCATCACCAAGTAAAGGTGGTTTCTCAATTGCCATTTAGCAATCTAAAGCCGGTATAACAGTTGGCAATCGAAAACGTTTTTGCCATTCTACCTTAGCCATATAAACTTCCTGCATTTTGGAATCCAGTCGTCAACTTTTAGAAGGATCCGATCCATAACATAGTTAACCGTTTTACATACCATAGAACAATAAACTTGAAAATCATCAGCCATACCAGTCTGGAATCCAGGATAACCTTTACTACGAAGAAGTACTTCCAGCCGTTTTCGGGAAGTCAACACTCCGCCACGTGTTTCGTTGAATTTCCGATCCGTTAGAATGAATTTTCTTCAAAGTTGGTCGCTTAATAGACAAAAATGTGAGAATTCATTTTTAGGAAATGATTTGAGTTATGCAGGAAAACCCCGATAATTTGACGTTCCTTATGGTTCAAGCTCCCTATAGGCATAAATTACCCCAGCGTAGCGCAGCGTTTTACCTAGAATCTCCTTCAATATTAAACCATAATAACAAAATCGCAGCGGCTTAGTAATTACAACCCTATTACCAACCACTACTGAATAGGACAAGCCCAACAAAAAATTAATTGAGAGCAAATAACTCTTGACGGCTTTTTGAAGGCGAGAAATTTTAAACTGTACTTTTGCGTTTTTCACTATTATACCTAATAAATTGCTATGTCCATTATTCTTCTTCCTTTTTTGTAATGCATCATCTGTTAAAATTTTCAATTGGTCGAAATGCTTTTGGTGTCGGCTATCGCGTCTCCATTGCGCTATTTTTAAACATCAACGCACATACTAACCCGAAATTTTCCATTAAACTTACAATAGAACACTGGCAACCCAAAAATTCAGATTTCAATAATATTTTCAAAAGATACTTAAATTTTGCGTTCGTTGCACAAAATTAGAAAAAGCATGCCTCGTTCAAATAAGCGTGCTAAAACACATTAAATTATTTCACAGTTAAGCTTAAGAAGCTAAGATTCGATATCGACCAGGACCAGTATTGTTGAAAATTTAATGGACATTAAAGCGGACGTTGATTTTTCGAAAATATCCTGTTTAGCGAAGAAGCGCATGTTCAAATGTTACTGTTTAGTGTGGGAGTTGGGATGGCGAAGTGATTGGACCACATTTCTTCGAAGACAAAGGTGGCATTGCAGTTATAGTTAGTAGCGACCATTGTCGTGACATGATAAACAAATTGTTTTCTTAACTGCGTTGGCCGATACGTATTTGGATGATAAGTGTATGGTTCCAGCAGGACAGAGCAATATGCCGCATAGCACAAGAAACAATGTAGTTGATCCAAGAAAAATTTCCGGAGTGTGTTATTGTACACAGTGACAACCCTAATTGACCACCAAGGTTGCATGATCTCGCGCCATCCGATTTTTAGTTGTACGATTTTTTCACACATATTTTAATCATTCAACAATTTAGGGGATAAAGATGAAATTCGACGCGTCATTGGTGAAATTAAACGACAAATGTGCGAAATTTTAAAAAAAATAATTGCTAAAGTTGATGATGCCTTTTCTTCTCAAAAACTTAGTATTTGTTTGTTTTTAGCCTCTTAATAAGATCTAATAAGATTTTAACCTGGTTAAGAGGCCATAACACTCGGAATGAATGTACTCTGTCTATAAAATCCGTTAGAACACAAAAGGGGAAATATGAAAATTAATAATAAAAAGAAAATAAAAGAAACATTATATTTTAAGGTACAGCCCCAACACGATTTATTTGAGAGTATCAATCATATTGCCGCGTACAATAACATTTTTAACCACATATGCTGGAACGAAACATTTTGTAACATTTAGAGTAGACACTGTATTTGCAAGTATTAACAACGAAAAAAATTAACTTTGAGGACACAAAAGCACCCAGTATCTTGACACGTTAGGCATTTATAGCACGCCTCCGTACAGACAAGTAGGTTTTTGCCATTTCCCCACGGAGAGACTTGCTCTGAAGATTCGCTAACATCATAGGCGCATCAATGCCTCTTCGACATTGCAATTATTTGTAGTGTTGAGGTTAGTACGAATACTTATTTGCTGATTTAATTGCTTTTTGAACAATCATGTTTCAATGATGTAATGTAACATTTTCTAACGAAATACTTTGTAGAAAGGCGAACGTACTTACAAACAACTTACGAAGTATTTACAAAGAAGTAATAAATAACAAAGTTTTATGTGGATATGGAGGATACGTATAACTTTGCGAGTTTAAAAACTCACACGTTATTAAGAAATACCTTATGCAATGTTGCATATTTAATATGAAGTTACTTAAGCTTTTTAGTAGGTAATTTAGCAGTTCTCCAATAAATTCCCAAATATTCATATGTACACTTTATATCACGTAACCTTTATACATATTTTACATCATTGGTCGATGTAAATTTAAATACTTTTTTTACAATGCCTTCGAATTTAGTCTATGTCACTGAGGCTGAGCTATTGCGATTATCGCTATTTAACTATTAAGATACAACGTTAATATATTACTTATTGGAGATAAAAAACAATGTAAATTCGTGGAAACGGTAGTAATCTGTTTACATTTTCCCTACATTTTCCCTACTTTTTATCTTATTATTCTTCATCGAACGTATATTCGTCCCGTTTTCCGGATTGCCCCACGTTAACAGCGCCGGATTTTCTCGACGACCGAGTGTAAACGATTACGTAGCAGAAAAGTGCTAGGGAGGTGAGCACGTCTCTTCAAAATTTTTAATTCTAACACCCGCATATTTTCACCGTACGGATATTCGTAAATCGATTAGAGAGGATGCTAACGCATGAACGATCTCTTTGAAATTTACTAATTCATTAATTAAACCGAAGACGAAGTGAAAGAGAAAATTGTGACCGAACCGATCTGTAGTGTGCTCCGGAATCGTTATTGAATCCACAGGTATAACGCAAAATATCGCCGTCGTGGATCGAATTGGAAAGAACCGTACCCAGTAGTTGGGCGTGCGCACGCGTATCACCCAAAGGTACACTCACATTAGGCTGAAAGCATCTGTGTGTGAGTATTGTTGTTTCGAAGTTAAAAAGAATATCATTCCTTTATATCGTTACTTTTCTATGAGTTAGTTGCCTATATTCCTATTGAAATTAAAATAGTTACACGCAATTCAACGCTAGTTAGGCTTCATATAGTAAGGTTGCTTCTATTTATTTATGATCCACAAAAAAAAGAACATGAAAAAAATATTCCTTATTATCACTTTTACCTGCGATAGTTGTTTTCCCAAGCACATATTTTCTCATTCATCTTTTGCTAGTATCAAGTTGCTTTTCACATCCGGTTGATGACTGTAACATTAACAAGGTACCCTTGCCTTCATAAAAATGTGTGACAAGCGATACTATTATTTCATTATCCATTTTAAACATGTAGTTTGTAAAATATGACAACTAAAAAAAGCGCCCCGTTAAAGTACCTAATATGCCTTTGAAGGCCCAAATCCTACCTAAAATTCTAGACTGGTGATCTATACGAGCAACTGAGCAATATTTTAATTAAAAAAAATATAGTGTTTGCTATAAAGAAACGCTGGAATGAAAGAAAGACGTTAGCCAGAAGTGTTGGAAGTGGTAGTTCCAAAATCTCTGTTGCAGAAAATACTATTTTCTTAAATATACTAAGAGACTAATTAGCATTTATGATTCATGGTTAGAGCTTATGGTATACTTTGGCAAGTCATCATGAATAGACATCCACTTGAGCAACGCTACCAAATTATTCAAATTCATTTTCAAGATCAGTCCTATGATATCCGCGTCGTCCTTTCGCCGTTTGACCTCAAAAGCAACTAACTCGTTGTTTTACCGCAAAATTATGTTCAGAGATGAGGATCATTTTTGACTTAATAAGTAAGGCGCGTATAGAGTGGGACCAATCCACAAGGAACCTTAGAAACTCCATTATAACCAGAAAAATGCACTGGGCCGGTTTAGCCGTCGGTTGCTAGCATCATTGGGCCTTATTTCTTCAAAAATCAGGCCGGAGCTCGCATTACAGGCAGTGGAGATCGTTACCACATCACGATTAATAATTTTTGTAATTGAAACTATGGACGACATTGATCCGTACAAGATATGGTTTCAACAGAATGGTGGTGTGTGCTATATGGCGGCGGCAGACGTCGCCTTATTGAAATCAAAATTTGACGACAATTTAATTAATTTCGGGCAATGCACCTATCAGTTGACCCGGTGTAACTAATCTTCCACTGTAATTAATTTCTATGCGTGTTTGTCTTTCAGACAATTTTTAAAATTTTTTAAAATTTCAATTTAAATTGGCAACTTGTTAAAATATCTTAGACTTCTCTTTAAAGCTGCCTACAAGCAAACACATTTACATATGTATATATTTCCTGATGTAATTAGCAAAATACTTCTAAAGAGGTACATCCATCTTTTATGATTAAGTTTTCAATATATCTGTGACCACACTAGGTTATTTAGAATGCCTGCTGAGAATATTTACAATTAAAATTACACAATTGATGAGATTAACGGTTTTACATATACGACTCAGATGCTTAAGTAACTTACAATTTACACGATTCATTTAAATTTTTAAAAGAACGAAACAGAATATGGTGAGATTAGATAACAAAAAAGTAGTGCTAAATTTTTGAGGTAATTTCGTAGCATACGCAGAAAACAACAAGTGAAATCAACTTACATCTATGTTTCGATATAATTAGGGAAAATCCGAATAATTTTTTCTAAAATATTATACAGCGTGTCTGAAAATTACCCTTAAATTTTCGAATGGAAAAAGAGTCAAAATTGATTTTTTTTTAAATACAGCTACCTGGTAAACAACACATAAGTATCGGCAACCTCCGCAGCACACAAGTTACAACCGCTGACCGAATGATGAGGACCATTCGTGTCCTCGAAGTGGCTGTCCCGGACTAATTATTATATTACTATATAATAAATTAAACTTGTGTGGTGCGGAGGTTGCCGATATTTATGTGTTGTTTACCATACTAAGCCACAGTCCTTGCTATCATTATACAACTACTTATTTCTCAAAAAAAAGTCAGATTCATTACGCATCTAAAACTGATACTTTTCAAGGCATTCAGGAAAATGTGTATTGTAAAAAAAAAGACTACCCAGTAATGAGACTGTAACATATTCCTTAAAATGTCGTCCTATTTTGAAGATGCGTGACCATTTCTTAGTTCTAAATACGTGGGGACTTGCATTGCTTCAGTAATGAGAATTGTGCTTGTTTGGGAGTCCATTTCTTGTAAATTTGTCATCATTTGTCCAGATAATGTTGTCCAATAATAATTACTCTTACGTACTCTTGATATCATATTATATAAATAAATTCGTAAAAACCACGTTTTTGAATTTTTGTCTTAACGGATTCGAAGTTTTTTAACTTCTGTATTACTCGTTTAACTGTGTTTGCTGACGGTTTTTATTTTTGTGGATACCAAGCGGTATCCACAAGTATCTCATGTTTTTGATATCACCGTATTGCATTATCCATAACCGATAAACAAATCATAATAATCTTCGTTGCTACAATTTAAACGCACCGGCATTGTTTATAATTAAAAACTAAATGACCTTTCATAAAATCTGGATTGTTTCGTAATAGTTATGTATAACTTAGATATACAAAAATTGGATGATATTTCTAAAAACTACGTAAGCTCCATTCTTACTCCGTACATATATTAAACATATATAAACATTATCACAGTGATAAAAGTTCACATACACTCGGTCATCTGCCAAAAATGTACGAATAAGCAAAATTTTGCAAATATGGTTAGAAATAGCAACATAGCAACATGCTTTATCAAACAAATCCTAAAAGTGAATTAGGAATTAAAAAATGTGATAATAACATATAGGCCCCGTATGAACAAGCTGCTTTAAAATGTCAAAGAGATTAATATAACTATAAAATTCAAAAAAGCGAAAAATGATTTGCTCAACACCACGCTTTATAGTCTCCGGAACTTTTTTAACGCAACATTACATATAACAATGAAAATAAACATTATTATTGTTATATCCTTTTTTGGATTTCATTTCCTCTGCAGAATTCTAAGAGCCACTAGTTTCATTTCTTTTCGATTCTTCTCTTCAACATAGAGGAGTGCTTGTTTTATTTATATTACCGAGGTCTATGAATTTAGATCCTGAATGTTATAAAAAAAGAGAACATCGTGTTGCTTAATTATTTTCTGAAAATAATGCCAGTATCCGATCTATTTAAATCAGAATGGCTCATCAGTTGGACGGAAATAAGATAATTGCACAAATTTTCCTCCATTTCCTAAAACGTATTTACGTTGACTGAGAAAAAAAATTAATTCGCCGATCTCGCAAATCGAGTTATTACATCGCAATGATGTAACAACATCGTCGGAGTGCGAGCTTTCCGTTGTAGGCATCAGGAGTGGAGCTTTCCCGTGAAATTTTCCCATTGTGAACCGCTCCTCCGCTTTGCAGCAGCGTTCCTGCCGGCATAGTATCGAATTATACTTACAACGCTTCACAAATATAGACTCTCCACCACAAAAAACCACCATTTCTATAGTAAATAATTCCGTGCAGACCAGCGATCATTAAACAATTAAACAATAACCATTTAATAAGCAAATAACAGTAATCATCCCCGCAAGCTTTAAATCTACGTGAAATAGAGTGCCGTGAAACGCCATCGTTCGTATTATACGGAAATGCAGATCATCCTTGCCTTGAATTATGTCTGGTGTGTTCTTAACCTGCATCCGCCGAAATCGATCTGAAGCTATATTGATTTATAAAAATAAAAGATTTAACGAAAGTAACGTGAAGAATATAACAAGAATTTATAAATCCCAAAAGTAATCAAGTGGTGTGATCATCCAGTCTCGTCTGAAGTAAATAAATAAATTTCGCGTTACGTCGATCGAAACGAAATATTTAAAGAAAACGCGTATTTACATTCGACGTTACTGCAACATACACGATACGTATAACCTAAATGTGTTCCGGTATTTGTGATGTACAAAAAAGAAGAGTGTTTTCATAATATTATTATTATTATTATTATTATTATTACAACGCATATATAAAAAGTTTCTATATTCATTGTTATGAGTTTACCATAGTTTAAACGTGTTATTGTGTTGAAATCGCAAAAGAAAAAAAAGAAAAATTTATCGTGGTCACCTATGCAGTTCAAATAACAAATTTTATGTTGAGTATTACGAGTTTATACTTATTAGTATCTATCATAATCACTATTTCGTATTTCTATCTCTATACATCATTATTAATAGCGGCCTTCTTCTATATTGAATCATAAAATACCTACTATATTAAGAATAAGCATATTACAATTAAACCAAATAAAACTAATGTTAGAATTTCGCGAAGCAATATAAATCACATTACTACATTAACATATACGTCAAGGAATACAATAAAACATACAGACACACACACTTAAACGAAAGAAATAATTTAATACTCAACCATCACCACCACCCTTTTAAAATATAGAAGACTGTATTAGACTGAATTTTGACTGAGAAGATCATCAAAAGCCGACTGAATAACAACACCAATATTGACGTCGAAAATTTCTTTCTTCGATTTTTTGGTGTTCACTTTATTTCCTCTTTCTGATTGGCGCGCAGATTTTGTATATTTATAATATATCTAATGATAATAATAATTGTCGTTTGTAGTTAAATAACAACCAAGCAATCAATCCCTTTTTGCTAAATTTAATATATAAAAAAAGTATACACAAGTACATACGAATTGGGAACTGTTTTATACGTTTTTACCGTCTTTCAACTTATGTAAATTAACTTCATTCCGTAAAAGTAAATCGAACGTTTATCAAAGACTGAATCGGTTATAAAGAGGAGTCGTACTAGCGCGGAGTAATACCGAAAAAAGATAAACCGTAAAATAATAGCATAAATAAAAGTTCTAAAGCTCGCCTGCTTTTCTACACCTAATTTATAAGGCCGTATTCATTACTAAATAATACATTTAAACTGGCTGGACAAGAGATACTTCCTGCGGACCTCCAAGAGGTGGAGGATGATTCACCAACGTCAGAAACGCGGGTGGAAAGCACGCCGACGACAACGGCATCCACACAAGCACCACCCTCTCCTTCTAATACCGTCATGACAGGTAAAGGTTAGGTATACTTACACATTACTATATTTATGTGTCGTGATTTCTCCTTTTACATGTAGTAAAGCAGTGCATGCCGTTTAAGCAGGGTTTATTAAGGCTCTAGTAGATTGGCTTCATTTTGCGATTCTAAATAGAGAAATACATACTTACAAGCTACGAAAAAATCAAAAGCTTAGCCTGCTGTCTGTGTATATTTATCAATATTTCAATTCTTTGACCAAATTTTGTACATTTAGGCTGCAGCTTGTAATCCTAGTAATAATCTATTCCAATGCAATAATAAAGAGCGGTATATCTAACTACCAAGCAAACTATTAATGATATTGATGCTGTGCCTGCTTATTGAATATTTATGGACGAAGCTTAAGTTTTAACTCAATGTGTGACAGTTTTATCTATTTAATACCGTCAAACTTTTAAACCAAAACAGTTTGATTCATTGAGGAACCAAACATTGCGCATCTTCTTTCTACGATAAATTATACTCGGTTATCGATTCCGATTTTCGAGTAAAGCGTCCATGGTATAATTCAAAAATGAGAAATTGATAAATCTAAAGGGGTACTACTTTAACAAGTAGAAGAATTCTGTAGAATACGAGCCGTTATTAAGGACGAAGCGGCGATTGCGTATAAACGAACATCAATAGAATCGAAAATTATTAGCGATTCGAACACGTTCTGAAAATTTATTGGTGATAGACGCAATTCCTCCAGGATTCCTAGCGGGATGATTGTCGCATCGTTACGGCTTCCGATGAGACAGTGAACTCATTTGTAATTTGTTCTTCTACTGTCGACGTTCCTCAATCTTTCACGCTGCCTCGTATTGTTATAATGCCGACTGCATTGCTATTATTTTTTTTTTATTATTATAACGAGGTGGTCCCAAAATGGTTTCCTACACTGCAGTCGCGTGGTCCACTGTGCTCCCTGAATAATCCTTAATATCTTAGGACTTCTATAACCTTTAAAGTTCAGAATTTTCTTCGGCTATATACTTGAGAGTTTTCCCGAGTCCACCATTCGTTCCCCTATGCCGCTATGTCTTGTGCTGTTTACTTCAGGGAATAATGAACCACCGGGTTTCTTTTTCTTACCAAGGATTGCGCATCCGTATTGGTAAAACTTTTCCAACGGTCATTTTTCACTTGACGATTGATTGATCTTTTCCGACGTTTTGGAAGGTCAGCAGGGTTGTACCAGTATTAAAAAAGCGATGACCGACACCATCGATGTAACTTCAGTTGATGTTTCCGCCCTTGCTGGTTTGGCCCCATTAATTGACTGAATGCTGATTAAGTGCCAGATTTCTCATCTCTCAGTGTACACCGCTAACATTTACATGCCACCAGACATCGATCTTGGTTACTACGAAACATTTCTTGATGCCCTAGGCCTTATGCTAATGGGCAAGCTATGTGTTATAGTTGGTGATTTCAACGCTCCTGACTTTCGTATGAATGTCTCGGGCGATGGGAAAGCTGCTGCGATTGCTTATTTTATGAAAGCATTAGACATGCGACAAGTAAATTCAGTACTAAATTTCAATGGTCGACTGCTTGATTTTGCCTTTACAAACATACCTGTATTGCTGGAAACTGTGCGTGACGTAGTACCATTTCTTTCAAAAGATTTACATCATCCTGCTCTGGAAATAATTTTGCATCACTATACTCTGCAAAGACGTATCAACTTTCCATCCGACAATAACGTGAGCTATAACTTTCGTCGTGAGTATATGGCGGAATTATATTCAGAGATAGCTACTATTGAGTGGAATTTCTTATCCAGTTATAACGACGTTGATATAGCGGTGCATGCGTTTTATAACACTCTTTATAAAGTCTCTGATCGGTATGTGCCTAGGGTCAGGTCAGGTGGTCGTGAATATCCTGCGTGGTTTAATAACAACATCAAGCAATTACTTGGAATAAAAGAATTATATTTTAAGAAATGGAAATCAATTAAATCTGAGTACTATCTGAATGAATTTAAAAGATTGCGTAGCGATCTTAAGACTAAGATTGAAAGTGCATACATCAGTTATCAAAAATTGTTAGCAATCCTAAGACTTTTTGGGATTTGTAAATAATAGGAGAATGGCATCTAAAATTCCAGGTCACATGTATTACAATCACGAGGAGTTGCTGCAGCCTTTGCATATAGTTGAAGCATTTCCCCGACATCTCTCTGGACTCTCTACAATCACTACTTCAGCTAGCAACCTTCCTGTTATCCGTCCTTTAACATACCTTCAGTTACGGAGAGTGATGTATTATGCAGTGGTACGAGAATCAAAGCAGACTGAACGTCTGGAGATGATGGTACACCGGAAGTTGTCGTGAGGAACTGTGGTTCGGTGTTTGCTCGTCCCCTTACAGTGTTGTTTAACTTATGTGTTAAGTCGTCAAAGTTTCCCAATATCTGGAAGATCACCGAAGTAATCCCTGTTTTCAAAAGGAAAGGAGACTGTAAAAACACATGTGATCATAATCTTCTTCTAACCAAGTTAGATGCCATTGGATTCTGCCCAGCGCTTCTTAGAATCATGTTTTCCTATCTTACGAATAGAGTGGGTTACGTGTTCTATAACGGCTTTACATCAGGTACATTCAATATAGCTGCTGGTGTGCCACAAGGTTCTAATCTCTGGCCATTGCTTTTCAATATATTTATAAATGCTCTTAACAGACTGCACTGCTAACTTTTGGCGTATGCAGATGACCTAAAAATTTATACCGTAATTACTGATAATGTTGATTGTATTAAACTACAAACCAACCTTAATATCATTGTTGAGTGGTGTACTCTAAATAGAATATATCTGAACGCAAACAAATGCTCGGTTGTTTTATGCACAGTCAAATCCCAACTAATCTCCAGAAAGGACAAGGAGAATGATTTGGATGCGCTTTTTGATGCTCGTCTGAACTTTTCTGATCATATTTCCGAGACATGCTTGTCAGCTTCCCGATCCCATGGGTTTGTCATAAGATCATGTCGTAACTTTAATAATCACCTAGCAATTAAAACTCTGTACTTCTTTTTAGTTCAAAGCAAACTGGAGTATGCGTCTTTGGTTTGGTATCAACAAATTACGATTGAGAAGGTACAAAAACGATTTCTAAAATATTTAACATTTAGACTATCTGGGCAGCTATCCCGAGCGTGGGTCTGACTATGTAACACACCTGCCTCAACACAACTTTTTGTCACTTTCTGGTAGACGTAATAGATATAGTGCTGTGTTTTTGTATAATTTACTCAATAGTAAAATTGATACATTTCGCAATTTAGCTTTAATGTACCTTCACGTAATACTCGATCGTGCACTTTCTTAAATGTTCCAAGATCCAGGACAAACATTTTACTTAGATCGCCTGTATATCACATGTCTAGAAATTTTAATGACTATTGTAATGATTTTTTAAACACTTAGCCATTGAACGTTCTCGGTATTTGTTTTCCACAAACTTTGTGAAAAGTTGTTGAAAATGTTTATTTTCATTGTATACTACTTGTTTGACCTGATTAGCATCTTACACTGTATTCTTTTTTTTATTAATGTTCTTATTTTGTCCTTTAAGGGGTACTTACTTGGACAATAAAAATTATTATTATTATTATTAAATAAACATAAGGAATATTAAGAAATAACGACATGAACTAAAGAGGCATGCATAAACTTGGTAATCGATTTAATAAATCGCACTTACACAATGCGAATATAAGAAAATATCTTGCGCCCACACACTAAACGAATACACTGCTTATAAATATAAATAAAGTAAATTAATTCTTCAAATATTGAGTGTGTGTATGGTTCATTCATAATTAGCAGGTCATAAAATTGTTAAAAGCTGCACATGCGATACTAGCGCGCATCGTTATTATGTCACCGCGGATTATGTGCGTTCTACCTTACCTAGCAGCAGCAGCTAGGCGAGTTCTTAGAAGCTAATGCATCTCCGTATCGCCATCGTCGGCCACATCAGCCACATGAGCATCATAAACAAAACAAAACATCGACGAACTACATCCGCTTGCGTATGGGAAGCATACGGGAGTTAACAAGCGGAGAATCCGCGGCCGCTTAGCGGGATTCTCTTCGGCACTGGGTTACCAGCACCATAGTACAGTTATTCAAGGCGACCAGTCCGTTATACGGATCATACCTTCTTGCGGCTGGTTGTTATACCGTTTCTTCTTTACTTTCCATCTTTCTTTCTCGTGCCTTCTTGTTTCGTACCGCTGCCGGTTCTTGCGTGTAGGACTCTCGACCATACGCCAACGGTCTCGCTTCTTCGCCATCACATCACATCTACGTTCCTCGATGGCGGTACCGTTAGCTATCCATTGGCTATATATGGAAGGAGGATACTACGTGTATGTGCCTGAACGAAGCATTCGCGTAAAATATTTTTTTCTTTGTATCAATTTAAATCAACGATGCGATCGCTGGGAATAAGAAATCCGTGTAATATATTTAATTATTTATTACATACTTATTTTCCACATTCCTTAATTCTCGCAGTAATTCGCATATAGTAACAACTCTGGAAACAACAAAACAAACATTATAATTTAATTTTTATTTATTAACAATTTCCATACTTGTTCTCATTTTTTCTGTCAAGGATATCTATCTACCAGCATGTGTTATGAATCGTTTTACGTCAATAATAATTTTACTTGCACAAAATTTCTGCGCCGAGAATCTGAGAATTCTGTAATGTTCTAGGAACTGTACGTAGAAAGTTTACGTATAATGGAGATTTGAATTGTTCCATTAATGAGAATTGTGCTTGTTTGAGAGCCCACTTCTTGTAAATTTGTCATCATTTGTCCAGATAATGTCCAAAAATTATTCGGGTTGAAACCATATTAATGTAAACTATGTTCTTGAATTTTTGCCTTGACCGATCCGAAGATTTTCAAATTGTGTTTGGTGGCGATTTCTGTTTTTGTGGATACCGAACAACAAAGCTATCGTATATACTTGATATCACTTTATTATTTATTTAAATTAATTTAAATAATCGTCGGTCGTACAATTTAAACGTGTTGGCATTGTTTATAATCGAAAACTGTGACATTTCGTCAATTCTGGATACTATTTAAAAAATTACGTAAGCTACACTCTTACTCCGTACTCTTATTGGCGGGTATTTCTTTAAGGAAATTGTGCTACAATACACATATTCCGAAAAATAAGTATTAATTTTAGATGCATAATGAATATGATGTTTCTCTTGTATTTCTATAAGAGCAATTTAATAAGACAGAGAAAAATAAGTAGTTGTATCTAATATTAATACTAATCTAATATTACTTCAAGATTTATTTCCTGCTTGCTTTCTTCTTTTTTTGTAAGCAATGAAAAATTTACGAAACACAATGTGAACCTTCTTCATTAAAAAATATTAAATATATTATAACTACCTGTATAAAATGACTGCAATTGCGAACTTCTTATTAGTAAAGTACTTATTGCATACATTTTTCTGCGACATAATTAAAGTATAATAAAAAATAACTGAAAATGCAAACCCGGTATTTTTAATGCACCGTATGTAGTATAATGGAAAATATGCCAGAATCTTTTCTGAAATTTGTGCCTGCATTCGCCAGCACGCAGTATTTGAAACTGTAACAATTCTGGCAACAGTGTTTACTGATAAAATACATTACGACAGTCCTGTATCAATGAAAACTAAATATACATGGTGAGACATCACTGCAAACTGGGAAGATTTTGCTGTGGTGAATGGATATTTTCCAATTCGACCTCTTTTATCTTCATAGCTATCCAAAGCTGTATTTGATTTCCATTCTATTTGCAGCTAACATAAAGATTACGCGGCTTGGTAAGCGATTCTTCCTTGGTCAAGTTTTTACCAAGATCAAACACCAACTTAAAAAAAATTCTTCTTAAATTTCACCAATATTTCGCTTTTATTGTAAAGCTTCATCGGGGAAATACCCTTTAAACTCATTTAAGTCCCCGATGATGCTTTAAAATAAAAGCGAAATATTGATGAAATTTAAAAGAGTTTGAAAACTTTTTTGAGACGTGGTCATCATCCTATTTCCCGTTTACTACTTTTTTTAAGTGTAGTGACGGCCCAACGGGGTGTATAAGTTTTTTGAAACTTGTCATAACGTCAGGAGCCTTTTAGTGTGTAAAGTGCTCCATGGCCTTGTAACTGTCATCCCTTCGCCGTAAAGGGTGAAGCGCAGTTAATTGTACCCCAACTGCGAACGGTGACTCGGGAGTATACCGGATCCGCTAAGAAAGAATGAACGATAATTGAAATGTTTAGCAGCTTGAAATTTCATGGCTACCTTATTTAACCTTTAACTGTATTTTTGGTCATTTAAAGCATAGTATCGTAAACATTTGACAACGTGTTTATAGATGTTTAAAATCAGAAAAAAGAAACTCTTTGTGACGGAGCCAAAATCCATCATGGTGCCAATAAAAAACAAGATAGTTGTTAGTGTCCAAGAGAGAATCGAAACGTCATATAAAAATTTCGTACGCCATTAGATAGAAGATCGAATGAAATGTGTTTTTAATTTTTCTCTGCAAGGCCAAATAAAGGTGTTAGAAGTAAAAGAAGAAAATGGGCTTCTTCCGTTAAAAAAAAATCATCAATCGAAAATCATTCGCTACAGATTCATTTTTTCCCGGGTTGATAACACATATAAAATGTAGCAACTTTGCCAAATTTATATTTAACCTTCTATCTCTCAATAATAAGCGAGATTTCCATGGTGAGGGTAAAAAATGAATCAACTTGTACATTATAGCATTTTTGAAAATCTCATTAAATTCGGAGACAGAAAGTTTTATTCATCATATTCAATATTTGTTCGAATGGCTTACTTGTTACAGAAAAAAAAAACGTCTCATACAATGTGTTATTACATGCAATCTTGAACGTACATCTTAGGTACCCCAGGAAGATCAATACTTACAGCACCATTAACACGTTCGCTACCGGCGTCCAGTTTACTGGGCGAAGAGGTTTTTTCGTGATAAACCGATCGTCCGCTTTACGCTCTTACCAAGGCATTTAAATGGTAAAAAACGAAACTTGTGAGAATATAGTGGCTGCAATATCAACAAAGCAAACAAATACGAGTATGTTCTCGCTTACAATGAATACAGGTCCGGGATAGATAGACCAGATCAGGTGATGGAACACTATTAACTACCAAGGAAAACCATAAGATTGTGGAGAAAGGTGTTCTTTCATCTAGCAGATATGTCAATGTGGAATGCCTACTACATATGCGTATAAGAAGGAAACAGATACAACAAAATTGTCCTCTTGAGGTTCAAAAAGGAAGTTACAAAGGATATGTTACAGGTCAATGGAAGATACTCTGGGCCAACCAAAGGCCAACAATCAGAATTCTACTATCTGGAGCCAGTTCCACACAAAGGCGGACCTTACAAGAAATTCAGGTACCACTGCCCGATATGTCTAAAAGACCCTAGTTTGCGCGTACATTCATTCTGTAGAAGAAGTAAAAAATAGCGGGTTTGAAAAATTCGAATGCGTCAAGCACTATTTTGTACTAGCTATGCACATTGATATTAAACGTATCAACGTCCAGTAACCTGGAGCAGATTTTTTTTACATAAATTAAATAGAAAAGCCATGTACTTACAGAATTTTCCACGCAACCCATTCACTAAAAGATCTAAACAATTATAGCAGTTAACAAGCAAGTCCCATATATTATAATAAAGTATTTTTAGGCTCGTGCTATTTTCGGACATTTAGGGGGTTCAGCATTTAAGGCCCAATCTGTGAATGTTAACTTCAAGGAAATCGATTTTTTCTTAGGGGAATGTATATTATCGTGAGCAAAAACGCAATCACCATCGATATACATATGTTAGATATCCCTATACCTACATTGTACAGTTTAAGAATTATAAGCAATTATTTTTGCCAATTAAAATTTTAGTTAGCTATGAAGAAATAAATCTTTGCATATGCGACGTAAACAATAGTAAACAGAAAACTGAATGAAAAGGACATAATAAAAGTATAAATATAAATTATAAACGTTCGAAATGTTCGAATTGTTCACAATTCTGCTTCGAGACCATGCAAAATTCTCGTTTGCACTTCTCTTTTTGTAGCTCTTCGAACCTCGTCGTGGTTTAAAGTTCTAAAGCTTCCGTGTACTCTGTTTATGAGGTTTTCTCTATTCTAAACAAAGGTGTGTAAACTTGATCTTTTATATGACCCCATAAATAAAAATTAAGACTTAGGTCCGGGAATCTAGGTGACAAAAGCTAAGATCTATTGGGGCCGATCCATCAATCTTCAAAGATATTTGTAATTTCCCAATATACATCGTGCGAGGAGGGTGCATGAGCCCCATCGATTTGAAACCAACACTGATGACGCGTACTGTGTGGCAGATTGTTCACGAATATGGAAACCACTCGCCTTAGATTTATTTATTGGTGGTAAGTGTGGCTATTTCTCGTTGAAAAGACATGTTCTGCTGACATCCGCTATTCCTTAGGGCGCGGTAGCAAACATGATAATCTTCAAAGGGAAAGTGGTGTAAAAGTACTCCTTAAGTCACTAGAATTTCATCGAAATCTGAATTTTCGGGTTGCCAGTGTTTCTTGTTAGAAAACCTTTTAATTAACATAATTTGGCTTTCCTTAGTGAATTGTGATATCTGATATTTCCTTGGGATTTCTGGCACCATCTTAGCGCGTAAGAATAAACACATAAATAACAGCTAGGTATTGAAAGTGAACAATCCTGGCATTAAGGTCCCTGTGGCGACTGGTTCGATTCCTTACCAGAACGAGGTTTTCTTGTAACAATTAGTTATAGAAATCCCAAGAAAATTTCAGATTTTCGGCCTTTCAATTCTTTTAAAAAATAATTCGCACAAAGATTAGATTATACAGAAATTACGGTTGTACATAATTAAAACATTTCAAATCGTTAACGTCGGAAAAACATTCTTCGACAGGTTCAAAAAAATGTTTCATTTAAAATTGCACACTGCTTCCAAATGCTATCTACGGAATGAAGTTTAACTTTATTGCTAAGAGAGCATATCTATCTCTAACTACTCTAGTACATATTAATATTCTGTAACTAAAGATTGTTGAATTGTGTTACTCACTGAACTAACAAGTTAAAGTCAAAATTCTGTGTATTCTTAACGTTACAGCTACTTATATTCTACTTAACACTCTCCGCAAGTTGATAGCTAACTATTTGCAAATAAAATTAGGTAAAACATTTTTCATGATACAGCTAACAAGATTGTAAGACATTCTTTTTCGTTTCACTCTAGCACTTTTTCGTATTTTAACTGTTGTTCGTTGCATTGCATTTCATTGGGTCAGTAACAGTGACCGCTTTTCCAATTCACGAAGCCTTTCATCCCGCGTGCTTAAGCAAGCGGGATTAATTGCGATTAATCGCGAGCGAGTTGTTGATTGCTGTCTGGGACAAGAAATAAATAACTTAATATGTTAAAAAGACCTGCACTATGCCCTACGTATATTTGCATATACTAATAAATGCAAGCTTGATGTATTCTCGCCCACTCTCTCTTTCACCAAACATCAATTCTTAAGTCACGCTTGCGTATCATGCCCATCTAATGCGTGGACGGGAGATAATTGCTTTCCTTTAAATTTGGTTTCTTAAATAGAATAGTTACGTATTCGATGCTTCTATGGTGATCCTTAATTCACCTCGACTTTCTCTTAGATTATCTGTGCCTATCTGACAGTTTTTGAGATAGAAAGAATTGGAGATATGAGGGATACTTTTAAGTTTTTACAAAAGCAGGCAGAATAAAAACAGATGCAAATTATTTTATTGTCTTTCAAAATATTCACCAATAAAATTTATACACTTTTACATTGCTCTCCAACCAATTCTGCAACCATTTTTCCACTCAGAAGATGGTATCGCCAAAACATCATCGTTTTTCAAAGTTTCAATAGTTTGCTGATCTGATAAAAAAACGTTCCTCGCGCAGTTTTTGTTTGACATTCGGAAAAAAAAACAAGTTCTTGGACGATAAATCAAGTGAATACGACCAATTAAACATTGATTGGATGTTTTTTTCCTTCAAATAATCAATTCAGCATTAACTGTTCTTCGATCGAAACAACCATTTTTTTGAAGTGCTTCATGAATGAACGACTTTTGTCAGATTCGGTCATCTGAGAACACCCAAACAGTTGATTGTTACTTAGTTTTCGGCTCATACAAATACAGTCAGGCTTCGTCATCTGTTACAATGCTGCATATGGATTTTTAAGTTCTTCTAACGAATTTTTTGAGCACTACCTTATACCAGTTGACCGGAACCTTTTTTGTGTTTGGATCAAATTATGTGAAATCCATGAGGAACACCTTTTTCACATCCAAACGTTCATGCGATATCATGCAGATATGCAGTCTTCAATATCCGTAAGAATGCCTCACGATAAGTCATATGTCGGTCTTCTTCAAGCATGGTTTGCGTATATTTTTTCAAAAAAAACTTCCTACCGAAAATTTTTTTAAAATATTTTTGTATGTTTATGATGTATCCACTTCCAATAAATTAAACAAGAAAGTATGTAGAAAGGATTTTTGCTAAAATATACAGAGCGTTCACTCAGGAAATAGGTGGAAGGTAATCCCTTTCCTAAACAAATTAAGAGAAATTTTTCAAATAGAAAATATCCAATGACATCTTCTTGCTCTTTTTAATGGAATATCCCGTATATTATTAAATTTCTTCATACTTCTCTGCCATTCATGTCATCTTTATTCAATATATCCATTTATCATATCTTTTGAGATAATTTAGATAACTTCAGATTTTTGACTGAAAGACTTGCGCGCTACAGCGACAATTTTATTCGATTAAGTATTTCTTGGAGTTTTCGGCAAATACATCAAAAATCACTTAGCGTCTGCAAGATGGCAATCGATAATTGATTGATGCTATATAATTTTATTTTTCAACAAAACACGCCGTATGTTTTCCAGATGCTGATAGAAAAATTGTTGTAGAATTTTTCTTTATGAACATTTTCCTACATCTAAAATGTGTCGTTCTTTAGTACTAAGAAGCTCTACAGGCATAAAGTGTTGCGACGAAATACTACAATTGTTTTTATAAAGATATTCATTGAAAATGATGTATAAAATTGAATTTACGCATACAATATTGGAAATGATCATCATTTTGCTTCACAAAGCGTAATCCCTCGCATATGGAATATTTTCTAATATCTCGGGAGTATTATTTTGTTTAATGTCCACGTTATACTTTGTAGTAAGAAAATCACTCAAAAACATATTTTTATAAAAATTCACGTTGAACTAAATTCCGAAATCCTCTAAACAATGTTCATTGTATTTGTTGTGTGGCTTCTAATAAATTTCATCGTTTTATGTCGAATTTCAGTCACCTTCGTTTATGTTTTGTAATGTTACAACTAACGTCTCAGAGGTTATCTGTCATTAGCCACCCGCACATCTCATCTATTAACTTCAGATTGTCCACCTGTCCGAAGTAAAGGTCCCTCTAGTGGTTGCGAGCTCGGTTTCTAAAACAAAATTCCTTTTTCCGACCGATTATCTTTGGAGCATGAGTGGTGGAAGGATAATATAAGTCCAGCCAACGACGATACTGGTAAAACTGAACATATTCTGTTTTCCCATTTTCCATAACTCCTAAATTAATGTATCTTTCTGGAAGGTACAGTGTAAGTTTAGGCATATTCAAGTGAAATTTCACCAATTAATAGTCGCTCAATTAATCTTTATCAAAATTCTCAGTATTTAACGTTGTAGAGTTGTATATGGTGTTAAATGCCATCGAAGAGCATAGAATCTCAACTGCGTTCCTGCATCATGCTACATCAAAATTAATAGTATCCGTTTGTAGTTGAACATCAATATAACATGCGTATAAATTGTCGAAAAAGTTACACGTAGCAACATTCTTCGTTCGTTTCCGATTCGAAAATCTAAATGCTAAAATGTTTCATAAAATGCTTCATACGTCTTCACGATATTCTTGAAGTTCGGTTTTTTAGTGATTTAATAAGCGTTTGTGTTTGATATCTGTCGATACAGATAGTTGCAATTTTGAATTTAGATGACCCTTTATTCCTATTTTTTCGTAAACACTTTCTTTTTGATTTCAGAGTCTGTTTTCAACATTTCTTCATTAACATCCTCTCACGAAAAATACATTTGGCAACGTTGTAGGATAATGAGTTTGTATTCTAATTACCTACTATTACAGTAGTATGCAACTACAGTATTGCCAAATATATGTTACTTTCAAGTGGTCGCTGAAGACATATAAAGCATACTACAACATTTTAGCATTGAGATTTTCGATTCAAAATCGAACGAAGTATTTTTTTTTAGCTTTTGTGACAATTTATACACACGTTATATTTTTAAATAGTAAAAATCATCAAAAGTGGCTGTGGAAATAAAACAATCGCCAACGCGATTAAACAATGACATGAAATTACGCTAATTCTATAATTGACTTTGAGTCTATCTGTCATCCAAGTAACTTGTGTCTGAATAAATCTTTAATTAAGAGGTGTTAATTTAAAGAATTCAAAGTAATTTTTCAGAAGTAAGTAACTTTCAAAACACATAAACATAGCGGAATTTTGCGTAGGTTATCGTTTACATTTCTTACATCTCTTTTAGAAATCCATTTATCTCTTTAAATACAAATTTAAATTATTGAAAGAGTATTTTAGAGACACTCCCGAATTCCAGGACCCCTAAATTTCATCTATATAATTTAGAAAAATCCTGAATTTCTAAATTTTCTCAACATTTTCTCTTGTAAAACATTACAAATATGGTACCCAACGTGGGGCCCGGCTTGCTCAGTCGGTAGAGCATGAAACTCTTAATTTCAGGGTCGTGGTTTCGGGCCCCATAATTTCCGACATATTGAAAACGCTATAAAGGGCGAATTTATTTATTTTATATTATTATTATTAATAGCATAAATTACAAATTAGTGAAAATACTCGAATTTCCTCTCTAAATGAGGAGTTTCTATCGAAATCGTTTAAGCAACGTTATATGGCTCAGTTTAGAAGTTCTTTTTTTTATTAAAATGTAGAAATAAATAAATTTTAAAATAATAAACAACTGACTTCCAGTAAACTAACATTTGGATTTAATTCATAACCAGGTCGCATCATTTTTATTTTCAGCAGATTTTTCTACTGCAAGCATTGAAATAGCATATGTTTAGCTGATGCTTGCAACGCGGGTTGCCAATACCAGCATCAGCGGCTAGTGACTCTGACGTAAACTTCCGCGTACGTCACCGGGTCAATAAACTGCCTTGAAAGGTCGACAGATATTATACGCGAATAGTTCGGCCACTCTCCGCGAAGCGGCGTCGGCGCATTTTCGTCTTCGACTGTTTATTGCACGCATCGCGACGTCCGCCTGCTGATTCATTCTTCGACGACAGATGGAGACACCGAATGCGCAACGATCGACCAGCGCTGCCCGTTACTATTGTGATCAACTAACCGCTACCTGCGTTATGGAATTGCACGCGGTTACTGCTCGCTGTGAATGAATTTTTCATACGGTTATTAACTTATTTAAATCGTGTTTTGCACCAATAGCCGCTGCTCGTCCGTTTCTTTCTAGAGGATACGTCATCAACACCGACCGGTAAACGAACGTTGTTGCAGTTTTATAAATAGATTTTTTCTACTTTGACGTCGATACATAGAAAATGTTTATTATGTGCATGCCGCACCGATCCATTTAATTGTATTATGCAAAATTCGATTTTCTAAACTACAAAATGTGTGTTAATGATATTATCTCCCCCTAAACTATTCCGGAAAAGCCAAAATTTCCTGATTACGAATGTTCCTAATGATTTTTAGGTCTACGGTCTACTTTTTGTTTTATCTCCTGAAATTCAAATGTATCAACTTGATTTTTTTTAACAAGGGCCTGTTGCTTTTGCTAAATTGAAAACCAGAAGCTTTTTCTATTTATTTTCCAGGTATATCGATTCAACTTTGAAACTTCTTGTAGTGTGTTTTAACATTTAGTAGTAAGTCTACAAAGCTAGATAGAAAGTTACGGCTTTCCCGGAAAGTCAAGATCCGATACGTGGGTAGTCTGAAAAGTTTCTGGAAAAGTAGGAAGGATCGAACTTCCATTAAATTGCTACACTTAAAAAACAAGACGCTTACAGAAAGTCGAGATGGATGCTACTTACAGGAATTAACACGGTCGTTTGCCACAGAGAAATTTTGATCAGTTGAATCTAAACGTGGTGGTGCCGCTTGGTTGATGATGGACGTTGGAAACGGCCAAAACCTGCAACCACTATCGATAGCATGGCAAAAGTTGAACCGTTGAAGTAGGATAAAGGAGGTACCAGAAGTTGTGGGCATCTCGAAGGAACTTATTATTAGTTAGAGGTTTGATATCGATTAATAACTGCATATGAACACTGAAGCTAAGGCACAGTCGACGAAGCAGCGGACTGTAAAGGGTGAATCGACTCCGCAAAAAAGGAAAACTGTTCCATCTTCCGGGAAAGTGGTTGGCATAGTCATGGAGTTGTGCAATCGACTGTCTTGAAAAGGGAAAAGACAATAACGGGGGCAAATAATGCATACATCATCACTTGACAAGCTAAAGGCAGAAAACGGCGACATGGCGGCGGTCTCCACTTGGTGTTCCAATTGATAGACCGCTCACACTAACACAGGCCCTCGACGATTTTTTTTCTGAATTTTGCATCGAGGTGATCATCACATTCGTAAACGCCTATTTTACTAAATTATACACTATTTGGACGGATTACAGAAATGAGAGCATCACTGGGAAAAGTGTACTGGCTTTTGAGGAGACTATGTCGAGGAATAAAACTGAATTTGGTTAAAAACATACTTGTTTCTATGTTAGGCTTTTCAGATTACCGTCGTATAAGCGTACTTTGTTCGCAAAAAGTTCACAAGTCTAAAAATTAGCAAAAATTTCTTAACTATTTTGAATAACTAAACATTACTCAATTACTTACTCGATCGTATTTTGTACAAATCTGCAAAAATTTAAATCAGTTTAAATTGCACTCTTGGCACAATTCAACAACCATTTAATATAATTTCTATAACATTTTAAGAATTAATTTTTATTTTTAACATGTAGTTTAAACAAAAAATAAGCTATTTAGTAATAATTACGAAAATATGAAAAGAGGCGATGCAAGGTTCACACAAGGCTTTTAAAATAAAAACTACTGCACTTAAATTGCCGCGGTTAATCCTTTAGCATCCTATATGTGTATATTACTTGCAATCGGAAAAGATAGCTCTAATAGGAAACCAGAAACAGTAGGCTCTTTTTTGAACGAGCGAACTAGATGTTCTGAAATTTTTAAAATATAAAATAAGAAATAAACACATTCATCGTACTGTGTTCAAAAAGTTTCTATGTTGAAATGCTGAATGGGCGAGTTCTTCCAAAAGCGGAAAAGATTTCGTATGATTAGTTTCCTTTTGATTCGCTGGTGTTTACTTATTGTCATTATTTGTAACAATTGTCGAATATAGAATGTACATGAAACGTAAATATAGCACAACTAAAATATTTCCCTAATTTCAGTAATATTTACTTTTTGATCATGTTGATAATTATTCAAAAGGTAACATTAACAATTGAGTGTTCTACGCCAAGCTATCAAAACATGTTTTACTTGACCCCCCAAAAATAGTGGCGTAAAGAGGTTGGTTTCGAAATAAATGATATTGTTCCATTAATACGAGGGATACCTTTGGTGTTTTTACAAAATTCTGCTAGCATTGTCACGATGAAGGATGATGCGACGTTGTCGATTGTTTTCCCTGATTTTATCAACTTCTGGCAAACATATTGTTGTATACCATTCAGCATTAACTGTTCTTCTATCCTCTAAAGTAATGCCTGCGATATATTCTCTACAACTAAAGATACAAGCAATCATTTTCTCGGTTTCTGTTTTTGCTAATTAAGTACCAAATCAGTCGGCAATGTCTCGCCACTGCTGCGAATTCCAAGGTACCAGATTTAACGACGATCCCAGGATCAAAAAAACATACCTGCTGTACACGAACTGAGCAAAAAAGATTGACATGCAACATATCGCATGATTGAGACAAGTCATTTCAAACACGACCTGAATCCAAGAAATTGTACGTGGTGAATTGGCTTTGACAAAGTTGGTTTTCCCGCGTTTGTTAACTGAAGAACAAAAGACAAACCATTCGTGTTAATTGGTGTTGAAAAACTTTGAGCCAGTTTCCGTTGTTGGGGAAACTCCAAAAATGTTTACAGTATCGTATGTGATAACGAATCATTAATTTATTCCTATGAACTCAAAAGCAACCGCTGTGTGGGTATTTCAAAATAAGGAGGAGCTACGTTATCCGCTTCCGGAGTGTGTCGAAGAAACTGATCGCAACTTTTGCCTCAATATCGAGTCATGATGCTACAGTTCCTTTAGACGATTCATGCCGATTAATATGCAACCGCACAAACCAACAAATCCTCCACCACGATAACACGATTTCACATAGAGCTTACATGACGATTGAGTTTCTAGAGCAGTAAGATATTAATTTATTAGAGTTATTAAATCATC
>LR737384.1:7930274-7954979 GCA_902655005.2 Marronus borbonicus | reverse complement strand
GTATGTATACAGGCTGATCTATCTTCGACCTTTACTGTGGGGATCTTGCTTATTATTAGAGATAGAGAATAGACTTAAATTTGACAATGTTACTAGAGTTTATGTTTATTATGAACCCGAAGAGAAAAAGGACCTGTGATAAATGGCGTTCGCAACTAAAACAAAAAAACACATTTGCTTCTTTTGCCATTAACTTGCTTGTTTCTTATCGGCTTCATATTGGATTTCGACACCGCCAGAAAGTTTTCTTGCAATTTCAAGCGCGTATCGCCTTTATTGATGAAGGAGACATTTTGAGATTAAGTAAAGTGGCCAGGAAACATTCAATTATCGTTCACTAATAGAGAGAAATTTTGTACATCAACAGAGAGAAACGAGATATGTTAAGTATTTTTTTCATCAGACCGAAATACAACAATAATGAGTACAAGATATCACAATAATTGTACCTAAAACGACAACAGTTAATAGTACCATTCCTCTAGATTTTGATAGAAACTGGAGAATGGATCGTTCATCAAGCTGCATGATGTTTATGGTTAATAAGAATTGAATGAAAACTAATTTTATAAGCCGTTCAATTGCAATCCGTGGGATTGGCGAATGGCTGGCGGGATCTCACAAATCTTCTGGATTATTTTCTATGTATAGCTGTTAAAAGTAATATTTGTAAAGTTGATATCTCACAAAACAGAAGAACTTCGAGCTGGTCTTAATTAGACTCCAAAATGTCTTCAGTATAATCCCTAGAAGAACTATATGAAGAAAATCTCAAAAACCGAAAATGTAGAAAAGTGGTACGATGTCACTATTGTTCTGGATACAATTGTAAATCTACTTAACATGTCTCGTTCCTCTTCGTTAGTGTTTCAGTTTTCTATTACAAACTATTCTATTCTCTTATATTACACTATCTTCTACTATTCTATTTTCTATTACAAACTGTGACGTCGATATCACGAAATGCCACAACATCAAATCGTTCACACAGGTAGAAAAGTTCAGATATGTTAGTATCACGATCTAGTCATGACGCCACACAAGTCACATTTGTTCACACAGTGACTTGTGAAACGACACGGCAAGATGGATCTGGTGTTTGCTGTTGGTAATATGGTGGAAAAATTGATAACAGTGAAGGAGATATCCAGCAGACAGAAAAAAGTGAGGGTAAGAGAGTAGACTTTACGTAGGAGGCAAAGAAACATTTGTCGTTGAAAGATTGTCGGTCTTTCTCCACGTTTTTACGAATTGATGAGGATGTGCTTTTCAAATTGATTTCTGCCTATCGTTATAATCTTTGAACCGCGGCATCGATAATGTGGGACATAAATGCCTCAATATCAAAATATTATATAGATAATTTAGTAGTTGAAATCAGAAAAAAAACTTTCTCATGATGGCAGAATCCAATATGGCGTCGGCAAGAAATAATAAAGTTCATGATAGCCAGAAAAAATCGAAATATTACAAAAAACATTTGGAATACACCATGAGACAGAAGATCGAAAGTTATTGCGAGTACGAGTTTAGTTTTTTCTGCAAGGTGCTAGTGGTAAAAGAAGAGAGCTTTTTGCTTGTTTCTAATTTCGAACGTTATTTATCACAGGTCCATTTTTTCTCGAGGTTCATAACAAACACAAAATTTAGCAAATTTGCCAAATTTGAACCAACCCTATATTTCCAATAATCAAGACTGGGTGTCGGAAATGAATCAGCCTGTATAACGAACGGTATTTAATGATATAACCTGACTCAGCAATCAAAAACAATGTCAGTGGCATAGTAATAAGAACGCTATACAAGAAAAGAGTTCTTAATATAACCGCTAGTTCAAATAATTTCAGAATATACGTGTACGTATAATATAACCGTTACTAACTGCAGTAGGTGCTATTTAGTATGATGCATATGAAAATCCATACTGGGAGGATAATTACATTATTATTATAGAAGCACCATAAAACCTTACATACGTGCACCAAAGAAACTTTCCAGTTCTTAGTACAACTTTCGAGAAAACGTTTGATATGAACTTAGTTTAACAATGTTGTTTCATCTGGTTTTATATCTCGTAATAGTACTTTTACTATTATTTTGTTTTAAACTCTTTATATTATTCGCTTTTAAAGTCAGAACTGGAATATGTGTAATCATATGATGGTATTTTTATTATAGTTCCAATGTTGGAATCTAGTACAAAGACTATTCATTAACTTGTTGAGGTTTAAGAGTGATGGCGCTCATCTTACCCTTGGTATGGATTACGGTAAATTATTATCAGGAATTCATATTAATATCCTTCCTTATAACAAAATCGACATTACGGTCCTAATAACCTTTCTACAATTCTAATACCCATTTGCTATACCCCGAATCACTTAACTCCTATTTTTATTAGATGGTTCTGCTGACGCTGTTTATGACGACTCACACCATCATTTCGCTTGGATGACGATGGGGCTAAAACCAAAAGTTTACCAAATGGTGCTAGGCAACCGTCGAATTAGGATAAAGGAGCGTCTCGAAAGAACGTGTTTGTCATATAATGATTGAAGATTTGGGCATAAGAAAGCTAACCGCACATTGCAGTTGCGCTTGCTCACTCAGGAGCAAAAACTTATCCGAATGAAGATTTCCAAAGCCCTGTTGAAGCACTTTAAGCGAAATAAGCCGGAATTTTGACATCGATTAATAACTACATATGAGTACATCAGTACACTCCTGAAGCTAAGGCACAGTCGAAGCAGCAGCGAACTATGAAGGGTGAATCGACTCCCAAAAGATGAAGACTGTTCCTTCGTCCGGGAAAGTGGTTGGAATACTCATGAAGTTGTGCTAATCGACTATCTTGAAAAAGGAAAAGACAATAACGGAGGCAAATTATGGTATCATTACTTGACAAGCTGAAATTGCAGAAAACAGCCAAGAAAATTTAAAGATTGGTGTTCGAATTAATAGACCACTCACCCTATTTACAAGCGCTTGGCGACTTTTTTCTAAGATTAGCATCGAACGAAGAGGCCAACATATTAATAAACGCCTATTTTGCGGAATAAGATGGTATTTGAAGGGATTAAATAACTGAGAGCATCGGTATGGGCTTTTATGTCGGGAAATATTTTATTCGCAACTCACTTTTCGTTTGCTTCGTTTCATTATTCTTTCGTTTTTTTTGCTTGAATTACTGGTATTTTCATAAAATCTTGTAATAGTGATAGTGCGCTAGGTATTTATTGGACCTTTGTATCCTGTTGGGTAATTATACTAGCTCGATTGATTTAAATTGCCTCTTTTAAATTGTTCATTATAAGAAAATGATATCGTACCAGCTATTATTATCTTTATTCGTTCTTCAACTTGTTGCATACTTACTACGGTGAAGTAGACTCTTCACAGCTTACAATATGACAAAGAATCTTTGGAAATGTTGTGTTCTCTTCCTCTGAAATAGCTATTTGAGTAGCAAATTTTCGAAAATACGAAGAAACATCAAATTTGCAAAAAAAATGTGCTGTATAACTGAAATACAATAAATGTAGGATACCTTTCTAAAATCGATTAATTTTCGAGCAATTATCATTGATTACAGAACACATCAGAAAATGCCTAGAAACAATAACCAAAAAATATAATGCTAAGATAGCTTAGCTTCCTCATGGTATCGATGGAATAATTCACGGCAAACGCAACAAAAGGAGAGAAAAAAAATTACACTAACACACTGACATGGACATGGACACATCGGCGTCATCAGCGTGGTTTCGAGAATAATTTTTTATCTCTACCTTCTATCGCTGTTGCCTCATAGTTAATGCTGTCGAAACCACGCTGATGACGCCGGGTAGGCAGAAACATGTCCGTGTGTTAGTGTAATTTTTTCTCTCCTTTTCTTGCGTTTGCCGTGAATTATTCCATCAATACCATGAGGAAGCTAAACAATCTTAGCATTATATTTTTTCACCATTGATTAGTTTAAATTTCATTGTGCAAAGATAAATGCTTAATAACATTAATGATAGATTTTACTCAAGAGGGCAGCGAGCGCTATATGGTTTAAGAACAGATTACGTAACTCCAAGCATTAATTCAGCAAAAGAATTAATACATAAGTTATTTAGTTAGGCTGTACTAACATACGCTATCTTTATATTAGGATTGCAAAAATTTTTCAAAATTTTAAACCAATAAAAGGATTATGCCGGCCGCATAATAGGAACTCAAAAAGAGACTTATCAACCCTAGAAAGCCAGCGTCATTTTCACATGCGCAAGATACATTTACCTGCTGTTTACAACGAATTTGGGCAACTGTGTGCTATACTAACAATAAACAAGCCTTGTTATAACAGTGGAGACGCAAGAGCTTGCGAAACTCTCTAACACACTCATATACATGTAACAAGCCGGTCAATCATTAATCATCCGTTTAAGCCCCCTAATAAATCTAAAAACACTTATTCGCCATGTACCATATTCGAGAACATTTACTAATTAAGACTCTTAGCCATTCTTGTACCAAAGTGAAACTCAAGCAAATCATTAAACGTCGTTGCCGTATATAACTTCACGACGTTCCCGTAAGCTTTGATGAAAGATAACGCAGCATTCATTATTTATTTTTCTTGTTTATCAGTGCAGCTGCATCGTTCGTGTAGCGTACATTTCATGTTACAATACGTACACATATGTGATATATATACGTATATAAGGAGGTGTGGCAGCCGAATGATTTACTTACTTTCATACGTATACCAAAGCTTCAGGTATCGGCTGAATAGGGGCCTATTCTAAAGGGCAATCGGTTTAATACTTTCAAATTAATGTAAATAAACTACTAACTGCCACTGAAATTTTTCATAATCTTTCAACGTATAAAGAAGGTCGCTCATGGTAAATAGCAAATATTTTTTATCTACTTTCTACATTATTATCTTTTTTACATAATGTTTGTGGAATTAATCTATTTGATTTACTCATATTACATACAGAGCAAGTGATCATATGGCATGTTTACAAAAGCTTACACCAAAAGGATTATAATTACTATTCATTAATTTTTATTTTCAAAGTGAGCTGCCAAATCTAATGCAGAGTTCAACTGCCAATTGAAAGTGCTTAATATTTATATTGTATATTAATTTATAATAACCTGACCTAATTTAAGATTTCATGATAGTGTAGCACCCATCTCCGACCGATGTTAAAGGAGTCATACCACGATCTGTTTACATATATAACAAGTTCCCGCTCAAAACATTGTTTTTGTAATTTAATCATTTTACAACAACCATAATTAAAACTAGATGGTGTAGATCTAGATGGTGATGTATGTAAATAGTTTTAAAAAGCAGCTGGATGCATTTTGCTATTTTCAAAAAATATATTCCCATTTATTAAAGAAGCAGTGAGTTTAAGCTAATTTCTAACCGTTTCTGTCTTGTTTTATTATTTATATTTAACCACTTCATATTAACTAAAATACTTTTTTATCGCGTAGTGTGCAACGGCAGGTCAGTTTGAAAGAAATTTTTAAGCGTCGTTTTACACCTTTAAAACTATACCAAGATACAAAGCCACGAAACGGTCGAATAACTTTCTTGTTTGAGAAGTATCTTTCTTTAACCTCGTATATTTTTCAGTGTTCTTTCCTTTAGGTTTTTGGGCCTTTAAATAAGAAAAGTAAAAAAACCTCCTTTCCTCCAATTTACACCTTCGTCGACATTTTCATCCGTCATAATAACTTTCATTTTTTTATACGTTTACTTGTAACTATAGTAATACTTGCCAATCTCGCCCTGCCAACTACTGTATCATTCGTAATTTTCCCTCTTCCTTCTTTCCCTTCCTTCATGATATGTTTACACGTATATTTATAAGTCTTGACAAGAAGAAACTGATAGAGTTTGTTCTATTTGGTAAGTTTCTTGATGATCTTTGCACTGCTTCACCTTTTCAATTCCATAATGCTTCCTTAATTCTTCGTACAAACCCATGTTGTTTGCCATTTTTCTCACCCTAGCTGTCAATTTGTTGATTCTTTTTCTATTTTTGATCCTTATATCGTAATTTTTAGTGTTGTTTCCTTTTGTTTGTTAGGTCTTTAAATAAGGAAAATCAAAAGCTTCCTTTCCTTAATTTAGTTCGTTACGCTACGTTTCCTCGTACATCTTCAACGGCATTTTCAAGCACTATAATAATTTTAACAGATCGCAATCTACAAATTTTTCTTCTTCACTTTTTTTCCCTTATTAGAGACCTATAAAAAAAAGGTAAAACACACTGAAAATTACCATTTAAAGGTAAAAAAAGAAAAATAAAAAGAACCAACAAAACAATTTGGTGCAGGTATATAACAAAGATAACGAATTTATTACAGCATTACATTATTACTTTTTTTCGATTCTGATTTCATAGGAAACGCTCTTTATTTATTATTTTTTAGCATTATAGTATTTTTTAGCAGTATATTGTTACACTTTCGGAAGCAAATCAAAAAAACCTACCTTCACACATATCAGCATGTTTATTTTGTTGATATCGCAATACAAAAAAAATGTGTATACAGGCGGTCTCACCGGGAACTGCATATTTCAAACGGAACACCCCCTTTATTACTACATCTTTAATTTGATGAATGAAGCTTCGCAGATATCCAAATTAGCCATGGCCATTAGGAAACAATCCATCATCGCTGAAACATTATATTTTTCCGTTTTAAATATGTGGAGATTTAAATTGCTCCAATAGTGAGAATTGTGCTTATTTCGTAGCTGATTTCTTGTAAATTTGGCTTCATTCGTCCAAAAATGTTGTCCAAAAATAATTCGTGCTCTTGAAACCATATTAAAATAATTCGTAAAATTGAATTAAGAATTCAATAATGTAATATATAAGCTGTTCCATATAAAATAACAAAATTTACAGGTAATCCCAGTATAACCAGAAATGTCACATTATTAAATGTATTTTAGTTCAATAGTACATGTCAGTTTCAATGTACTGCTATGTTTTCAGAGGTTTCCAATCTGTACTCTTTCCTACATGGGCCGATGCAGTTTCCGGTGCGACAGCTAGTACATGAATAAAGACGTGCGCGTTGTTTTAAGAAAATAAACAACACTCTCGACACCACAACTAGTATGAGTACAATTAAATAAGCATCATTTCGTTTCAATTTGTTCTGAACATACTGATTTAAGAAACAGCACAAGAAATCATTCATCATATTTTTTGCTCAAAATTTGAGGTTGAAGCTACCGTTGTGCCGCTTGTTTTTTCGTAATAAGTGCCAAGAGACGTCAAAGTGGGCCAATTGTTCAATAAATACTTAATTTAACATACAAATTCAAAAAACAAATTGACCGCAAATTATCAAAATTCGTAATTTCTTTACTATTTCCGACGTAACTAAGTATCGGAAAAATTTCGTCCCGATAAGAAATGGGACTTGACAGCTCCTCCATGCCGGACGAGCGTGCTAACCACTACACCATGTTAGGAACGTTCACTTTTGAATACCTAGTTGTTATATATCTGCAAATACATCATAAAAATTCTAGATGCCAAGTAATTTCCTTGGTATTGAGTGTAGGCTTTCACGTCCGTAATCCATAATAGGAATGTCTTTCGGGTGATGTCGCGTAGTTAATATTTTACTTGACGTTTCGCTGACCATGTTGTCTTTAGAAATCTTCTGAAAAAACGTCAAGTAAAATATTAACTACGCGACATCACCTGAAAGACATTTCTTCCTTGGTATTGTTGACGTAATTAAATATTTGAATAAAACTCATCCCATTAAGGAATCGAACCTAACACACCTGCTTTGCAACAATTAGGCTAGAAATAAAACGCCTATGAATGACTAATTAGATAGAAGGGCTAAAGGTGTAGATAAAAATCGTCAGATTATAGTTATTTTTTGTTATTAAACGCGAAATTTTCCCTGTTAATTAAGCAGCTCGCCAGGGGATCTTAAAAGTACTACGTGGATAATGAAAGCTACAAAATGAATGAAAAAGAAATATTTTAAAAGTACAGATTAACTAATAAAAGTAAATTATTGAACCAATAAAATTTACTTACAATTGAAATTACAGTACGTTAGAAATTAGCGTCTTACGTTTCAAATGATGTTATTTTGCGAGGTAGCCTGCATAGTTTTGCGCAAATAAATCAGTAATGTGTATTATATTCGTCGGTATTTACAACGTTACAGAATTAACCCAAGTTAAGTTACTCTGAAGTCAGAGCTGACAGCGGGCGGTCTGCGAACGCAGTTCCAAGCGGACGCCTAATCGAATATAGGTCAGTGACTAAATTTAAATCACTTTTACCTGGGTTAACTACCTCCAGCTAATTATAAACATCACACTGTCAAGCAGCGGAATCTATGATATTCACGATATGTAGTGCGTGCTGTACCCACCATACATGCTTCCATTTTATGTACGTACACACATGCACAACATACGTACATACATGCACACATGGCGTCGGATGGCTTTTAATTTTAATCTCGCGCGACCAAAACAAAATTACGATCGTTCGTATTTCGATGAATATTTCGAAATTAGGAGCGTTTGTCGCCCGACGTTACTGTAAAAGCTTATTTTAGACTTACCACGAGCAAAAATTTCCTATTAGTGCGTCTGCATCTCCGATATATTTTAATGTTTTGCAGAAACAATTCAATTTCGAAATCAGGTGAGTAATCAAAAAGTTTCACTTCGATTTTAATGACGGAGATGTCAAAAGACGAAAGGTTTCTGAACAGTCTTTCTCATTTTAAATGTCTTTGTAGCAAATATTTTGTAAAAAGGCTTACTTTCTTTCTCAAATATCTTCAAGTTTCTTACACTTCCGGTTAACCGAAAGTAAATGGAACTCCGTATTATTAAATTTTCGAATTCAGCAAAACATAATAAAACGTTCTATTCATATCATGCAGTGTCTAAAAATTACTGATACATCAAAAAATTTTAAAAATTTAAGAGCCAATTTTAATACAAATACATAGATGCCTAACAGTAATTATGTATTTGTATTAAAATTTAAAAGACAACATAAAATTAAATAGCAAAATAAAAAATAACAAAAATTGCTCGATAGTGCTTTGTTTTCGGAAGTTGAGTAAAGAGATTCGAGGCATTGTTGTTGTGTTAGGGCTTTACCAAAAACGTAAAAAATAACCCCTAATGTGAAATTTCCATTTTCCCACAAAATTGTTTCGTTTAAACCCCCTTATTTGTGCAAATATTGATTAATAGTGAAAGTAAAACTTCTTTGGAATTTCATTTTGTCTACAAATATCAATTTTCAAAAAGAATGTACTCGCAGCGCGAGAGCGGCGATTGGAGGTCTTAAGCTTCGAACCTTTCTCTCGTACCCTCGTACACGCGTATGATAGAGAACCCGAAGTGGTGGTCTTTACTACTCATGCAAACAACATTAAGCGCTTTTTTCGCTTCTTATCATGTATGACCTACCAGCTATCTGAATTAATCCTTTCGAAGTTCAAAATCATTTCAATAATTTTGTTGTTCTGATAGGTCGAGATGCGCTAATTCGACGTATTAGGAATACCGCAGCCGATATTAAAGGATGGCGGTACTTTTGACCATATATTTAAAAAATGCTATAATTAAAAAATTTTAATGTATGAAATTTTGTTTATTCGTAGTTATCCCACAACTTGAAAACAAACGAAAATCGAACAAAAACACATGAGTTGCTTTACATTATTTTCACGTGTACAATACGCTTCTAGAGTTTGGTCCGATTCTCCTGACTTATCCTGTATATCTACCAACACACAGATGTATGTATTACTGGCCACCGAAAACATTGAATATTTTATGAACATTTGATATTCGTATATGTCATGGTCGTAGCAGTACCTGGGTTCCGCTGTGTTGTTCTTTGCTCCTAACCACACACAACTGTGGTCCTCATTTTCAAAGGCACTATATACTTTTGAAAGGCACACAGTACACAGTACCTTCGAAAATGTGCCACAGTTGTATATGAAACGTCAGGAGCAAGCAGCACAGCAACATGGCGAAACTCGAGAGCTGCTACCAGCATAAATAACGGCCGTGAAAGCCTGGACTATTAAAAACATATCAAGAGATGCCTAGAAATAATACTGCTAATAATACAACTACTCACAGCATTGGATACCGCTACTCAAGGTAGTGGAATATTATTTGAAATAAATATGCTACAAAGTCTCATACCCCTAAAACATAAATTGCAACAAGTTAAACACTTTCTTTACGGAATCATTACTTGAGTATTGCACCTACCTGTGATAAGTAACATTAGTATATTTTTAGTAAAACACTGTGACGTTGTGGCGTGACATTGCGGACTATCATGCGTGAAATTATTATAAGCTTTTTAAATTGAGCAACTGTTTTCAATGCAATTCAAGTTTCCGTTAAGGATCATTATTACAACGCCACTGTTTCTATTATATTGCGGATTACAGCGCAAGGCAAATGTAATTTAAAATTAAACATCTCATTCATAAACAACTAGTTTATGTTGTTACCCGATTCATAACATTTTATTAAATCGATTCTGCCTTATGTTTGAAACAATCACTGGACAATTCTGGTTTATAAATGGTTTATGTCTGAAATTCTGTTAATTATAAAGACAAAAAAAAGATATTTTTAATATTACGTAATAATCAATAATCCATTATGAGAAATCTTTTTACGTCATAAATGTCACAAAGATCACCATAAATGACATCAACACACATATATACGTGCATAATCCAGAATTAAACAAAAGGTACGTTGACCTCTATGATTTTACTTGAATTTCTAGCCAACTTAACAGTACATGTGTATACAGATAAACTCCGTTGCAATGCTTTGAAATTCTAACTAACACAAGTAGATTTAAAAGCGTACAGCAATTACACATAAATTGAGAAATAAGAAATCACTTTCCCGTAAACTAATTCGAAGGTTAAAATACTTATGGTTTTATCTCTAATTATAGGCTTAGATTTTGCAAAATTGAAAAGCTGTGTTTCTAAATCAAACTGGGATAAAACAACCATTTTAAATGTAATATGTGTCTTATTATTGCAAGATGGCAAAATTAAATTTCCACTCGTTTTCAATAATATTTTAGATGTTTCAGCAATTATGAAGTATAAACCTCATCAAATTAAACTAGCGGTTTGACGAAATAACGAATATATACAGCTAATGCTTCGATGAAGCATAATTCCTTCATTGAATAATTTAGGGAAAAAGGATAAGTATAAACTAGCGACTATATACATACACAAATAACATAATGAAAATGTCCCAGCATGAAGTTGTAAACACTCGCTTTGAAGGTTTATGTCATCTAGAAAGCTGTAAGCTTGATAATGCAGCGCTTCACCTTCGAAAAACGCCTAAAAATTCTCCAAACTTATCACGAAAATGCGCGTTCTATTATGAACACTATTCGTCGATTTCGTGTTCTTTTTGTTCGAAATCATATGCTTAGGGATAGAGCAATTAGGAATCTAAATGCAAAATTTGAACGGACTAGTTCCGTTCTTGATCTCAAGGAGCCTTTATGAGAACGTAACGTTCGTTCAGCTGAAAATATCGCTAGTGTGAATGAAAGTGTGAGCGAAAGTCTGAATATCTCAAAATCGTCCCTATAACCAATTATTAATAATAAAGCCGTTGTGTGTTTGCTGATTGGGTCTTACAGCAGATTGCAGTCGATAACGAATGCTGTATTCAGCAACGAAGACCATTTTCACATTGGTAGTTACATTAATGTACAAAGCTATCGCTTTTGGAGACTCCCGCGAAATTGTGGAATCCTTGTAGTGTGTGGATTTCCGAGCCTCAAGGTGTGCTTGGACCTTATTTTTTCAAAAAGGGAATGACGAAACTGTAGCTGTCAATGGTGAACGATATAGTCAGATGCTAATTATCTCTTATGGTCTCGTCTGGAAGATATGGACCTCGATAATCTGTTCTTCCAAGAAGACGGCGCTACTTACCATACTATCAGAGAAACTGTAAATTTATTGGTAAACAACACATAAGTATTGGCACCCACGGCCACAGTCCTTGCTATCATTATTGTAAATTTATTGTACGAAAAATTTTTTGGGCGTGTAATTTCCCGAACTGGTAACATTGGTTGGCCCTCTGTCTTAAGTTTACACAAATAATCCATTGATAATTAATGATTTAAAAAATAATATTCTCGTGGTTTTTGGCGAAGTGAACTGGAATATGTGCAATAAAATAATTGAAAATTTTGAAAAAGGAATTACTGTATGCAGAAGAAGAGGCGGTGAACATCAGAATAAAGAAAGTATGATAAAAAAAATCAACAAAAATGCAATTTTTTAAGTGTTTCACTTCATTCACTCATTTTCTACCATTTAGCAAAAGCTGCAGAAATCTTACGCTATGTTGATCGCACTAAAGAGTGCGTTTGATAATAATCCAGAAGATTGCCATTTAATGTGTGCCACTGTGGATATTTTCCATTTGTTTTAAATGTTAGCAATTTAAAAAAAACGATGTCGAACGTATTCGACCAGAATTTCATGTAAGATACCAAATAATGAAGGATGCTGAATTTCTGCTGCGTATGAGACAAGTTACAGAATTTTTTGATGTTCTTGACAATGCATCGAAAATTGTTTTACCTCAACTAGATTCTACAAGACAGCCGTCGAAATCATCGCCATGTTTGGTTCGTCTTATTTCAATTTATGAAATAAATTTTTTGATAAATATTTCTTTATACCTACAATGAGCCCTTCTTTAATAAATTAAATATGAAACTATGCAGATAAATCTTTTTAATGCATAAAGTGCTATGACGCAATACTAAGAACTTAAACATATTTTGGCTTCCGTCGGTGAATGGTATTTCCAACGTAGTTAAATATTTGAAAAAAATCTCGCCCCGCTAAAACATCGAATCACGCCTTCTCTGGTTTGCTGGGCAGAGAAGGGTCATTTTTTAATACTTAGTTTGTTTTTTTTTTATTTTAAACTTTTGTTTTTATAAATTATTAATTAAAAATAATCTTTGGAATTTATTTTTCATATAAAATTTCAAGTGGAGCAATCATCATTTTCTTATATACAAACTACAATGCAATTCCTTGTATTTTGGTGAACACTTCCCAACATTGCGGATTATGGGGATGATATTTTGTATGATATTATGCACTACGTTAAGAAATTCATCCAGAAAGTTATTTTAAGCATCTCTGTTTAGCTAAATTGAGTTATTCTTACAACTTTCAGCAAGTTCTTTTACTGTTCAAATAACTTAATGTGCGATGCTTTAAATACAGTAAATCAATTCGATCTATGCTGAACCCTTTCCACATTTGTTTGTTTGCCTACTTGGGAATTCAATTAAACTATATGCATTGGATGCATGGATGAAATAACAATTACTATTAATAACTGAAACATTTTCACAATTCCTATTAAGTTAGAATAGTTGTGCATTAAGCTGGCAACATGTTTCTTTAATAATTCATTGTGAATAATTGTGTATTAATTTTAATTTATTTTGGTTATACGTTCCAAGAAGCAGATTTATGTAATAATGCACCGTGAAGCTTGAAAAATGTTTGTCTTATAAGTTTTTTTATTAATAAACATATTTAGAAATTTTGATAAACGGGATAGGATCTTCTGAATTTAGTGGTGTATTCAAATTTTTAATACAAACAATCGCTAATAAAAAATTTTTATTTTCTAATTGGTTTCTTAAAATGAAACCAATTTTCTAAAAATTGGTTTCATTTTAACGTAAATATATGTTTTACAGGGTATAAGTCACACTGTAGAAATGCTTATTTCGAGTTTCGAGTGGATGTTGTAAGTGTTTCTGAAACTTATGGATTGTCCAATGATTGATTTCTACCAGCGTACATTAGGGACATCATGTTGTGAGACACCTTCCTTAAACGTTTGATCATCTAAAAGCAACAGCTCCTGAACAAACGCTTTCACCAAGCCTGGTCTCAAGGTGATGGCATTTTATTAAAAAGATAGCTTTATATTTAATTTATACAAAAACTACACATTTTATATATGAGCAAATCAAAGCAATTCCTTTTATTTAATTGGAATTGTAAAAATAGACAATAACGTTTATTAACTTTAGACTTTAAGGAAAGTTTTATCGGAAAAGGATTTTTTTGAAGGAAAGTTTCTTTTGATTATAAAAATATCGGAGGTATTTCCTAACTTCTCAACTCAGTATGATTCCACTATTAACATTTTCAGTTACAAAAATAAGAAAATAGTCCAAGAACGTGCTTAAGTTTTCTATGCAAAATGATTTAATTTGGGAAAATAAAAAATAAACTAAATTTTCTGTTTTTTTAAGACAAACCCCCAATTTCCAACTGCTACTGATAAAGAAAATACACTGAGAAACTGTAAGAAAAAAATTTGGAATTTCTAGGTAAACGGGAGTAATTTTTTTGAATAACATTTTTTCATATTGGGCCAAATAACGACAATTTTTGACATTTGACATTTTCAGATGACAAATTGGGCTCATACTGAGCAGACTTTTCCGCGGACACTGTATAATAAAATGTTTCAGAACAGTTTGTCATATTCTGGAAAAATTTACAGACCACTAAAAACAATAACCGCATTTTGCAAAAATCTCATATTATGTCAATTATCTCAAAAGCTGAGATAGATAAGTATAGGAAATATTAATGAAAATTCAGATGAATTGAATAGAGGCATCCAAAAACGTAGTGATACACGAAGCGATCCATTAAGAAAAACAAACTTGTATCATGCACTGCAGAAGTTGCACACGGTATACTTAAATATAAAACTGTGTTGCTCGCAATATCTTTCCGAATATTTTTATTTGAGAAAGTTATCGGTAAATTAGTTACACTTCCGTCCACGCTCTAGGCGAATACAAGGCATAACGCCTTTATTGCTAAGATGAAACTATTGTGTTTTTCATGCTATTGTTATGACCAGTTATATTTTTTAGTTTCTAGAAGGCTCTTTGTACTTAATAATTCTTAAAACAAAATTTAGTAGTAAACGGAGAATATATCAGACTCAACCGCACGGTATTTTATTTACGATTGTAACAGGGCTACTCACTTGAGATGCAAAACAAGCAAATAGGCAACGTTTGTTTTGAATTAAAATTTCCATCCATAGGACATCGACGACTGAAGCAGATGTACATATTTACAGAGCTCCTAATTTTATTCTCACAAAATTTCTTTTTCTACATTCGAGATTATTGCACACCTAACCAATTAATTGCCAATCCTAAATTCTACTCTTACATAAGCCAAGCCACGTGTATTTGGTAAAGTATCTAAAACTAATAACCCAAAATTGCCTACATCTTGTGAAACTGCATCGAATGTATCATTGCAAATTGCGACCGCTTCATCACCGTATGCACAAGGAGCCAACCCATATAATCGAAAATCACTAATTAACGTCGGCTGCTGTATGCCTAATGACATACGTGATAGGCATTGTGCAATCGCTATCAGAAATTGTCGGCCTTTTTTCGCATAGACGCGTCTATAATTTTTAAATTCGTGATCAACACTTTAATGCATGTGTCGGCGATCTTACACACTAGGAAGCTACTGTCTGCGATCACGGTGAAAGTGAAATGATGAAAATAATGACCCGCCGAAATCCTGCGCTTTACGTAACCTTTTCTCAAATACGTCTTACTCTTCGACTATAACCACCTACAGCAATGCATCATGTGTGTCTGTATTTGCATTTGCCTGCAGTTCGACAAAAGCAAAAAAACCCACTTTGTATTGCAAATGAGAGGTATTAGTAAAAAAATGCGGAGAATAGTTTCCGCTTGAATACTTTCTACTGCCACCTACATCCAGTATATCTGTTAAGTTTATCAGACTTCTCAGGCAACATTCTATATCTTCATTAAAGCAAAAAGGATACCTCAAGTGGTCTATGGTATGTGTACGTTCAATCACATTCAATACAACAATTTTCGCTTGTTTTCGAGTTAATATGTCTTAAATAAAATACAAATATCCTTGTACTACCCATGTAAAGCAAAAGATCGGGTACGTTCTGCATTAAAAGTTTTGTTCGTTTCTTATCACATATGATGTACCGGATAATTGAATCAATCCTTTGGGTGGCTAAAAATCATTTCAATAACTTCCTTTTCAATGACTTTGTTGTTCTGATATGTTTCAATGATTTAACGTTTATTTTCGAGTTTCTACATTATTTATTAGAAAATGCCACGCACTTATTCTACGTTAGAGTATGCAAATGTGGTGTTTGTATATGGTTTTTGTATGGGAATGCTAGAGCTGCTATTGAAGAATATCAACGGTTTCCAAATCAGAGAAATCCTAGTAAAAACGTATTTCTCAGAGTTATCAAGATACTGTTCGAGGCCAATGCTAAAACAAAAACAAATGAAAATCGGATAGGAACATATGTAACGGATTTTTTACATAATTTTCACGTTCCTGGAGTTTAGTTTGTTCCTCCCAACTCACTCTGCATTATTACGTTTTTCCAACCAGAAATAAGTCAACATAATACGGATTTCATATCTCTATTTTTAACTAACTTCGAGATCTATTTCCTTCGAAATATCATAAACTTTTTACAAGATTAAATTGAATAATTGCCTCTATCAAGAGATGGTACTAAAAGCGCTTTAGAAATATATTCAGAGTTCGGAACTTAGCACCAAACTTTTCACCTGAAACCTAATTTTTCGAAATAGCACCATCAATTTCTTCTGAATCCACCGATTAGGAAATTTATATATCTAGCGTTTTTCGTATAATGATGCATGTGTCTAACATTGAATTTGGGCGTAGCACCCACATGATTGCTGGTAGTAGTATTGTTCGGTTACCATGACAGCAGTAAACAACACATACCGGCATTGATATTTTTATACGATTTATTTAACATTAGCTACTTGCAATCAAAGGCGAATCTTGCATTTGGAAATTACATCATGCAAATCGTTTGTAGTATTAATATAGTTTGGTTATCATGATAACAGTGAATATTGACATTGATGACTTCAGATTGTTGATGCAAGTTTAAGTAAAGAGGAATTAGGTAATAGGTACATATTAGGAAAAAGTTAGAAAAAAGAACTTATCCTACAGAATGTGCAAGCTGCGGTATCTTCATCGACAACGTGCTCAACCGAAAACATTTGTCCAATTGAAACCAAATTTTTTCAAATGTATGGTGCTGAAATTCTCATAAATTATTCGATCTGATAAATAAATTTCGTTGTAATAGAAAAAATCTAAGCTATGATCATCATACAAATACAATTGTGAAAATGCTAGGCAGCGCATTCAAAACTAAGATCAAACGTGTTTGGTAATACATTAACTTAGAATTTCTTGTACATAGTGATGTATGATGCAGCAAATAAAAATTATATTATTATTTGATGCTACTGCACATAACGGATGTGTTCTAATACAATGTTTGGATATAGCAGCTTAATATAAAAAAAATGCTAAAATGTATTTCCATTTTGGATTTTTCGGCGGAAGATTTTTTGACGGAAATAGATGTATCTAAATTTATGCAATTGAGAAGTAAATCACGAATGTCTCGAAATCTGTTAGAAATAGACACATGAAATCTGTGTTATGTTGGTTTGTTTCTAGACGAGGAAACCAAATGCGTAATAATAATAACAAACTAAGTGTCTAGTTCTCTATTTATCGATCTTTCTGTACAGAGATACGGAAATATTTTCAAGAGATACCTACCTATTACCTTATCTGAAAATGTTGACATCCTACCGTTTATTTAGCAGACACAATTCTACACGCTGTACATTTTTCTGTTGGTATCTTTTTGGCTGTATACAAAAAGAGCGTTATGATAATCCGACATGAAGATTATATATGGAAGTCTCCCATTGGACATATAGTCCGTCTAGAAAGTATCCGGAAAACAAAAAGCACAGCTATAATTTGACGATATATATTTTTATTGCTTGAAGAATAAAATCACAATAAATAATTCATCTCATTTACTAATACAATCTCCATTTAACTGTAAACACTTAACTAAACGTTCAGGTAATCCCGAAACGAGGTCAACGCTATACTTTTCGGTGATAGTGGTCCAGGCTTGTAAAACTGACCGAATCAAATCTTCTTTATTTCGTGGTGCTGCTCGTTCTACTTCAATTTTCATTAGTCCCCATATGTTTTCGATGGGACTAAGATCTGGGGAAGCTGCTGGCCATGGAATTGTTGCCAAGTTTTGTTCTAGCGTCCAAGCTTTAGTGTAGGAAGAAGTATGGCATCTTGCATTATCCTATTGAAAACGACACCCTTCGGGATATAAAGCACGAGCCGTTTCAAGAAGAAAGCCATTAAGAATTTCACAATACTTTGCACTATTAATGGTGCCATCAATTATACAGAGAGGTGTAGCACCACGCTGAGAGATTGCTCCCCAAACGATTATTTTTGTGGGAAATTTGGAAATTTGAACGGTAACATTTTCTCTTGATAGGATTTTCAAATGATTTGCACCAAGCTGAAAACAACTTTCGTCAGATATGAAAATATCACTAAAATTATCGTCTCGAAATCGTTGGCAACAATCTATTCTTCGTTGCTTTTGTAGAGGTGTCATTGCAGGGATTTTTTTTGGTTTCGTTGATAAATAACCTTGTCTTCTCAGTGAAATCCTGACAGGTTCTGGACACACTCTTATTTGACGTTGATTTCCAAATCTGTTAGCCAGTTTTCGAAACCCTAGGTGCCGGTTTTGTCGTCCTAAAGTCACTAAAGCGTTTAGATTGTTTCCGCTAATCTTACGCGGTCTTCCAGAAACTGGTCCATGGCTCATATCTCATCTATTTTTTATCCTCTGTATTGTCTCATATACTGCACTTTTTCCGAGTTCAGTCAATTGCACTTTTTTTAACGTTTTGAACACCTTTTCTAGACAAATATTGCACCAACTTTCTTCTTTCTACTTGCGACATTATTTCACAAATATTAAACCTGTTGATAATCAACAATATTTGACAGCTGGTGTTGTTATATAATTTTTGCCATGGCGTACAGTCGGCACAACCTACTTGATGCATTACTTTTGTCTTGGGATGTAACAAAAAAGAAATATATTAAAATTAAGAAAAATAATAAATTCCGGATACTTTCTAGACGGACAATATGTATCTGTATTGTACAACCAAAAAAAGGACTTTCCACTAAATCAGACGAATCTAATTAAATCTGGAGCAAGTATTGTATTAAAGAATCTAAAAGTTATATTGTTATTTGTGGTATTTAGTCATAATCATTGGAACCCTTAAAACGTGTTAATTGCATTCCAAAGCTTTGTTACTATCGGCCTCTCGTCGTAAAATTAATTATGTCCCAACATACGATTGGTGATTTAAGACCGTACTGGACACGCCATAGAAACTGCCACCATCGCTGGTAAAAGTATTCGAACGCACGCACGAGCGTTAACAGGAATAGTCCCTCCTACTACGGGATTTACTTGTTCTATTTAAAATCTATTGTATTGTAATTCTTTAATATGATGCACTCATGATTTATTGCAAAAAATTAAGAAGCTCAAGTGAAATTGCTGCATATCCAAAAAGGTAAAAAAATAAGAAACGAAAAACATCAACTTGTTAAATGCTCTTTTCATTGGATAAAAGCACTTCGTTATGTAACTAACGCTGACTCATTAACTTTTTTACTCTCACCGAAGATATGGAAGATCCCGATTTCACTTTTCATTAACCACAAGGTTACCCCTAACGCCTTTGTTTGTTTTCCAGTTGCTTTCGCCATTATTTTCTACTCCACAACATCTCCCGTCTAATTGAAATTTAAGATAAAAGGAACTAGAAGCATCGCTTCGCCCAATGCTGCACATTCACCCATAAATACATATAAATAGGTTGTGGTATAAATAGATTAGATCTAAATGAAGCTTTCGTAGTCATTTTTCGTTATCAAAAGACAGAAAACAAAATCAAGTTAATAAGTTAATAATGTATATACTTTTCTTGCAACCATTACTGATTAGGGTCAGACACTTTTTCCGCAGCACGTGTAAAGACCAAAGGCATTCAAGTAACTTTTTAAACGCCGTTGCTGTCAGACATGCCATCCATACAGCGTATATTTTTACAGCTCTTATATAAATCGTGTCCTTATTTATAGCATGAAAATGCACGGTTAAAAATAAATAAAACTAAAAATAAGCCAAAGCGATTTTAATTCTGCCCGAACCAAGCGTGAATCATAAACATTCGTCAATGCATCCGCCAATAACTGATGTTACTACACCTTTCAATTCAGCAATACCGAACTGCTTCTATGCTAGCGTTGAGTTTGACGAACACCAACACACTAATGAAGCATTACCGGCGATTACTTTCACGTAACAGACAATAAATTAAATGAATGAATCTTATCGACGGTAAACGGTTTCTTTTGTTTTGTAATTCGATAGTTGTAACGTGTGGTTGTACGTAGCTGTTGGATAGGTGTACAATGTTGAGGGTATTACATATCTGTAAGCGAGATTATTTATCTTTGCTTACAAAACAAGTTTGTTGTTAAACAGAAGAAATGAAATGAAATTATCAAAACTTCACAGGTCAATTTGATAATATTATCATCATGCACACCACCGTTCAATGAAGTTCGGTCATACAATAAAAATCTATTATATCACACTGTATACAATTATTAATACATAAAATTAGAAAAATATTAAGCATACACTCTTTTCTAAGGGATTAAAGCCATAAATTATTATGTAAAGTAGAAATATTGCGACAACCACAATAAAGTCCCTTTTATTATCATTCCAAGAATTTCTCGAAAGTACCGATCTTTTGAAACGGGTCGTTTGGGGATTATTAAGGAACAATACATTTAGGAAATATACCGCAGTATCACTCTTGTTTATTTATCACAGGCGTAAAGATATAAATTTGCTTCATTTTACTGTTAAACGTGTGTTGGTGTGCATCTGTCGTTTTTGCGCGAAAGTTTTAAGAAAATTTACTTCACAATGGCACGTGGCAAGCCTACCAGTGGAGAAAAACGTTCACGCATTATTACGCTGTTTGAAGAAGGGTATTCGGGGCGACAAATTGCTTAAAAAGATAAATATGAGAAGTTTAACAGAAAATGACATCATAAAGCGACATCGGACAACCGGAACTATAGAAAATCGTGTTCGTCCTGGAGCATCTAGGAAAACAACAAAAGCTGAAGATTTGAGAATTGTATTATTAAGCAGACGCAATAGAAAATTAACAGCGCCACAAATAGCAGCCGAAGTCAATCGCGGCCGTGAAGAACAAGTTTCGGCGAGTACGGTAAAACGTCCACTTCAACAAGCGGACCTTCATGGACGCATTGCCATTCGAAAACCCTTATTACATCCGGGCAACAGAACAAAACGGCTACAGTGGGCCCGTTCTCATCTAGATTGGTCGTTAGATGATTGGAAACACGTGCTTTGGAGTGACGAGTCAAAGTTTGAGGTTTTTGGGCAAAATTGACGAGTTTATGTCCGAAGATCTAAAGCCGAAAAGTGATCCCGAACTGCATTGTGCCTACAGTGAAGCAAGGGCGTAGTTCTGTGTTAGTGTGGGGATGTTTCTCCTTTGCTGGGACGGGAGATTTATGCAGAGTGCAGGGTGTAATAAGGAAGGAAAATTATTTTGCAATACTTCAGAACCATGCAGTGCCATCAGGCTTGCGTATAATAGGCCGTAACTTTACATTCATGTATGACAACGACCCAAAACACACTGCGTTAGTGTGTAAGAACTATCTAAAGGAGCAAGAAGAACAGCACACCCTGAAAGTAATGACATGGCCCCCACAAAGCCCAGATTTGAACCCTATAGAGTTGTTGTGGGATGAACTGGACAGGAGGATCCGAAAAATATGCCCAACTTCACAAGAACATTTACGGAATATTCTGCAACATGAATGGATTAATATTCCACAATTCGTTTTAAAAAAACTTATCGAAAGAATGCCTAGAATAGTTCGAGCGGTGATTAACAGCAAAGGAGATTTTTTCGATGAAAAAAAAAATAATGTTCAGTATGTTATATTAGGCCAGAATAACTTTTTATTTATTTATTTTTGTCTTTTTTACCTGTACACACAATAAAATTGCATTTTGTTTTTAGTTTCGTTTGTTTCTGTAACCTTTTCATGTTTTTTACTAACCGACCGAACTTCTCTGAACGGCAGTGTACACCGTGATTTCAATTCACAGATTAATAACGAAATGAAATTTCAACAATACCTAATTAGACAATAACAATAGGTACAATGTTTCCTTGTATTTTAACCAGTAACGACCAAAGTTTTTTGAATCAACACCGAAACAAAAATTGCAATATACTGACATAGGTTTTGCTTACAAGTAAACTATTTGTATACAATATTGATTCAATGCAAAGTCACCTTTTGATTCATATATGCTTGCATGTAGCCATTATCTTCGATAATCTTACTTTACAAGTTATTAGTGTGTTAGGTGGTGCAACTGTCGCTCTAGCATTAGACATTCAGGTTCTCATGACTTTTACGCAATGTTTAGAATATACATGTGTTTCATAACACACATCAAAATTTAAAATTAATTAACGAACAGATCGTTTCAGTAAAAAGTAATAGCGGCTAACATCGACATCAACAAATTTGTCGTTACTGGATTCTTTTTCGATTCGTTGAAGTTCCGATATATCAACCAAATTCTACAAGATGGCCATCGAAATCATTGCCATATATTTGATTCATGCTGTTTTAAATTCTTTGAATGGACTAGCCTGAATATTTTCCTACAATGCGATAGAGAGATTGATTCTTGAATTCTTTTTGTACACAATTCCCTATATCCAAAATATGTCGTTCTTTAGTAAATTAAATATTAAGGTATGTAGATGTTAAGATGATAAACTTTTGTATTTTTTTTAGATATTCATTAAAAATAATTAGTAAAATTTAATTTACGCTTACAATTTTAACGTCTATTCAAAGTGAACATAATTTTCCTTCATACAAAGTTTAATGTGATTCGTTGCATTTTATTAAACAGATACTAACATCTCCGAAGTATTTTTTTTTGTCTAACGCTCATGTTATACATTGCCTTCAATTATTCATCCAGGAAGTTTTTTCATAAACATTTCCATTTACCTAAATTGAGAATCTTTTTTTAAACAACTTTCAGTATTGTTTTCCGAACTTATTGGGCGCGTTCGATAAGTTGTTTTTACTCAGCTGTTATTTTGCGGATACCAGCTGTAAAAGCCTATGTAATTACTTAATCGTCGCTATGTTCATATTACACTGTTCTGGTAAAAAGTATCAGCACACTCCGCACTACAAGTTTAATTAATTAATCCGGGACAGCTGTTTCGAAGATGCGTCGATCCTCATTTGCAATTTTTAATTACCATGTTAACTATTGTTAACTTGATAAACAATGTGAGTAGAAAAATTATGTTACTTCGAGTAAATGATGGAATTTTATCAAAAAAGGTAACGTTTACACATTTGCTTTAATGAATATCTTCAGAGAAAAAAAATTTTACCTTATTGCATTATAGCACTCTACGTTCTAAATCGAAAAACTTCCTAGCTTCATTATTTAATTTGCGAAAGAAGGACGCATTTAGGTATAGGAAAATATTCTTAGGAAAGATTATAGAAGAGCTTCACTATTAGATTTTGTAAAAATATATGATCCATTAAAAAAATTAAATAAGATGAAACAGTCTTAGCAACGATTTCGACGACTTTCCTGTAGAATCTGGTTGATATAAAAAATCTTCGATATCTTGACGAAAACTCCAAGAAATACGCTATCCAATAAAATTTGGATCACCGTACTAATCTATAAGGAGCGTGAGATATCGGTCGTTAAAGAAACACCGCCATTTCGCAAAAACCTCAAATGGAAAAAGAGAATATTGTTGATGTGTATTGAAGAGATCCATTCAGAAATATAATAATATAGTGGGTGTTTCGTTTAAAAATCCAACTTGTATCGCAGACAGTGGAAGCTAATCACCCTGTACACTGCAATATAATGTTGTGTAGCATTTTTCTCCGAACATTTTTTGCTCAGAAAAGGAGTTATCTCGGTCCACACACCAGGTAGACACGTTATAATGTTAGACCAAAAAAAAAAAAGAAGAGAGAGGAGAAAAAAGAGAAAGAAATAGGAAACTTTAAAAGTGAAGTGCTCTGCTAGATTACAGAAACAATGGCATTAAACAACGATGCGTAAACTATGAACTGTGTGGTTTATGCCGCTGTAAACTTAAAATTGTGTCTTAAACTAAAACATAGCATATAGAATTTTCCATTTGAACTAATTTATTTCAAAATTTCACATTTGCAGCGCCCCTTCAGTTGTTTTAACAGCAAATGACATCTGTGCGTTAAGGGTTAGGAACTGAATTTTCACAATAATCCAAAGAAGCTAGAGTAATAGAAGCAACATCGTATAGTACTCGCTATATGCTAACACGAAGCACACATAAGATCGATTTTTTAAGTAAATATGGCGGAATATGCATTTGGTTACTTTTGTATCTAAAAGTATTCATTTTACTTTCAGAATACTAAATGTTA
>LR737384.1:7839497-7925274 GCA_902655005.2 Marronus borbonicus | reverse complement strand
GTTTTGCGTATCAATAAATCCAAATAAACAAATCGAAAGGACGTACGACGTTGCTTTACTCTCACGTGAAATAACAAGGCAAACTGCACGATATATATCTACCAACATATTAAGGATTTTCTATTTATAGATTTGGTGTGTTGTAAACAAATCGTAAGATGTAATCAATTGAAGTGTTTTCGTACATATCTGCGATTCTTGTTACTTATACTTTACTTAATTACTTAGTGTATTCTAGCGTGCGTTGTTGGAGTGAGTGTGCACCTACACCTAAATTCATTCATGTATAATCATATTTTGAATTCTAAATAATTATCAAAATTTACTTTATATTTACAGAATTTTAATTGTTTTTATTTATTATTCGACTTCATTGATATTAATTTATGAGGAATAATCAAAGTCACAAATTATCTTCAATAATTTACCTTATAGCAGATTTGATACAAATTGACAAGAACAGACTACAATCTCAAGTGCTTATTGGTTTTTGTGGTGGTTCTGCCTTATTTCGTAATAAATTAGTTATCACAAATGTTACTGTGCCGAACGGCCGATAATACCACTTTTTGTAAAAGACACATAAACATCATGCACAACACCATTTACATAGAATTTAGTAATGAAAATCCTTAAAGTCATAATATCGAAGGCCTTGGATTAGTGCTCCTATAACAACAAAGTAAACAAGAAGACAGAAATAGAAACTTTTCATATCAGATTTAATTTAAGACAAATATTTAAAGTAGGTTGGTTATAAAAAACTATCAAAGCAAGTCTAAAAGCAAAGAGGAAGAAGAAGAAAAGTTGAATGAGAGGCGATGGAAAAAGGGTTGAAAGCAATTTGACATAAGGAGGATCTAGAACATCATCTAGAAAGAGATTTTATTCTCTCTCTATCTCTAGGGAAAGAGGTTTTAACAAGGGAACACAGACACTTACAGTAATTTATTCAAAATTGATTGTGAGTATTGTTTAATTTTATATTTCATCTCAATATATTAAACCAGTTGAAATCATTTAGGTGCCGTCAACCGGGGGGAAGTCGATCAAAAAGGGTGTTTCACCTGCAGGAACAAGGCATTAGCAACTAGCTGTTTTCTATTTACAACAGTATAGTCAACAATTTTTTTAATTACATTGTACAACATATGAAATCAAAAATATGCACAGATGATCTGTGAAAAAAATGTAGAAATTTACTTTTTGTGTGGCTTCAATTACAATTTTTGTAAAAAGAAGAGAAGAGAAAGAAATAAATCGTGTTTGCTGTGGGGTAAAGCTGGCGCGTACTTTCCTGTACAATGCCTTAGGTGAACGTCAAAACTACATTTGAAAGCATGTTGCCTGAACGGCTGACGCGATACAAAAAAAAAAAAATAACAATAATGAACATAATGATGTTATGGCGTCTCTTATGCTCAGTGGAGAAGGCGTGGGGTCCCACACATTTCTATCGCGCCTCCACGTCTGGAGGGAGCACAAAAGAACGCACAATACCTACCCTGTAGACGTGGAAACCAGAGTAAATAGGACCTAACTGTAGCCAAACTTACATTGCGGGAAAAGGGGGGATTAGCGCAACTTACAAATGAAAATAATCACTAGAACAAAATTTATATAATTTAAATAAAAAAAAAAGGAAAGTTACACTTGGGTCCTGAACAACTGCTTACACGGCAACATTTGTTTACATTAATAAAAAATACAGTCAAGATAAAGAGAAATAAACAAAAAAGATAAATAAATAATAAAAAAAAATAACCTACAAAGGTAAATTCATTGAAACAGTCACATGGAAAATCATATAAAATATATGGTTCTAAACTCGATTAACTGGATCCAGCTTTACAGTGTTGCATTGGTATCTAGTTTTGAACTAACAAATTAAAACTCAAGATTGAATTTCGATATTTAACACGTAACTAGCATTAACCACTAGGTACACAATACTTAACATAAAACAAAGAAAAGAGAATAAATAAATAATTAAATACAGTGTTCAAGGCCGAAGAAAAGATTACGATTAAGTAAAAAAAAAAATACTCCAAAGACGGAATGTTCGTGGGTGGGTAATCAATTTCTGGCGTTGGCGAGATGACTAATGAAATGGAAAGTTCTGACCTTGTGCCGATGGCGGCTTCTATCGAAAGTTGCCGAGAGGAATTGCGTAGTCGACGTGCGCGACAGTTGATGACAAGGGCTGTTGTAGATGGCGGTCGCCTAGATGGATATTTTCCGTGGATTCTGGGCTCTACACGAGGACTCACACTCACAAAATTTCTTACATTTCCATCAGATCCCTTAAAAGGTTATACTTAGATAAACTTCGAGAAGCGCAAGCTCGATGGACTCGTTACGTCTGGCTCTTTTTTTCGACAGTCAGACACGAACTATATATACCTGTGATATTTTTTTTTCCCGCCAACTAGAAGTAGAAGGGGGGCCGGAAGTAGGAAGTTGAAATTTTACAAATTAAAAGAAAATGACTGAATAGGATTCAACAAAAGTTATGTCGCAAGTTTTCTAAAAATAAAAGGATCGTTTTATTTAAGACCACCCTAGAACTTGCGATTCGGTTTCTATAAAGAACCTCATTAACCAATCACTGTGAAGGGACGCTAACTTCGTATTGGCCATCGGTCCATACAAACAAATACGCGATACAGGGTTGGTCAAAAGGAAAAGAACGGTAAAACACGCGAGAATAGCTCTTAAGGAAAATTCTAATGTAACAAACATTTTATAAATAAATGCCTTAGGGTCGTACGACATCTTTTTGTATAAAAATGCCAAATATTTTCATTTAAAACTATTATACCGTTTTTATACAGAGTCGTAAAATTGCTTTTAGAATTTAATTTGGGGTGCCAAAAATAATCGAAAATGAAGAATGGAAAAATTTCTCACTTTTATTCCATAATGTGCCGGTGCACTACCATGTTGAAACCGATATGTTATTATAGCTCCCAATAGAACTCCATCGGATATGTGTATGGGACGTCATAATTCGAAGGCTTGTACTATGTTCCGGCTCAACTAATTCAATAATTTACTCTCCTTGATCGACGCTTAATGTAGATCGACGTCCTGCCAAATTTTGTAGAGGATTTAAATTCCAAGTTACCAATAATTTTTGTTCTATTCGTCTTATAGTTTTTGCATCAAGGTATCGACGATTTGGAAACCTTTCCGCATATGCCCGGCCCGCAGTATTGGCTAGAGCTGGCATTTCCGCGTGTCGCGCCAGGATTGTAGTATGTGCATCCCCACAAACAAATAACGCCGATCAAAGATGCATGATGGATATACATACTCATATATAGCACGTACATATAAGAGAAAACAAAACAAAAATAAACAATTCTTATTATTTAAATTGTTACAAAATTCGTATATAAAACCTTCTTAAAAGCTGTTATAAAATTAGATACCACAAACTGAATTAAATCCATGGAATATTTGCAGCATTAAACATGCTTTCACATTTCTCTCGATTAATAATGTTCGCCGTGGTGCCAATATGTTCTTATAGCTTGAGGAAGATCGTTCAACAACTATCTATGTAGGACAAGCTTAGTTAATAATCTTTGAAATTAGTCAACGGATTTGTAGGTGCACCATCACAAACACTTTCCTACTTTTCTTTAACGGGACAGTCTTTTGCGTAGTTTAAATGATGTAGCATTTTACTTACTTCGTCCATTGGAGCGGCTGAGCGGTAAAAGTTATTGCTTACATAGATACGGAAAATTTTCCACTCCTCGTTTTGGTCCCCTTAATCAGATCCAAGAAGCACGGGTGTCAATTTCACGGCACCCTATAGGTGCCACGAAAATATGTATGAAAGAAAAGGGGTGCATATGGTTACCCAGCAATTGCTTGTCGGCTGGATTTGATATGATGCACTCCAAAAGAGGCTCCGTGCGATACAGAACAAACCGCGACTTCAGTCTGGAAAGAAAAACCAATAATCTACCAATATTTTAAGGCGGGCTCAAAGAATTGTTTCTCTTTTGTTATCTGAAAAAATCGTATTATTTCGATCGACTTCACCGCCGTTGACGATAATCGTACGGTTTATTTCCACGCACAACTTATCCAAATCTCTATTTATCTAGCATCTATCAAGTGAATTTAATAATGATTACTAATATTTACACAATTTTTCAATTTACACCAATAGTTAATAAACCTTAATAACAACATAATTGCCAACTTCACGCTATTAATACCTCAACCTAGTAGTTACTGCCCACGAATTTCCAAATCGTTTAGCTTCTATTAAAAACTAATCGATTAGAATAATATTCTATCGCATTTGTTTCCTTTTCCTACGATTAACATACTTTTACACACCACACGAATGGAAAATTTATTTCATAATTATTTAAGAGTTAGGTAAGTTTTGACCACATAAAATGCTTATGTGTATATTACATAACTGACAATAAGTACAATGAACGAAAAAGGTACGTAAATACAATAAACAATGCTACAATCTTAATATTTTTGTTCAAAATTGGTCCATGAACCGAACTTATCATTTTAGTAAACGACTGAAGCTTTGCTTGTCACAAGTCTTTTTTTAATTATTTACTTAGAAGTCGCTCGGGATCAAAGCCCATTTCGCCACATTCTTTAGTAAACACACAACCAAATAAAACAAATAACTGCATACATTAAATAGATAGGAAGGGCGTAGGATCAAGACAAACTTCGCATCCTGGAGTCTATCAGGATGAGTTAACAGAAATTAACCAACGGTAAAATGAAAAAACTCACACTGGTAAACCGGGAAATTCTACTTAATCTAGATTCTAGCATTTGTGTTTTTATGAATTCAACCCTCGGATCAATTTTGGGATTAATTTGGAATACAAGCATTCACATCGATAGCACCCACCTAGGATATTCCAACAAAATGTGATTTAGGACTCGATTGGACTCAAGATTGGGCATCGTAGACTGATGAATTTTAACAATATTAGGCATGTATTTTGGCATAGGGTGCCATTTTTCTTCTTTCCAATGATTCTGCCATTCTTATTGCATTAATAGATGTTTCATCGAGGCAAAGAAATCTGAGAGAATCATATTTAACTAGGAAGTCATGGCCTCCAGTATAATTTGATATTTACCTCGATCTATCAAAGTTGGTCTACCTGAGTCAGTATTTCCAATACAACTGGCTGCGTTTTAATGTGATGTTTTCTCATTTCAATACATTTTGGTACATTTCATGATCGCCGAATTTTTCAGATTTTCCCTGCAACATACATAAGATAGTGTTTAGTTACCGCACCTTCAGCCGTAAATATTGAACCTTCGTCGTGGAGCTTTACTCTCAGCTTATAATCATATTTGGGAACATAAACCTCGTAACCACAACCTTCTGTACCGTTTGATCCATCCGTATAAATACATATCCGCATACGCATCCAACGTTTTCGACAGAATTTTGCGAAAGTTGGGAATCATGAAAAGATTCTGCGTTATATTGACCGGATTAAAAAGTAAGTTAATAAACGGGTATTTATTATATTGGTAAACAAGTTTCAATTTGGTAAACGTAGTTCATTGTTGTAATAAATTTCTTAATTAATATAATATTTGTTTGTTTCAATAAGACGAACTCAACGAATGCGATTTATTGGATCTTTTTTTCTTTTTTGTCATGTAGCGTATCTCAAAATACTCCGCGTTACGTTGATTCGTACTTCAAATTAGAAGAATTATTGAAATATATGTGATCGCTATAAAATTACTCAGGAGTTGAGGATATTAACAACTTTATTTGCAACTATTTGCAAATTACGCAGATATTTAAAATGTTGATAGTGTAATAAAATTAAGGAACTAGGCACGATGTGAAAGGTGAAGGCTGAAGGTAGGACTTGCCACTCCACATGCAGTATGGAATAGATAGTTGTATTGTCAGAACGCAATAGTCACTGAAAGTGTACTTTTCGCGCTTTATTTGTCTGTTGTTTTTATTTGTTGAGAATTTAATATTTCTCTCTATAATCGCTATTTTCCGGTATACAAACTGTAATGTGATTCCTTGTATTTCGTTGAATATTTACTTTATTTCCATTGTAGCAGTTTGTACAATGTTGCATTCCGAAAGCTTTTAATTCTTTTACTGCTTATGTTGAACTCTCTTTTGTTATTGTGTTTTGTTGCTAATTTTTGTTATTTATTATTTGCTTAACTTGCAGGATAATGTATGCAAGAAAATTATTTTGAATAGATGTCAGAATAGTACCAAAAGATCATTTTTACACACTATTTTTTTAACATATTCTGTGTAATTTGAAAACTACAAAAATACATTTTTGTAACATTAAGTAACATATTATGACTATACAATACCTTCTGTACCGGGTGAACCATCAACTTTTACAAAGTATGGAGCTGTTAATCGACATAACATGAGTGTTGAAAACCCACACTGGCTGCGTCAGGTTGAGCATCAACGTCCTTGGTCTGTCAACGTGTGGTGCGGGATAATTGCCGATAAACTCATCGGTTCCTACATCTTCCAAGGCAACTTAAACGTTGTTCCTGGGTTACGCTAAAAGTAGCAGGTTGGGGGAGGAGCCATTGACGACATTGCCGAAAAACACTAAATATGTATTTTTCTGTTTCTTGATTCTTTTTAATTCCGTTCAATTTCTTGCGATTACAGCGCCATGTGTGGTAAATCGAAAAAAAATCGTTGTTTTCGACGTAGAATTCGAATCTGTGATAAAAAATAGGGATTCCTATTCAAGATTACAAATTTGCCCCTTTCTCCGCCCACAGGAGGTGTGGAGGTGGGCGTAGTTTAATACTGTCGGAGGCCTCCCTCGGAGATATTAAAGTTTCGATTCGGCAAATTCTTCTGTACGAACCATATTTTTCGAGATTATACAAAATTACAGGTTAAATGGTTCACCCGGTATAGCATAAAATTGAAGACATAGAAGGAGTTTAATTTGGTACTAGAAAGTTCTCTAGTGAGCACGGAAGAAGGAAATCAATAACTTTTCTAAGAAATATTAGCTGGTTTTGTTATTGTGTGAATGTACCCGATGAAGAAAGTACCGAACGGATAGAAAGTATTTGAATATTGAATGAAATTTTTATTATTATGCTGTAGATTGCAACAAAAGCTAATTATGTAAGTTAAATGTCCCCAAAGATTTAGAGTGTCTTTGACCTGCAGTCACTGCAAAAACTGACGGTCCTATGTTATTAATATTTAACTATTCACAGGAACAAATTATACTTACGTATACCAATATGTTTTCTGATACGCGTGTTGATGATGGCTCTCGATAGCCAAACTAGAATTCCTCTCTGAGTATCTAGTATCCATATATAAATTTAAGAAATCACAATCGCCATGCGTATCGATAAAATTACCGTCTCCGATTAAATCTCGGCGAACACCATAAACGGAGACGCTCGTAAACGACCAGTCGTCGACTCTGCCGTGCCTATAGTATCTTATGCATCGGAGGTTGATCTCTTGTTTCTTTTCCGATAACGTTTTGCCTATTGACTCTCTATTGAGTTGCGATCACGGATGCTAAATGAATTTATGTGTATGTACATACATCTAAATGCAGTAGTCGAATAACTGTTCTTTGAACTATTTATTAATATTTAGCAACACAACTCTTTCAACGGACATCTTTTACATCTGTAACTGTTGCTCTGTAGCTGTTGTTCAGACTGCTGGGTTTCCGTCCGAATTTTGAACAATCCTTCTTAAAACTCAGGCCTACACTTCTCAAACTTTTATTATGAGAAGATAGTATAAATACCCCCCTATTTATATACTTTTAAATTTAGTAGTGTCCATAGATGATTTGACACGGAAAGTGAGAGGTTTACACATGAAGATGTCAAAAGAGGTGAAGAAACGGCAACATGGAAACTAACTTGTTATAAGCAGCTGCTATTTACCTAGAACGAACTGAATAAGCTGGTTGAAAGGACTGCAGCATTAGGAATGTTTCCAAGTTTACTACAGTCGTGCCGAAAGAATCTGTTTTAATTAAGCAAAATCAAAATCTTCGTTTAAAGTACTCTCGAACTTTTCTAAAACATTAATATTTGTTATATCACTTGTAGGACATAACAGGGAATGTGCATCGTTCGCTATTTGCACTGAGGATTTAATTCGCACGGCGAAGTTACGCTCTTAATCAATGTCAAATTTTCCAATTTAATATTATGCCCGCTCTCGTTTGTGTGTTGTGCTACAGCTGACGATTCTATCCTGCCGCATCTGTAGCGCCTAATGGTCTCATTGAATATGGCGCATGTCGCTCTCTTCATTTGACCAATATCTAGCATACACACAATTTTTTTAAGTTAAGTTAAGACAGGAATTAGACGCTTGCGGAACTATTTGTAAAAAGGAATAGAAACTTAATGAAAAGAGAAAGAGCGGATTGTTGTCACATTCGCACGACGCATGTTACATTTCGTCCTACAATGACAAGAAAGCATTTCGTCTATTTTTCCATATTTTTTGCATGTCTTAGTTTTGGGGTGTATAGGCGACAAAAATAGATGCTTGTAAATGAATTTTTTTTTTTCTCGAGAGTGGGGATAAAACAGACACATTGGAATTAGAGCTTTTTTCTCACATCACTCGGTCATACGGGTGATAATAAGAATCCACGCATGCTCGAAACAGGTGTTTACAAATAATTAATTAATTAATTATTTGTTTGAATGGCGCGGAGTGTGCCGATACTTTAGTGTTGTTTAACAAGGAAGCTGTTAATTTTCACCGTCTCAAAACAGAATAAGCTATAGCTTTTTCCTATTAAAGAGTGAAAATATTGAATTTACCTCAGAATATGTTAATGTTAAGTAACTCCTAAGAAGATAATAACTCATTTTATTATTAGATTTTTGGTAAATTTCCTAAGAAAAATTAAAAATTATTCGTTTTGAAACTATCGTGTATTCTGTGGTGAAATATAAACTAATCATTCGTACCACGTAATCATGCATACGTGTTTGCTGTTCTATACGTTACTTTATTTAATTATTGCTTATAATTGCAACAACTAACATTGCTTTTATCTCTGGTTACCCTTGAACCATGGTAACCAGAGATAAAAGCAATAATATGGATAATTTATTCTTCAAAAAATATACAAAGGAATAATAGTTATTTGGGGAAATAAATGTTTATGTAACACATATATATGCGCATTTTTTTTTGTGATGACTGCAATTATTTCTATAAATATAATACCGGACTTACTCGCTGCTCATGGCCTTTTTCAAACCAACCTAAAAATATCCTTTAGTCTGCTTACCTTTCTGATTCTATCAAGGGAACCTCAACACCTACGAGGCCCTCAAACGTCTTCATTGCGTGGGTTCCGTTGCGTTCCCCTTAGCGATGGACGGTAACGCCGCCATCAGAACAGAGGTATGGGATGCAGATCGCAGCGCCGCGCCGTTAAGATTAGTTATGAAGCGTTCCGCTTGGCGCCAGGCATTGTTTCCATGACGACGCCATGTTTTCACGTGTGACGTAATCGTTGCGTCAATAATTGAATTCCTCCTTAACACTCGCGGAATCTCTAATATGCAGCGCGCTATTTACTTACATAATGCGGCAGTATATGCACGATATTGTTTTTTTTTCTCATAATACGTTTTCATTAAAAAAGGATGTAAATCGTTAAATAACAACCGATGTCAAATCAGGAAAGGGACAATTTATTTAATTTAATTTAGTTTAAAGTTTGGAGTCCCCACAACGAATATACAATGTGCAGATAAAGTTCCGCACAAAATTCGTAAGAGATGATCGCGAGCCCGAATATTGTGAAGCTTTGGGAATATGTAGAATACATATAGGTATGTATTGCGCAATATACATGCATACAATGAAAATACATACAAAATTTGCTGTTGGTTACATATATTTTTAACGAAATATTAAACATTCCATGGAAGTAATACTAGACATTCTTTGATTTTGTTGATCTCTAGTGTTACAAATAGTTGCTACAAGCATTTTAAAAACTAAAAAAACAGGCATAGTTGCATCATAAATTACTTTATTGCTAGATCAGATTCTACAATTATATAAAATTAATTTGTTCCCATTAAGTTTATTATACCCTGCAACTCATGCTAAAATCAATTTTTTTATAGAGAAAAATATAATAAGCTGTTCTGCATGGTGATGAAACCATCAAAATATGTTTAAAACACTAGAATTTGTCACGCTACCACAATTGAAGCAATGAGGAGGCTGCACGAGTTTGTGTGAAAGCAAAGGTGGTTGGATTTTCGAGTTTATTTAATTTTTGATCAATGTATCCACTTTTATACCAAACGTAAACAAAGAAGTCGTGGTATTTCGTGGCAGATCATAATTTGATAAAGTTATGTATGTATACCTGCTGTATACATAAAAAAGTTCTTCTGAAGTGGAAAAATCAAGCCCAAACATGATTTGTATATTAAGTTACCTCTTCCGATCACAACATCTGCAATAGGTCCTGTTTCATAAATGGGTATTGCTGAATTGGGGAACTTACTTGTCTTATTCTTACTATTCTAGATTATTTTATAATGCATAGAATGCAATAATGACAACGGTGCAGCTTCGATTTCGTCGAAATCACTTTGTCAATTTGCCAAGTCCTCGCGCAATCTCCATTTCACTACGCGCTTTATACACGTATCTCGTGCGTTGCGTGTGCCTTAAATATTTTAATATTAAACGTACTTTGTGCTATTTTGCCGATGCGTACACTATCGGTATCAATGCAAATTTTGAACTAAATGCGCCGACTTCAAATTGGCAATCTAACTGGCGAACCGTATGCGTATACGAATTCAACAATTTTCTGCACAGGTCTCGCGCGTAAACATAAACAATCTCAACGGTGCGGGTCACGGCCGTACACAGCAGCTTTTTCTAACTAATAGCAAACGTACACATAGCACCTGGTAGCCGCTAATTTATTTATTTTGAATTTCTAGCGTAGGTGTTTTTAAACCACAAATTCTTTCGATGATTTGTTATTTTCTATTCGACTTGATATTGAAGTATCAAATTGCAAATCACTTCTTGAAATTACCTTTAATTTTTGGGGTAGCTTTGGAGTGAGGCGGCATATATTTCGTCATTTTCCATTCAAAGCCTACTTCGCTGCATCTAGAGATATATAATATTTTTTTATTCGTAATAACGGTGTAGATTGTAAAAGTCCCAAAATTGCCGAAATTTCAGGGGTCACCCCGGAAACGTGAGATTCCGCCAAAACGGAAAGAGGCCTTTTACAACACTCGGTGGATTCTACAAATCTGCTAAATTTCAATCCAAATCCAATTAAAACATTTTCAGTAAATTAAATTGGTAAAAAACAAAAATAGATTAAATCAGGCGAGAATTCCTCCTAGAAAATTGCACTTAACGAAAAGCTGTTACAAAGAATAACTCGAACCATAAACAACGATGTGCAAAACCTCAGCTGTGTATTTTTTGCTCCATATACCGCCTGGAGCAAAAAGTACGCACCAAATGGTTATTGGTTATATTTCAGAAAATTGTTACTAAAATGAAAAATTCCAGCATTTTTTGACATTGAATTACATTTCAGATAGTGATATCACCAAATCTCTTCGAAAAATGTCCACCGTTTTTCGAGTTACGTAAAAGTTTAAGTGAAATTTTATTAGAGTATTTATTTGACTGATACTTTATTGGAACAAAACAGTAATATTGTTGATCAGAAACCGAACATTGTTCAACGAAGCTGCATACTTTGACATTTTGAAAGATATTCTGCGACTATTTAAAATGCATTGCTAACAGATACCTAAAATTTGTAGTTCGTTGAATACACTTTGCCTTGGCTCAACCATCTCATTTTCTCAGTGTCCCTATTTTAGGTCTTTCGCAAATCTAGCCGCGAATCGTTTAAAGAAAATTATTTGATTCTCCGGTCATTCACTTATTTAATTCTACGCAATAACGTTCTCTCCCGATTCGCCCATCATTTCTGTTTATAGAGTAACAGATAAAGCGAGCTTTCCTCGTTGACATCCAATACGGCAATATTTGTGTAACTAACGAGGTAATCTGATGGTGCAAGGTGAAACGTGATACCTCAATAAACTTACTCGGTTAATAGCCCAACGATAATTTTCCATAAATTAAATGTTAAAATTAAAACTTCAAATTAACACCATATATGATCGTAATACTCATTACGTAACTAATCGCTAACGACAGTAGGGTATATAGATACACCTATCTTAGTAATACATGTATGAAATAGCAAATTTAGTACATAGCTCTATAAAATATACGTATGAGCAAGCTGTACCTGCACACACGTTCTCTATATTATGTACACATAAACTATATTAAGTACAGTGCGGTTGTTTGATGTAAACCCGTAAATAGTGAACGTCAAACCAAAACTTCGATTTCTATTTTCTGAATGCCTCGCTCATTTCAATTCTCACTTGTCAATAAACGAGCCGATAAACGGTACGAACGTAATAAATAATCTGCACTGTTGAATTATTATCGTAAATCGTTGTGATTTATGCGTGTTACAAAATGTTACAATCATTCGTTTCTTTGCTCTAACTTTAAGTCTACCTAACCTTATCGCTTAAAAGTTCTAACGATTAAATTTTGTGACTCGTATTTGGAAAAGAAGATGCAGACTTACTTTAATACATTAATGAAGCTTTCGTATACCTGGATGAGATTTATATATATTGCGTTATAAAAGTTTAGTACTCCAAAAAGTCAATGTATGAAGCTGACAGACAAGGGAAAGTTGATGCATACTATGTGGAAATGGACGATTCGACCCGGTATATTTACATTTACGCCATTACATTCGAAAGAATAATTGTCAGGTTCCGTTCATTCGAAATAAATAATATTTTTCGTAAATTATCACAGACCCCAATTCAATCATTTATTGGTTTGAATAATCCTTCTTTTCAATGGCACTCTCGCGTCTAGTTACACTACCCGACAAAAACATAGACGCGGTATCGTTTTTATTTACGAAACAAAGTTTATGAACATTATATAAAATGTAAATGAGGGTTATTAATACTTGTTATGTAAATAGTCCATTTATAGATATTTCTGGGTATTGCTTTATGAGGGGTAATTGAGATTTTCCCAGATCAAAATAGGAATTTTAAATGCGACAAAAATTTTGACCCTGTGCATTTATTACATTAATATAAGCAAAAATGTTTTAATTTGATACTTCTCTTTATATGCAGCGGTTGTGCTGGTAAAGTGCACACATTTCACCGCGAGAAATTATATTTTATAAAGTGTTTGCAATATGGATAGAGAAAAGCAATTATCCTTGATAGAAAGGGGTAAAGTTCTAGCCTGGCACCAGGATGGTGTTAGTAAGAAAGAAATTGCTCGTCGGTTACGAAGAAGCGATAATTCCTTTAGAAATTTCCTAAAAGATCCGGAAAATTACGGCAAACCAAAAGGCCAGGGATGACCGAAAGCTGTAAGTGAGCGGGATAAACGCATGATATTGCGGTGTGCATCCAATTCTTCTGCGTCGGCGAGAGTTATTGCAGAACAGGCGGGAGTACAAACGCACATGCGTAATGTTCAAAGGATTTTAAAGGCGTCACCGGTAATATCACGGAAGAAAATGTTGAGAAAACCGCCACTTTCGGCGAAACACAAAGAAGCGAGGTTGAGATTTGCTGAAGAACACGTATCCTGGAAGAAACAATAGGAAAAAGTTATATTTTCCGATGAGAAACGTTTTAATTTGGACGGACCGCATGGGTACTCGCATGATTATCATGATCTGAGAAAGGAACCAAAAGTGAAAATGACCAGACAATAGGGGGCGGATCTGTGATGATATGGGCAGCGATTGAATTTCGCGATAAAAGTGGGATAGTGTTTTGCACAAATAAAATGACATCTGTGACGTATAAAGACTTATTGCGTGACAATCTTCTACGTTTTGGAAACCGATGCGCCGGCCGCAATTTTGTTTTTCAGCAAGATTTCACATTTGGAACAGAGCGTCTAAATTTTTGTCGCAGAAATTGTTTGAACATTGGAGTAATAATTTGTTATTTAGTTCATATATTACTGGAGGAGATATTTTTAAATTTATTTTACTTTTATGAATAAAATATGTTGCTAGTTTCGCAAAGAAATGTTGTAACCCTTAAAACCCTTAAAACATCTTACCGCGTCTAAGTTTTTGTCGGGGAGTGTAAGTGCGGCAGTGTTCCAGTGCAGTATTTAATTAAATCCTAGATACTTTTTGTTACATTTAAACAAATTTATCGACTAATTGTAAAACTACAGCTTCGCGTATTTACTCTGTTTCAAAAACCACACTATACCCCCACACCAAATGGACATATAAGGTCTGGCGAATCTTGGCAAAACTACAGAATCTTATGCCAACAAATTCTATTATTACGTTTATATTTGTCACTACTAAATGAGGTCAAAACAGGTTAATGCTTAGCTAAGCCTACTTACAAACACTTCTTAAAGTCACAGTCATGCAAGAAAAAAATTTAGTGAGAACAGCATTCAAGCAGAAGTGTTACATCATACACAATTGTAGTTAGACATAAAATATTGAGGCAATTACCCGTACAAATTAGAACCGGTCATGTAGTATAGAAAAGAATGCCTGACCAGTGCTATTTAAATGCCAACAGATATAATATACAATAACTCGAATAGGAGGACTATAACGTTGATGTCAATACATACGTTTAAAATATTATAATTTAAATGGACTGTATGTAACTTTCATTTATGTACTGTAGGCGATATTTCACTTGTAACGTTACAATGCACTCATATGTAGGAGGCAAAGTCAAAGTACAGAGTCAATGCAGTTAATTGTTGTTAATAAACAATGCAAACAACTGCACATGGACACTACTAAGTCGGCTAGATATTACTTCACCAATTTAATTAATTGTAGCCATTAATAAACAAAGCACCGAAATATAAAGTATTTATTATTTTATTCTAGTAACAACGTATGACGTATAGGAGGGCAGTCTAAAAAGTTTCTAGTCTAACACAGAAACAAGTGTCTTTTTTGTCAACTCCAATTCCTCAAAATAGTCACCTTGTAAGCCTATATACTTTTCCCAGTAATGCCACCATCTCTTCCATATAAATGCCAGATGGTAGTTGGCACCTTTTTCTGCAAAATTAATGGGATGATCTTTTCATTCAATAAAAAATCTCTACCCCTTGAGCGAAATATTGAGCCTAGGAAACAGAAAAAATCGCTGGGGCTCAGATCGGGTGGTTTATCAATTCGAACCCCAAGTCGTGAATGTTTGCCAGGGCGATCACTAAAGCGTGAGAGGGTGCATTGTCGTGGTGGAACAAAACTTACTTTTTCTTCAAATACGACTGTGTTTCGGCAATTTCTGCCTTAACTTTGTCAAATAATGATGCTTACTATGCCCTCGTCATTGTTTTTCGTTTTCCAAAATAGTCGAATAACACTATCCGTGACTATCCCAAAAGACATGCCGGCCGGTGAATATTTCTCTGAGCCGATTCGCCTTTCGCAGTCTACTGTTACAACTGCTCCTTGACTTTAATGCACTGGTATATCCAAGTTTCATCTACAGTTATTAATCGACGCCAAAACTTCGACCTATTTCGCTTAAACTACTTCAACAGGGCTTTGGAAATTAATTTGAATGCGTTTTTAATCCTGAATGCGTGGTACTCAGGGCCCGGTTAGCTTTTTCATGCCCAAGTCTTCAGTCAAAATATTTCAAACTTGTTCTTTCGAGATGCCTACAGCCTCTGCTCTCTAATCTTAATTCAATGGACGTCTAGCATCATTTGGTGTACTTTGTCGGTGTTATCGGTAGGGGTTGCAGTTTTGGCCACTTCAAGCGTCCACCCTCGACTAAAATGGTACGACCAGAATTAAATTTAGCTGCATAAAATTTCTCTGTGGCACATAATGGTGCAGAGCCGCGCAAATATTGATTGATGATACAACTGATTGTGAATGTCCAACATGGCTAAAATGTTCAAGTATCAGATCATCGTTCCAAATTTTGAACGATTTTGAACAAATTCACAGATATTTACATATTTCGTCGCTTTGGAATGGGAGGGTTCTGTCTGCAGTTTTTAGTCTAGCAAGGTTCTAGCTGTAGTTTTAAAACTTCGAGTAACATTGATTTCAGTTGTCTTTTTTTTTATTTTATTGCACTTATAGCCCTTATAACCTTTCCTATAAACCCTGATCCATGACTACCTTTTCTTAACGTTTGGGTCGAATGCCTATCTTTTTCCCCACTTTTGGCAATCACCATTCCATTCATACTCTTGCAGAAATTGTCTGAAGCGGCAAACATGTTAGAAAACGCATGAAATACTAACAGTCAAGAATGTAACAACTAAGAAAGCTGAAATTGTTTTCCAGTAGCTGAATATTCAAAATGAAAGAGTGAGATTTGAGAATCTATAGTCTTAAACTCCTTCAAAACCACTAAAATAAGTGCGAAATATTATTAAAATAAGTTTTATAAAAATAACCAGTGCCTAGCTACTCTTAAAATACATTTCCTATAAAGAAACTAAATGGGAGCAAAATACTAGGTTAGAAACAAATAAGATATTTCTCTAAAGCAAGTGAAATTTACCATTAATTAAACAAAACTTTAAATAAACAAATGTATGGCAAAGGCTGACTAGAAGACAATGCGAATAACCTTGAAAACATTTGAATATGGATGAACACTGAAGAAGAACATTCTAAGGTAGCACGAGTTTTAAATTTCAGCAGTAGAAATTTGCACAAAATTGGTAGTGCTGAATTTATCCTTTATGGTATATACTGTAACATTTAACAGTACTTGGCTTCTTTTACGTAACGTTATATGCACACCACAGATTTTCTCTAAATTTGTGCATCATCAATGGATAGCAACTGAATGTATCTATCTGTATGTATGAATGTATCTGTATATATTTTGTATAAAACGTAGTCAGATACTGACCAACCTCATAAATTCACATTTGTCAAGGAATGAAGTTTATTTATGCATGCCAAATTTAAGTTTAAATGCAAGTTATTGGAATAAGCTCGATACTTACCCACCAAATAAGCTAGAATTTAGTATTTTTAATCAGTCTACGTGGGGTACACATTTTATTCATATTATCCAATATAATATTCAATTCCAAAAAACAAGAAGGTACAATAAGAAGAGAATTACCAATAATTATTCCAATTATACCTAAGACGAGAATTTAAAAAAAATACTACAGTAAAAAGTGCACGGATAACTGTTTAACGAAATATATAACATACTCCTCCCGTGCAGAGGCCCTACGAAATAAACCAAGCAAATACCGTAATCATAGGGATAAAAAATATCTCAGCCTTCACTAAACCTCAGCGAAACGATCCCGATCGACCAGAATAAGAACCCGAGGGTGCCAACCAAGTCGGTGCACTGGATTATTAAATACAAAACCGCCATATGGCGAACTAACGGTATATATTTAGGCTGGTAGTAGCTCTTCCTTAATACAATGTCCTTTGTCGGGCCTCCGTTACCTGTTAGATGGTCTTCTTTCAGTCACCCACATCTTATAATTCCCTCCTTCGCGTGCTTACAATCTGTTTTGGATATCTCTTTCTTATTCACTCTAAAGTGTCGAAAATCTGTGGACTGTTTGCACTGTTGCTGGGACAATTAGTACAGAGTTTGGCCCCGTTGACGCGGTAATCCTCATAAATATTTACTGCTACCGACAATGAGTTATTTAAATTTTATTGACTCTGGGCAAGTCGGTTTTAGGTATACTAGGTTTTGTAGAAATCCTAGTATAATGTAACGGTTCATTTAGCTGATGTATATACTTTAATTGTAAACGTATAACGCCGTATGTAAATGTTTATAAAGAATTGCTTTTCTAAAAGTAAATATTAAAAATACATATAATTCTCTGGCACTTACTCATGTATTTGATTAATTAATAGCGCTAACTCTTCTAAAATATGTTGGCACATCTGTCGCCTCCAGTTATTCTGGAAGTCAACAGTAAATAAAACTTCAGGTGCATATTATTGCGTTTTAGAGTTCCACATAAAATTTTTGTAAGAACTGTTATACCAATATGTAACTATTTCGGAGTTATTTAAAGTTTGGGAAAGATGGAGGGGATTGCCCGAATAAGAAGTGATTCTCTCACAACCGTTCCCATATTTTTTTAATTTGCTTACTACAAGTTTTGGTGCGTTGTTTTCGTTTAATTTGTATGTTGTGGTAGTACTTAGAAAAATAAAAAAATACAGCAATTAATAAAAAAAAATTCCTAATAAAATTGTTAGTAATTTACAATGCAGGGGACTGTGAGAGTGTAGAAATAAACAACATATGGCATTTATCAGTCTATTCAATGAACATTAATAAGCGAAAATGATCATGTGCGTATACAATAAAGAAAATTAATTTCAGCAAAATAAACCTAACGGAGATAAAGAATGAATATTTCATCTGAAGAGAATCCAATGCTTTATATTGTCTCCTCTAGCCTTAACTGTTGCTACGTTCGGCGGCCCATGCCACTAATGAGCTCACGAATATCATTTTGCAGAGTATTCTGCCGTTTTTTCTGAAATGCCACACGAAGATTATTTATTATAGTAGGAGTACATGTTGGCCAGCATTCCAACTTTATCCAGATATTTAGCGACGCATCTCGCAGAATGCGATCTAGCGTTATCCCGCGTCAGAATAAAGTGATCGCCGACAAATGGAGCCAATGGAACTACGTAATTTGCCAAAATCTGAATATATCGTGGCTAAGCCGGAGTTTCTGTAAATCGTTATCGTGTTCATCTTCATACTCCTTCTCTACCATCTGATGAATATAGAGAAAATATCGACTCATCAGTAAAAAGTATAGTACTGAATTATGGCAAGGTCAAGCAAATTGGGGTCTGGCTACTCGGTGACGTGCGAATAGTTTTGGTCTAGTTGCTGGTTTGCAAGCTTTTAAGCCAACTTTTGTAATCTTCGATGAACTTGATAGTTCGTCGAATGTTACAAATTAGTGTGTTGATACACACTAACGTCTGTACCACGAACTTGACGGAGTTGTTTTTGGTCTCCACTGCAGTCAAATGACGATTCCATAGAGTATTCGGTCATCATTACCAGTCGCTTTTCATTTGCTGCCACATCCCGGTCTCGGCGTATTCCTGCTTTCCCTCTCTAAACCGTTCAAGTACTCTTTGAGAGCTACAGCTTTTCCGCAATCTTCAGCACTTACAACCTTGACGAATACATCAATCTCTATTGGAAATGACAGTAAGTGAATCTGAGTATGCAGCTTAATGCTCATGCTAAGTGTACATAATACAATAACACATCGAAAATCAAAACTTACAAGTACGCATTCAAATTATGAGAGCGTAAGTAAGACATTTCTCATCTGGAATAAGAATCGACGTTTAAATTGTTTGCACCTGTCAATTCTTTAAAAAAAAATTTCAAAATTGTTACCTCCTAGACCCATTTAACTGGCAAAGAATCCAACATATACAGGATATTTTATTTGAAATAATAAAGCTGATATCCGTTTCACATGTAATTAAGGGTGCTATGAAATTAAAGATATTTTTGGAAAATAAATCTTCATCCATAACATATACTAATACAAATATCAGTGACGTAATATTTCGGAGCAAACTAAAAAACTAAGCGTTTTCAAAACATTGACCAATAAGACAGACCCACCTTTTAACTTCTCTACAAGTATTGGGATAGCTTCTTATTGAAAGAAATTACGTAGATTACATGGTCTTTAATCGTTATATCAAGTTGTCATTGCATTATAAAATATATTTGTTACAATTTACAAATTCATTATACATAAAATTGTAATGTAGGAAACTAAAATTCAATCACGTTTAAACTTCGCAAAGGAGAAAGAATCTACATCTTTGTATCAAATTACAGGGAAAAGCTTTTTCACGTTAAGTGTACATATGGAGTCAGCGTAATCTGTAACTGTGTGTATGCATAGGCAAAAATACACTTTGCTACCGCTAAGTAAATCTTTCCATTTCCGCATCACATAGATCGAAAAGAAATTATCTCTAGGTTGGACGATAACATTTTGCAGAAGAGACACTGGAAATGTTATCAGTATTTCAAGCGTACGGAACATCACGTATGTTATGTTAATTTGTTTTTGTACAGAAATATAAGTGTGAATAATTATTATAGAAAAAGTAGAAACTCAAAACTTTTAATTAATTATTATCGCGAATATTTCGTAAAAAATAAAAATGTAATGCGTAACATGAACATGAGAAGCAATTGTATAGTACATGTATGTTAGTGTTATGAGTAGAGTAAGCAAATACGGATGCGCACCATCTAGCTAACGAATGGATTCTCGCATGCGAAACACTAGTCAGTATCTAGTCGGTGCCGCCTGGAACTTACGTTATAATAGCAGCGAAGTACTCTGTTTTCTGTTTTTAATAATGTCGAAGATACGTAAATTGAGAAAACAGCTATCATTAAAGATGGTGAATAGGTTCATTAAGGATTATCCGGATTTGACTTACGACGGCCTAAAAATTTAATCGTTTAGTGTGCGATATATATCTAATGTGATGCTTACAAACACACCGGTGTCGCCGCAAAACACGAACAATTCTTATTTGATTTATGTACAATGATGATCCAGTGTAATCTGGCGTTTACTTTGTTAAACAACGATTCATTTATTTCATTTTGGAACAAAAACACCAATATTGCATTACCGAGCAGGACACGTTACGAAAAATTTCAAATTTTTTTTTAATTATGCAAATATAGCATCACTAGATGTAGAGCGATCGTTTTCTTTATACAGGAACATATTTTTGCAGAAATAACTTTGGAATTATGTTAAAAATATTTAATCTCAGTCCTCCAGTTTTTCACGGAAGACGCTTAAGACGGTTTTTTTTTAATCATCGAATTACATACACTCTCGATTTTATTCTTTATACATACGACTAGAGATGGCAATTTTCCGTGTTCATTCAGTAACATAGAGATAATTTATCGAGATCAGTTTATAATCTACAAAAACCATCTTAAAAACTTTTTTGCATCTAGCACTGAAACGGCACCGTTCGCGATAATATATCTCCGCATACCGACTCCCTTTGCATGCAACAGTCCATTCGTTAGCTACGCCGATGGTGCGCACCCCCAAATTCGCCCACTCTAGTTATGCCAGAGTATGACATGAATTGGTATCTACATGCGTTCATCCAAAACGTATAGCACGAGTGCACAATATTGAATTTGAGTTTGTCTTTTGTACATTTTAAAGAGGACTATACATCAAAGAATAGTCCAATTAAACGCTTAGATTAGCCTAACAGGACAAAAAGTGCCGTTCCATAATTATTTTACATGACAAAGTGTACCAGCGTCGCACGTTGTTAGAAAAGCTAATAGCGACAAAGTCGACGATTTAATAAATTAATAATATCAATTAATATTATTAATTTATTAAATCGAGATGTTATTTGGTAATGTCGTCCTTAAAAAATAATTAGTAATATGTACAGCCATATATCTTTTCCAACCAGCCCCCAATAGACAGTGAGGGGAAACACCAAAGAAGTTAAAGTGATAGAAGCAGCATCACTATAAGCTGACGAAGCACATATCAGGTGGATTTTGTAAACTAATGTGACGTTTTCCCCTTAACTCAGCGACATGTCGTTTCGCTCGATTTTGCTACATGATTACGTGACTTTTTACCAATGGCGAAATACGCATTTACTTAATTTCGTATCTAAAAGTGTTCGTTTTACTTCAGAATACTAAATGTTATTTAATAAAACAATAAAATACTTCTAAATTTGTATTCAATGTGTGCGAAATAATTGGCAGTTTCGTTTTGTTTGTATTTCTTGTCAATTAACGCGAATTAAATTACTTTAGTTTTGATAGCATAAAGAAGAAATATCTGCTAGTACCACATGCGTAGCTTTCCAGTGATTTTTTAGTAAGAAGTTTTAGTAATTAGCCGTTAACTATGAGTACAAAACAAATTTAGTGAGATGTTTTGGAGAAAATTGAAAATTTGAGCGCAGCAACGTAGTGATTAAAAATAACGTTATTGTTATACAAGATTTGTATTTATGGAGTAGAGATAATCAAAGAAAAATACCTGACGAGCTCACTAAACTTCAAAAAGAGATAATAAAAGTGAATATAGAACACGGAGCGTTACACTGCGTGATAACCAATAAAAAATACACGTTACAACTTATGTAATATTTTATTGATTGCTAAGTAAATTTGTTTATGTAATACACTCCGGTTTCTTGACTTTTCTCCAATAAAACTTGCCTTATGATATAAGGAAACCACTAAAAACTTGTCAAGGATAAGTTTAATTAACCAGATTGTATGTTCGTCCATATACCATATATGTATGTTCTCCAAAGTTAGTGTAGGTTTCTTTGGGCAATTAATTAATAATTGTAACTCTTAATTTATTGTTTTTAGTGGAAAATAAGGGCATTATGTTAAGCTTCGCATAGAGCTGTTCCTCAATTTTGTTCACAACAAACAGTGAAGCATTCTTCGAAAAGAGTTTTGGGATCCTCTAATACTTCAATGATCTCTAGCACTTTTTATATATGCTGTTTCCATCATCTCATTTTAATGCGCTCAGTATGAGACTACACTTGAGGAGCACTAATAACGCACGATAATGTTGTATATACACTGCCGTTCAGAGAAGTTCGGTCGGTTGGTAAAAAACATGAAAAGGTTACAGAAACAAACGAAACTAAAAACAAAATGTAATTTTATTGTATGTACAGGTAAAAAAGACACAAATAAATAAATAAAAAGTTATTCTGGCCTAATATAACATACTGAACATTATATTTCTTTTTCATTGAAAAAACCTCCTTTGCTCTTAATCACCGCTCGAACTATTCTAGGCATTCTTTCGATAAGTTTTGTTAAAATGGATTGTGGAATATTAATCCATTCATGTTGCAGAATATTCCGTAAATGTGAGTCCACAACAACTCTATAGGGTTCAAATCTGGGCTTTGTGGGGGCCATATCATTACTTCCAGGGTGTGCTGTTCTTCTTGCTCCTTTAGATAGTTCTTACACACTAACGCAGTGTGTTTTGGGTCGTTGGCATGCATGAATGTAAAGTTACGGCCTATTATACGCAATCCTGATGGCACTGCATGATTCTGGAGTATTGCAAAATAATTTTCCTTCCTCATTACACCCTGCACTCTGCATAAATCTCCCGTCCCAGCAAAGGAGAAACATCCCCACACTAACACAGAACTACGCCCTTGCTTCACTGTAGGCACAATGCAGTTCGGGATCACTTTTCGGATTTATATTCTCATATTTATTTTTTCAGCAATTTGTCGCCCCGAATATCCTTCTTCAAACGGCGTAATAATGCGTGGACGTTCTTCTACACTGGTAGGCTTGCCACGTGCCATTTTGAAGCAAATTTTCTTAAAACTTTCGCGCAAAAACGACAGATGCACACCAACACACGTTTAACAGTAAAATGAAGCAAATTTATATATTTACGCCTGTGATAAATAAACAAGAGTGATACTGCGGTATATATCCTACATGTATTGTTCGTTAATAATCCCCAAACGGCCCGTTTCAAAAGATCGGTACTTCCGAGAAACTCTTGGAATGATAATAAAAGGGACTTTATTGTGGTTGTCGCAATATTTCTACTTTACATAATAATTTATGGCTTCAATCCCTTAGAAAAGAGTGTATGCTTAATATTTTTCTAATTTTATGTATTAATAATTGTATACAGTGTGATATAATAGATTTTTATTGTATGACCGAACTTCACTGGACGGCAGTGTATGTACGATTAGCTGTATGAGGTTACAAGTATGCGCAAATAAATATCATACAGGGGCACAGATTGAAATTACGAGTTACGATTAGAATCCACAATGGCCAATCTCGCTTTACCCTCACTCTAAAGGAGAATAATGTACATATTTTAGTTTTATGAGGGTTTCGCTCGTAAATGTGAACAAACGCTTCTATTACTGTAACTTCTTTAGGAAATACCTAAATATCTCCAGTAACATTGAGGTGTTGCTACATGACAGCATATAGCACATAGCAATCATAGTATTTGTCGGTAAATAATTATACGGAACAAAATAAAAATTTCTTACTTTTTATACCATAATTAATTTAAATTTAAGTTTAAACAACCGAAATCGCAGTTAGCTGGTGAAGCACAAGAAAGACATCATGGGTTTAAAATGAGTGAACTAACTAAGTAAGAGAGAACGAATTGCTATAATGATGATTGGCTGGGATGGGAAACGGCGAATTTGCCGCGAAGTGAGTGTTAAAAACGAAACACCACTGTACGTTCAACACGACCTTTACGACGCAAGTTGCAGAACGGTACTGATCTTTTTAATAACTATTTATTCCTTTTTACCTATTGCACAAAGATATTGCAAGAAATATATTCGGTCAATCCAAAACACTTTAGGGGATTACTGGAGATAAATGCGTTATATATGCCAAAAACTCTGTTATTAGAGGAATTAATAATAATAATAAGAATAATAATTACAATCAATATTTAATTATTTTGTACAGCAGTTTTCTGATAGCAGTAGAATTTGAATAATTAGTGATTGTAGTATACCTAAAGTTAGTCATGATAGATACTTTAAAGTATCATTAGTGGTACAGAGCTTCTCTGATTTACCAGATCTAGTTCAGTATAGTGGCGTCTGTAATTCAAAAGCTAAACTATTAAAACTTAAACTTCTACAAATTTGTGTACTTTTGCCTAATATGCTACTGAGGTTGTCGACGCGACAATCAGGACCAGGTTGTTACTATTTATATGGACTTATCCAATCCATGGTGTTCCTATGCGAGAACTGAAATCTAGGTTTGGTTTCAATAAAACGTTCGCCAGATTTTTTGAATCTTACTTCTATTAGCGACACTATTTTGTGTCTTGCAATGGTTTTGAATCTGACGTTGCTGACGTTAGTTCCGGTGTGCCACAACGATCAAACCTACGTCCCTTATTATTAACGATTTGGTAGAGCGTATAAGTTGCAATACTCTAATATTTGCTGACGATATTAAGTTTTTCTCTTCATTACTCCATTAGAGGATTGTGCTGAGCTTCAGTTGATTTTCATCATCGTAGCAAGCTGGTGTGCTTATGACACCCTGTATAACAATTGCTATTTATCTAGCAAATATGATGTTCTTTATTCATCTTTACATTGTTAAAATGCATGTGTAACACAACAAATATAAATGTGCACCTTTAGCCCTTCTTACTTCCTAAAATAGCTATTTTTAAAAACTTACAAATACGACTGTTGGGACCGTAACATGAATTTTGATGCCGATTATACAATATATAATAAATAAGAACATACAAAAGGATGAAATATAATATAACGAATTTCTTACTTATTCGTAGTATGAATTTGCCATTCGTATTCGCATCATTCCTAGCTGCTGCTACCGCAACAGAGTACCATCTTTCCATGCCTAATTTGAAAATTTACTGAAAATAATTATACTCACACAAGTACAAACAAGAAAATTGATGACACTTTAATTGCGCAAATAAACATGCCATTTTTAAAAGAAAACAGTTACTTATTGCATTTTAATAAGGCTTGTATTGTTGCCTGTTTTGACGTCGCCCCAAAAAAAATTAACGTTAGCCTACCTCTTACCGTTATTATATAAATATACTCGAATTATAGTCCACGAGGTGTGAAATTCTCACAGTTATTGTTAACTAGTTTGAATTAATCGTGTTGTCTTACGAAAAAAGAAAGATCCAGTTCGACTAATTACTATATAACATTCATATAAATTTTAGGTAGGATGATTAATGCGCTTGAAATTTTTTGCTCTTGTTGGTTAGGTTATGATGGATTGAACTTATCAGGACAAGGATGAAACGTTATGACAAAGTTAACCTCTATAATTCTAATTTGCTGTTGTTCCTCTAGTTCTTTAAGTGAAAAGTTTAGATGCTACTTTGCAAACGTATTTTTTTTTCAACCAATCGAATCGTCATCAAATTGTTGCATAATTTTTTATTATATTATAGATGGCAACACATGCACTCGACAAAAAGGATACGACGTTCACAAACTAGGACAGAGTCCATGATAAGTAAGGTTCTCCACTATCCGTGCGCTTCACGAAATTAGCAGAGACTGGACAGACTCGTGTTTTGTCGACTTTCGGGGAAACTAGTACGCAACACAAACCTACTCTTATGAGACAAATAAACACGAGTCTTTCTAATCTCTGCTAATTTCGTGAAGCGAAGTCGAAGTGCATAGGAAAAAGTCCAGAAGAGGTTGTCCTCGTTTGAGGAGGCAGTGATCGAAATGGTTAATTGAAGTTTTATTATTTCTAATATCGAACATTTCTTTAATAACGCTTTTATGATAGTAAGTTTCCGTTTCCAACATTTTAACGTTATTGACCCAAATCACGATGGTGCTATGGAAAAGCTTTATCAACAAGGGGTGACCAAACGTAGCAAAGTAAAATTATAATCAAGGAAGAAAGATTTTTTGTTTTCTTTCCCAAAGCGACCTAAAAACTCAAATATACAAAACATTCGAAATTTCGGAACCTAAGTTTCTACCCATCGCTCTATGTAGGGTATCTAAAGCCAGCTAAAGCCAGTACGTTAAAATATGACCACCTAGCAATTTGACATATTTCATTTGCAGCAAGAAGTATTCTGATTACGATTTTCCCTATTCAGTGAAAAATTGCAAAGTTTAGAATAGTCAAAACATCTGATTTACCGGTTCCATGCTATATATCTCAGTAGATACATAGTTTGAAGACCGTTTACACATAGATTCTTCAATTTAATCATTTCAAACCCATTGTCTTTGATTACTTCCTTTTTTCTGCTTACTTAAGTGTTAAAAATTACATTTATGTACCTACATACCTTGAGTCACCATTTAAAAAGTTAACAGTAAGATCATGTTTAGAATTAGAGCACATTTGCGAAATATTAGACCAGCTGTTGACCACCGCGGCGATCTGGCGCTAGCACGTACGGTGTTCTTGTTGAGCAAGCCAGGTTGCTTCGGATTCATATAAACGCAATTCAGTGTACAAGCGTACAGTTGTTCGTTAGCAATTAAAAAGTAACAGTATTTTTTGTGTCAAGTTTGCGAACGGAACGAAACGGTTCCCTCAAATTGAAATATCTCTATTCTCGTATAGGTCATTAAACTAGACGGTTTAGACGCGAACGAAGAGATTAATTCTAAATAAACGTGTACAGTTACTTGATTATACATTTTGGCAACTAATTTTCGTAATTCACTGTGTATATGGGATTCTTTATGATGATGCCTTTCTCAATTTGTTAGAAGCATTAAAACATCCTTCCCTAAGTTGTTCAGGAAGTAGCAATTTGTATCGGCTACTTTAGACAAATATAATTGTCATGGCATATTTGTTAAATTCCTTTATTAAAACTTACCTTTTCACAAGCTTCTGCTCTTTTCGCAGGAAACCTAGTATCATATGTATAAAGTGCGAATTAAACTTGAAATCCAAAATCTTGCAGCATTCAAAGCCTACATTCAAAATAATCTCTTAGCGTAAATAAATGAACAGTATGCATTTTTTTTCTTTTCGTGATAGTTCAAAAACCATTGGGAAAAAAATGGTACTTTTATCTGATGCTGCTTAGGGCACATGGGGCTTAAATTAAAGCAAGATTCCAATACTAACTACCAATTTTATTTAAGTGATGTAATCTCAGCAAACACTCCCCAAACTGAAACTGGTCACTAATAATTTATTTTTGGGTCAAATTAACAATTTATAAATGAACAAAGATTGAGATTCGCAAATAGGCACCCCAGTTGCTTTGGGTGCTGTCAACTTTCATATTTAATAACACTGAAGGGATTCCAATAAGACCAAAATTAATTCAAATGTCTCACTGTTATCCAGGTTCCCCTATATGTAATGCATAATAAAGCTACTTGGTAATTCACCATATACATAACTCTATCGTTCAATTAGTTAATTTTACAATTAAAAATAATTTGCTATTTACATAACTCATGCTTTTTGTTCATGTGCATCACATTTCTACGAGATGCGAAAATTGGATTTATATTAACAAAGTACTTTTTCAATTTTTAATGTTGCTTTCTATCTACGCCAATTCCTTTCTTGAAAGTAATATTTCTTTTACCGATTTACAGCGTATCTATAGCACATTGTGTAACATTGGGAACCGTATCTTTTTGCTCATTTGATACTAAATAATCAAGAGTGTACAGAGCAGAGGAGCAACAACATATGCTTCAAAATTCATAAATAACAAATATCCAACTGTACAATTTATACTGTAGCCCCATGTGGCCAGTATTCCTTATATAGTAATGCTATCACTAAGCTCACTGTGAATTAAACTTGACTAAAGGTAATAGAAACATAATAAATATTCCTTAACTAAGGTCTATCAAAACATTGCATTTCAAGTGAAAAATTATTAATGATTGTTATAATGATAGTAGTTTGGCTAAATCTGAAGTTCAGTGCAAATGATTATACAGAGGATTTATTAAATATTGAGACCTAACAATGTCGCATTAACTTTACTGGTAGCTAGAAATGGCACCTAGAAGATAATCGAATTAATCAAAATAAATTTCCTCAGTTAATGGACGTAGGTCGCGTTTGTGGTCCCGTTTATCCCATACATATGTCAGTACGTTTCTGTACTCGTAAAGAAAGAAAATAAGACATTGTACACTAAAAACAATAATTCGTATAAGTGCAAAAAATTGTAATAAAAACAAAACTATTGATTTGCAAAAGAACCGATAATATTGTACGTTGGCATTGCGTATCCCATGATACATTGACGCTCGAAGTTAGTGGGTTGGTCCTCGATGCTGGCGTACTGAAAGTCCATTCCTGACTCATGAGTCATGACAGGATGCCACTCGCGGAACGTTGCTGCATATAGTTCACACAATCAGCTTTGTTGTTAAGAAGCTTCTGCAGGCACCAAACGCTATGGAGTTCGCGCCGATGGCTTAGTGCGTCCATTTGATACCTACAAAGTAGATCATAGTAACATGTACCCCACTCCGGATAATTTTCGTTAACTTTCCATGACAATAACTTCAGAAAACGGCGTTGAATTAGTTCAACTGGAAGCTATTGAGGTATATAAAAAGGAAACCGGACAGCACATGCATATTTTAATTTACTGACAACAAAAGCAGAAAAAAGCATTTTTAGTAGTCGGATATCATGAGTGTTGTGAAATTCGAATGAGGAACCCCAACATTTTTGAAGCGGATAAACAAATAATTTCTATGTATTCTAGATATTTGATTTTCAATTGTGTAAGTAAATTAATACGGCTTAGTTGCTCTTGCAAAGGATATGTAATAGCATTCGGCAGTATTGAGCAACAAGTTATTACTCACTGAGTAACTAGTTAACCAGGAGGTCAATACTACGCTGCAATCGATCAGCTTCGTAACAATCAGGCACAGTATCTTAACAGCAACCGCATACGCCAGCACCTATCATCCGCATACGCCAAAATAGTAAGTGATGGCAAAAGATGATTTACATTTGCAAATAAGGTAAAACGGAGAGCGCCAAGGTTTGATCCTTGCGGAATACCGCTTATAGATATAAAATTAAATTACTCAAATCCGCTATAGAAAACATAGTTCGAATTGCGTGTTAAATATGATCCTAGTAATAGCGCAATCTAGGAGAGAAACTAAAAGAATTTAGTTTATGGTAAAAAATTCTGTGACCAGTCCTATAAAACCCGTAACGGAAGTCAGAGTATACGGTATTCACCTGCGGTTGATTATCTAAGATTTCGATAACATACTATAAAAGAGTCTTTGTCGTTGTGGAACGGCCAATCATGAATCCATGCTGCCGGTATGTTTCTAATTAACTAATAAATTAAAACATGGATGTTGAAGATCGTGTTGTTAAATACATTGAAGTTTTTATAATTTAAAAAAACACATTTCACCTACGCAGAAATCCCTTCTCTCCGGTTTCGCTTTGTTAGATTCAGTCAAAAACAATTTTAACATTCTTTTCAAGTACAAATTCAAGTACATAATTATTTTAGTGCATCAACTACTAATACATATAATAAGAATCAGCAAACAATAAAAAAACCACTCTTGAACCATCAAAAACCACTACCTGCCACGCAACAATTTCAAAACGGTAGAAGGGATTTTAGGACCATCACCAATAACTTTCCAAACTAGATCCTCCTTGGCAGTTCCTTCAACCCGCAAACTTCGAGTCTCACAATTATTGTCGGATCTTCCACCTCTGTTTTTATTACAATTTCTCCTCTGACGGTTATAAATTTTTAAACAAAATTTTATTGCACCCTTTTTTCTCCACACCGAAACTTAATGCGGTAGCCAGGCCGACTCAATTCGACAAATTTTATTTTTATTGGGGCAGTAAATAATTGCCTCTTTGCGAATCACGTTGAGACCATTCTGTGAATATTAGAAACCCGAACGATAATTTTGTTCCCAATATTTTTAGCTTGACTCTCATAAATCATAATAAACGAGGAACTCCGGAACTTCGGCAGCAGAAACACGTTAGATCTGTACCGATAGCAGACTCTCGTCTTAAGAGTGAAAGACAAAAAAATAAAAACGCATTTTTGTCAAGTATACAGGGTTTACACATTAAAAATTTTCGCAGTAGGCATCTTAGCTTAGCTCTATTATAATAAATTACTTAGACTCGTATTACTTCCGATTATACCGGAAGTATTTGATGTTCTTAATGGAATATTTTTCATTATTTTTTTTTAGATTCCATTGATTGTTATGGAGATCTAGAATCAAATGTTTTTGAGTTATTTTGATTTTTGTGTTACTTTTTTCTTTAACAATGTAAAAAACATCAGAGATACTATTCAATTAATTAAGCATTTTTTTATGCGTAAGCATTGTTTAATTTGTCACATATGGGGTGTTCAGAACTTAAGACATGAATATTCAATTCAAGGAAATCGATTTTTTTTTCCATAAAGGAGCGCACTGTATATGAGTACACTACCGTAAAGAAAAATGCAATCACAATCAATGTATATCAGTTGCCTCTATACCTACATTGTATAGTTTAGGAGTTCTAAGCAAATAATCTCAAATAATCAAAGATACCATATGGTAGAAGAAGAATATTTATTCGATGAGAAATATTTTAAGTTTATTTTATATTTATAATAAACGTCAAGATATATTAGAAAAAACATGTTTTTTAACGGGAGATATTTACGTTCATTATCTATGAATAAATCTAATTTCAGACGTACAGAACCAACTTTTATTCGTTTTGAAATTTATTAAGAATGTGTTAAAATATGTGTTAAATTCAACCATAATGTCTGTTAGGGCAACTACGCATCTTATTGGATTAAGTAAAAAAATTTCAGAAATAGAAGCCATTATAAAATACGAAAAGTTACAAAAAGAGAAGTACCCTGTACAATTTTGCAGTGTCTCTAATCATTTCGACCGTTACGAACGCTATGAACTAATTTTCCGTGGCTAGGTGTTGTAAAATTTTAATTGATGCAAATAATTGCCTATAACTCCTAAAATATGCATCGATGGTGATAGCGTGTGTTCCATTAAGAAAACATCAATTTTCTTAAATTAAATATTCATAAATTGGACCTTAAATTTTGAACACATGTTGCATTATTACTGGAAAGTATTAACTTTCCACTGTCTCCGGTATAAATAAACGTAAATTAATCCAGTTGTATTTCTGGTATGTGATTTCAAAGAATACATTGTAAAAGGGCAAAAAAAGACAAAAATCAAAATAGCTTAAAACCAGTTGATTCCAGAGGAAGGGTACCTTAATATAAATCATTCCATAACAATCAATGGAAACTTTCGAGAGTGATCTTAGAAAGTGTTAGTGTTCAGACTGCGTTAACTACTTATAACACGTGTGTTCAGTCTATGCTTCAAAACAGAGTAACGCTGCAGATGAGAAAAGAATATTTGTGTTGCAAAAAAGATGCGTTAGGAAAATTCGAGACTCGACCTAAAGACTTTAGTATACTTAATCTTAAGACTGACAGAGGTGCATTTCGGTAAAACGGTTTATTACTATTAAAAATATGAAAGTTGGTTGTGACTTCCGACATAACCGGAAGTAATACAAGTATAGAAATAATTTTTATAATAGCGCGAGCGCACTTATTGCCTGCTACAGATTTTCAAAACTAGGCAAAGATGCCATCTGCGAAAACTTAACGAACGGGTTGCGTGGACAAACCTGCATATATAAAATATCGTTGTTATATTGCATAATATAAATATTATTCCTGTACATTTTACATTGCATTTACTTACGTCAATAAATTATTGTACCACTGCGTTTCTCACATTATACAGAGCAAACCAGTTTAAATCTGTTATCAACAAGATTAAATCACCTCTATAAATAATTACCCAGAACGATTACATTATAATATAAGCAGTCAGCAAGCGTACATTAAACTGTCCTTTTACTGTAAAGTTATGGTGTTTGTGGTTACAGCATTAAGTATAACTTTAACGCTTTGGTCAAAATTGACTTCATCTGTACGAATATTCTATATTTCCATCTATATTTCCAGAAGGAAAATATAGATGGAATACATACTGTTACAATCTTAGATTAGCAAAACTACTTTTCTTAGCTGGGATTCTACGCAAGTATTAAACTAACCTATTAAGTAGGTATTTCTGTTATGTAAAGATTTGAAATCAAAGGGCGAAATTGAAGACAAACATACTTAAAAAGCGATTTTCATGGATATTTTGCACATTTATTTCTGTTTAGGTGATAATTTTTTATGTGTATTATCGTTTCCCACTTTGTACAGTCTGACTTTGTATTATTTCTACAGTAACCATTAGAGAGGCACACAGTTTAGGTGACTTTGCACTGAACGATGCGGCGATGAGTAACCGATATCAGTACCGTCACCACGCCAAATGTGTTACGTGTACATTCGCTCTATTTTATCCAAAATAATTATTAATTATATCTTTTATCTGTCTTTTATTGTATTCTTTTTATGATACAAACTTATTCAAATACCACTTACTCAATTATTGGTTCAAATCTATTTAAACAATAGTCTTAAATCAACGCTTTTATTACTTTATTTCTAAATTCCCCTTATTTGAACAACTTAACTAATGGCTCAATCGACAATTTCCTTTCAGAATAAAATAAGAAACTGGATTTAGAACTATTCAGACCCCTTTTCACTTCTAGCAGATAATATTTATTGCAATGCATATGAACAAATAATGCACTGCAACATTCAATCACATGACGCAGCACGTTCAAATACAGAAAGTCCAATCTAACCTAAATCCAGAAGCTTCTTAACTTTATGAAGCATTTATTTCTGCCAACATATACCTTTAGCAAAGCTAGTAGTAAACTGCTTTAAAACATTTTTTTAAAGCGTTTACTATTTTTCTATTCCAAACTACGTTACGCAAGCACGTCGCAGAACCTACGAAAAGTAATGATTTGTATAAAAAATAAAGTTGACAACCACCAATGAAACGAGTCTTGTGATAAGTCCAGAATAATGTCCGGAACTTCACTTATCATCGCTGTGAACATGGTTAGAAGCTGAGTTGAGTGCTGGTTAAAACTGTTATTTTTTCCGTAAACGATGATCATTCAATCAAAGTAAGTTCTTCAGGATTCTAATATAGTAAATCAATCAAAATATGCAAAAAGTAATGTTAGCATAATTTAATATTTTGGCAATCGAAATTTGAAATTCGAAGAATTTATAACTGACTCTAGGTTGAAAAGGAACCCGGACATATTGAAACGATTTTACGATTTTCTTTTAGTGTGGTAACGGCCCAACGAGGTGTATAAGCTTTTTAAGCTTGTCATAATCTCGGGATCGCTTTTATTGTACAAAATTATGTGTAAAGTGTTCCATGGCGTTGTTACTATTAGTCCCTACCCGTAAAGGGTAGGGCAGTTAATTGTACACCCACAGCGAGTAGTGACTCGGGAGTGTACCGGACCCAGTAAGAAATTTTTTTAATCCTGGCGATACTCGAACACACAGCGCCTAACTCTGCCCAATCAAGTGCACCCTCTTTACCACTGAATCAACTAGCCGTTAAATTTAGATTAAATTTGCAAATAAAATATTACGATTAATTACTATACTACACCGACCACAAGTTATAATATCAAGAGATCATTTTCAACGTTTCAAAATGTATTCACATCTCAGAGAATCAGATTTATAGACGAAAATTTTGAAAAAAGTAATAATAGTAACTGTAAATAGCGACCTTTTATTAACATTATATCTAATACATTAACGTTTTAATGGTTGTGTTGATTTAAATGACTGTACTTAAATAATTTGTAAAATCTCAAACAAAACGGCGCGCCGCTGGTGCCGTGTTATCTTTTTTTATTGATGAGAATGCAAACTATATGCACTCGCTCAGGTGAAGAATCACTGTTGCAATTGATAAATACACACATGTATGTATATGTATCGCTTACTGGGGTTACTGCATCTTATCTCTCCCAGAGCTTGCCCAATATGTGCATATCTATTTACATTGAACTAGAATATATTTCGGTTATAACTTGTAACTCACCTAAAATGTGCGCGTCTCTAGTATTGATATTCACATTTTACCAATTTTGATAGTATTTTTTGCTTCCCAGCAAAACCTTTTATTTAGCTCCTCGTCAACATTAATGTCCATTATGGCCTATCATGTTAACAAAAGAATACCTAACTTCTACGGCGTAAAATTGTTTAACTTCCTGGTAGTGGTTTAACAAAAACACCATTATTAATATTTCGTTAGGTAGCACTTGATTTTTATGTTTCATGAAAAATTTACGAGAGCTAACTTTTAAAAAAAGAACGCGTGGTAGAAGCGAAAATAACTACATATGACATAATCCTTTACATAATGCAATAGCAAGAATTCAAACCGCAGGTTCCTGCTGCTCTGTGAACCTTTGACATCGAGAACAAGCAGTACAATGTTACATAGTAAGATGGATAAAGAAGAGGTCGTCAGTTAATTTCCTTTATAGGATCGTTCAAACATTTAAAGAAAATACATATGAAAAATAAGACATTTTTCTGGGTTCTTCAAAAAGTCAGTAGATCTCTTGTGACTGTTAACAGGATTCCTTTATAGCTTTTCTTAATTCTGTTCTTCAGGAGATTTTTTTTTATTGTGCTGGTTATCCTATAAGTAAATCAAAATAATTTAGTTAGTACATTTTCTAGTTCTGCTATATTTTCTTATTCACCAAATTGTACAATTTAAGAAAAAAATGCTTTGAGTACATTGGGTAATATCTTATCAGACACTATAAATAAGTTGTGTTCCGGGTTTGGACCGTGTCATGGTCGAACCCGGAACACGTTTAGTTTTAACTGATTCTGGTAGCGGAAGCCTACATTATTATTGGTGGCATCATTGTTCGTGTTACAGTTCAAAATACAATATGATATAAAAAATTCTTAGAGAAGATCTCGAAAAATGTTGTGCTAGAACATAAACCCGTTGATTCCGCAATACTGCAATTAGCTTGAAATGAAGTCAGTGAAATTTCTTATACCAAGATACAGAAAATCTTGGTTGGTCTTCGGATAGCAACTTCGCAGGGAAGAACTACTAGTTCAATAATTTCTTCGTGAAACGATAAACACAGAAAGATATAACATAGCTCAACAAACACTACAAACAATAAACCTCTTACAATATTTGGATAACCGTGTGGTAGATTTTCCTCCACGTTCTCATCACCTATCCATTTTCGATTATTTTGTTTTTCTATGCCTAAAAATTACAGTTTTTAAAGATACACCATACACAATACAAGCACTTACCGAAACAATTCAAATTGTTTGTGATATGATAACATCGCAGTACCTCAACAACCCATTTAACAACATGAAACGACGAGTAAGGATTTGCATCGAAACCGATAGAGATAACTTTGAGCATCTAATATAATTGTTTGCTAAATTCTTCTATTACTTTTACGATGTTATTTTTTTTTATTCTGGTAGCTTCATTATTATCGGCTTAGATTACCACATTAATTATTTAAGCTTTAATTGTTTCAAATATGTTAAACGTTATTTGGAATATACGTTAAATACGGAAAAATATTATTATTTTTCCGTTTTTAAGACAGCTTCCTTTTTTTTTATTTTACTTTGGAAAAGCACCTTAACTCTCTCATGAAAATCCTCAAATAGCAGTACATTCTTTCCCTTATATCTTTATTCCCGATTAACAAGGTACGCTGGATTACATAACTTTAGATAAAACACAAGAAAATAATACGTTCATCACCGGCAACGCCGACCATCTGGCTAAAGAAGAAAAAACGAAGCGACTAGCGCATCATCTTCGAATTTCATCGCAAATGGTAAATAGCGAAGAGAAGAGCAAAAAAAAAAACGTACCACGCTATTGTATATGTGTTAGTGTGCGCCTATAGAACATTGGTATGTGTACATGTGAATAAGTATAAGGTATAAAAAGTACAGTTACTTAACAGCGCCACTAGCGTTAGCGGTTTAAAACTCGGCTGCCTACTTTCTACGGTACGATGGTGGTTGGGTTTAGTTCAAGCGAAGAGCTGACAGTGGGAACATTTAACGAGCCAAAGCTCAATACAAATTCCATAGAACCACATTGCTGTTGTAAACACAGATCGCAAATTCGCGAGTGACAGCACGTCCGGCGAATTATTTTATTATCAGAAAGCTCTCGATCTATCGTTTGCAACGATACCGGCCGCGGTGCGAAAAATACCTACATTCGAATGGAATATATTCGCGGGAATTTCCTGCGCGTAGCATTAAATTAAAAATTAGTGCGGCTAATTGAAAATAAACAAATAATTTCCGACTGTCGCAGAAAGAAAGTACAAAACAATGGATTTACACAGAAGCTTCACATTAAAGTGCGTCGTTTTTGACTATGACGAAGCTTTGCAGTAGTGTTTATCTTATAAGAAAGTTTCGCAGATATCCGGAGAGAATCTTAGCGTGATGTGCAATCGGAACTGGATACATCGTTCGGCGCTGCTTGCTACAGAAGGTGTGAATTATGCATTAATATATTTCTTCTATTAGGATAAATATGTATACGCGCAAAGCCAGCGAACGAATTGTGACTATGTTATTGGAGAAAGCTCTTTGCCCACGTTGAGTGGCGTGTTACGCAAAGTATGATATAATCGTATTCACCTTTTTTTTTCTTTCATTTTATCTGTCGGCTTTAATGCTAAATATATATAAATTTATTAAATAACCTCCTTAAGAAGTAGTTTCTTACGATGCATCACTGTATTATTGAGATAGGAAAATCAATATGATATGTATTCTAGGCGAAGAACACCTACGTATTTATCAATAAGTAACAACCAAAAAAGGGAAAGAAAGAATACTAGGTTCATTAATAAAACGAATCTTTATCTTCTTAAAAAAATTAATAACTAGTTTCTTAAATTTTTTAATGAGTTTTTTCACCCTTTCTTAATTTAAAACACATTTTATTTATTAACATATCTTCGATATGCAATGCCATGATGATGACAATATATCTCTAATCTCTATCCACATATTATATATATATTTTAATAATAATGTATTAATTAAAATAAAAGCAAATAACATACTTTTACAATAAACATTAACAAATCATTATTAATTCAGCCATATTACTGAATTGATATTATGCCGTCTTATATCTTTTTTCCCATATTAATGTTTAATTCACAATTTGTTTTAGTAATAATAATAAATAATAAAGCATGTTACTAAACACTGCAAGTTAGTCTAATACATTTAAGAAATGAATGGAAATAGATTATCTATAAAAGAGTACCCCTTCCTCTAATGATATAATATATTCTTCACTTCCTGGTCTCATTGATTAAGTTTATTGCAATTTCAGTTATACAAGGTTATCACAATGTAAGTGATATATTTCAACTTATTATACAAATTCAACAAATTAAACCAAATATGTCCTATGTCCAACACTGTTTACCACAACTATATAATATGACCTCCACAAAAGCAGCAGCCTTTCCTGCAAGCTATACAATATTTATTTAACATTGTTTGCTACTGATTTCTAGCGGATTAGTGTTGATTAGATTTTAATTTTCGTGAAGAACTTCTGCAACTTGGACATCACCAATCTTTGGTTTTTACTCTTCTCAATCTCGAGAGGTTAATTACAGACCCTGTTCTTCTATATTTGACGGTATGCCTTCATTTTACATGAACCTACTCTCGAACCCATTTTCGTACCTCTTTACTACATTTACAATAACATTGTACTAAACTTGTTCTTGGTTGTAGATCAGTTTTTTAAGTTCAACTCGTTTCAATTTACCTTGAGATCAGTTTTATTTTGAAAATAAATTACTCAGTCTCGGTCTTATTTTGACACTTATTTTTGCGTCATCACAATTTCAATTTCTTCACGGAACTCAACAGGAATACGTCCCTGTTATGTTTGAATTAAAAAAAAATCTTTGCTGATTACTATTTAATGTATAATTCATTTTATTTTTTAACACGTCCTTATATTCATTTTTCTTTGGTTGTTTGCAATTAAGCATCCCGCTAACATAAATTTACCTTTTAATGTAAATAAATACCCTTCAAACGCATCACTTTAATTTCCGATAATGGTCTTACGCACAATTATAAAAAATTTATCGCTCGGTCATACGCTTCAAAACCGCGATTCTAAATCATTATTATTGCGTTAATTACCAACACTTACAGCCATAAAATGCACACAATCTACATATTCTTCATGTTAAATTTACAAGCTCGATGCAGATTATAATCTCTTCAAAAAGAAATAATACATCACGAAAAGTCATTTACATGTTTAATAAATACACGATTCAATGTCCCATACTATTATTCTTCTGGATGTGTATCGATATTTTGCCAAACGACAGATACGAATATGAATGTGCTGTACGCGTTGCTGCAATAAAACCAAGCCAGTAATAGTATTTTCAAGGTTCAATCTCTTCAATTAATCTAATAAATACGTAACGTAATAATGATCCATTAAGCGTAATACATACACCGCTTTAAATTATTTATTTACTTCAAACAGCGTTTGAGCAAAGGGTTTGAGATCTACGTGCATATGCCAAATTCACTTAATTAAAGAAAAAATATATTAAAAAGTTTATACTTACTACTATATTGTTAGTTTTTCGAAAGCAAATATAAGGACATTTAAATAAACAAAATAATAAAGACCCCCATAAGAATACTTGAAGATGAAAACTGCGGAAATCTATTTTGGAAAATGGTACAAATTTCACTTTCTGTAACAGTTTGTAATACATTCTGGCACTGCTTCAAGTTGGTGCTAAATGAACTTAAAACACTTCCTGCATTAAACATTATTACTACTTGCGAGAGTAGCGATTAATTTAGAAATAATTTCTTCTATTCGTAACAACGTAATGTAACAAAATATAACATTGTTTTATATGGATAAATAATGTTCAAATATTTCTCTATAATCTTTTAAATAGACGGTGTAACTGTATTTTTTATTCTCGTTACTTTTTATTATTATTTCATTCTGCCTTGTACCCATTTTTGAATATTTGGATCGCATCAACACATTATCCACAATAAGTTTTAGCGCCATCTATATAACTTCTGTAAAGTACAAAATATTTTATATAAATAATATTGAAGGTTATATGAAGTAGTTATGGTCTCGTAGTGTGATCTCAGCGAAATTGTGCACGTTAACGAACCTTATACAAATATTTATAGTGCTCTCACGTACCTTCCCAAATCACACAAGAGATGCATATCAAATTCCAGGCTTTGGCTGTTACAAATTATACTGACCAATTAAAATTAAAATCTTTTTCTTCCCCATTTTTGCAAAAATTAGCTCCATCTACTTCTAAAAGAATTGGTATTGATTCCGTACATAATGTATGCACTGTCTCCTTATATTTTATCCGGTAAGTTGTTTTTTTTAATATCAATGTTAGATCCTAATTCACACAACAGAACTTTAGCGTTTCTTTTCTGAATCTTTCGAACTCGATACAAATATAATTAAAGGCAAAGTTGAAAAGTTAAAGGAGGCACATTTCCATTCTTTAACAAGGATATACGTTTAGGTGTTCCCCAAGTTTCTCTAGTTAGCTATTATTCATAGATTACTCAGATTTGATCGTATTGGAGAGGTGTGGACTTTCTTCCTTCAGAATTTACAAATTACATCCTTTTGTTTGCATAAAATGGCTATTTATTATTTTAAAAAAAATATGTCGAACCAAAAAATCACGAATTTCGAGCAAGTTTAACAGATAGATAGAAGGCCATTAAAAACCAGTGGTGTCGAATATCGCAAATGTTACAATATAAATTGATAGAATTCCTTGATGTTATAAAAACAGTTTTGTGAAAGCATTAGTTATTTGGATCCAAATACCGGTCTTGCTATCGACATATAAATAATACAGTCAATAAAGGGCAAATCACGTTTGACGATAAGGTGCGAACATAGGGATTTAACATAAAATTTAGTTTTATGCGGTTTCCTGCACTCGAGGGTGTAAAGTAGTTTAGAATTAAATGTTGCGTACGAAACTGTTTCTACATTTTTTCTGTGTTTTCCTCACAATTTTAAAAGGAAATTTAATTTATTATTAATTAGTAACAGTAGCCTTTATTCGCGATGGGATAGTATAACAAACATGAAAGATAACGGCACACTTCGTACTTAATTCGGAACATATAATTCAGAAATTTGCGAAATTGGGTGGTTGAGAATGAAATACAAATATGCTGTACTAAACAAATTAATTATTTCAGAAGTAAAACATTTATCCTTTCCGATTGACAACTGTTAACTTCCCAAGTAAAAGAAACCTTAAACCTTCAAAGCCGCCCAGAAAATTAATTGAGATCTTAAGCTGTGTTCACATAGGGCAATGTAAACCTAGTGTAAGGATTAGTGCGAAATTAAGTTTATTAGCAGTTCCTGTAGCAATCATGACTAAGGATCGCAAATCACGGCTTTTGATCATAGACCTCAGACTGGGAAATGCATAACTTATAATAATTTATAATTAACATAACATCCAGAAATAATTTCCGAGCAAATATTAAAATTCTGAATGCGTTCGACCCAACATCCGAATCATGGGGTACGTTTCCATTGTAGTTTCCTTGAGGTGTATTCGCAGCAGTGAAAAAGTATTTTTATATAACGAAAACAACTATTCGCACGTAATGAGGTAATATTTGAATTCTTTGAAGCAAGTAAACGTATCTGTGGGAACACTGTTATTTTAAATCCTTAATCAAGCTAAATCTATACTTTTTTTGTAGTACACTATTAAATTTTACTTTAACACGGTTAAGGCTCCTTGCTACATGACACATTTGATGCTTAGTTGTTTTTTTATGGCGGATAATAATAAATTAAACGTAGAACAACTTTTCCGCTAGAATATTTTGTCATATCTGTAACAATAGCCGCGATATGTGATGTAACAGCTAAAATCAAACAGACTGTATATTGAAGTCCCCGAATTTGTTAGGCAAATTTGGAAAACACTGCTTTGGTCTGCGCTATTAGTTCGATTACACCTGGGTAGAAATGGCAAATAGTTTTCGCTACGAGGTCTAACTCGTGCAGTCTACACGTTACGTGTAATAAACTAAAGAAAATACGTTTAAGCAAGCGTATCATTAACAATTAGGTTGCCGAAATTTCAAACTTTTGGAAAGCGGCTATCACCTTTGTTAATGGTTTCACCAATAGGTGCACGATTGCATTAGCTATTAAGTGTGGAGGAAACGCTCCATTTGGTTTTAGTATTTGAATTAGAATTCATTGGTTCATCTACGCTTAGCCACAACTTTTCATCTGCAGATTGATATTCTTTGTAATAAATGGTTTTATTAGTAGGGCGTATGATATTACCGGAATATCACCCGCCTTTCTACACGCCCATGGTCTGACATCAGCTTTGCGAAAAAAACAATCTAGTATGATGCAGCATTGTAGTCAATTATAGTTTCGCACTAGGTTCAAGTTATATTATAACGGAGCGACATAGAATAACCCATAAATAGAAGCCTCACGTAATGATATAAAACGCTGCTAGTGCCATTGAACATTTGTGCGGGTGAACTAAATTTCCACTTGATATTTCCGACCGATCAAATTGTTGACAAAATTTTCTCTATCTCTGAACCCCCTGCGAAGCAAGTCACTGCTATTAATTGTGTGCGGTGATGGCACCAGTTAACTACCAGCAAGCTTTTAGTTGATAATTGGATTTCTGATGGGTCCATCAATTACCGTTTTTGTGAGATGGTGTGATCAAATATCAAATTCTTCCACTTGTTTAGTGTCTAAAATCACTGGGGAAGTTATTAGGCGTCAGTTTATGGTGATCTCACATCTGGTTCGGATAAATTCGTGAGCTTTTTTGGTAGAATAAGTGCCCCAATCATTTCGTCGGCCATTATTTACCTTTTTAATAAAGATTGATGAACGAATTGATGACGCTTATGTGTCAATGGCCCTCCATTTCCGTTCTAAACCGTTTCTAAATTGTTTAGTTTGGTTGAAGCAACAGTGATAGATTTTTCATGTTGACAAGTCATCGCATATCCATCGTAACACCATTATTAGTCGAATCCATCAATCAAACGAGTTGGACAAAGAAACGAGCGTAAACATATATAGAATACGTTATATTAAATTGACTTGCCATCCAATACAGATACGGTGAGCAAAATATATAGAGCGATGAAATAGAAAGCACCGATTCTATAGAGCAAGCTGTTATTTGAAACTGTATTCAATTGAGCAATTACATACATATCGTTAATGTTTATCGCTATTATTATTACTAACTGTCAGTTATCAATACTTGGGCGAGATGATGCGTATAAATCACTCGTCAAAAGGGATATTGTGAATGACTGATTTTACAACAAAAATTTGCAAACATAAATAAAAAAATTGTTGTTCTCAAATAAATTGTCATAAGTACCTTTATTTTGTATTTAAAATCTCCCAAAAAAAATGGAAAAAATAAGAGCGACAAAAATCCTTATAACGCTTTATACAAAAACGCTTTGCTGCATATAGCGGCATGAAAATGTGGAATTACATTGATCCAAAATTAACAAGTCGACAATGTTTAGGCACTATCGGATTGGATCAATCTTGTACGGACTACCAAAAAATCTTCCAAAACGAGACTCGTCTGTGAAGAATACAAACTTCCATTCTTTTTGACGCCATAATAATCTTTAAATTGAAATACAAAACCCTGTCGAAAACAAAAGTCTATGCGTATACGCAATATCTATTTAACCAGACCTAATATTATCAGTATTTCCGACAATAAGTAGGTATGCGAAGAAACGTACATATATAAAGAAAAGAACAGAGAGGTGTAGTAATAGGAGCACAGGTTGGACATTTTCAAAGTCCCCGATAGTACAGTAGTTCTTTATCTTTTACAAATTTTGTGGGCTTATATGGTTAGATGCATTGTTTACTGGTTCATATAATTCATTTTCATTTGTTGGCTGAGTTCTTCTTATTATATTTGCACAGGTTAAATAGTTGCTCTATTGGATATACAAAAAAGGGCTCTAAGTAGGAAGAAACGCCGGAAAATGATCATGACTTGTGATAAAAGTCAAGACTTCCTCATTTCTATGGAATCTAACATTTTCCACAACAATATGATCCTCTTCTACACCATAATTATGTAAATGGTCAACTAATGTTGTGAGAAATTCAGAAAAGTGCAAAAACAAAAGCATTATAGGGCACATCTTGAATTTGAAACAAATACAAGGAATTTACGTTCATTGTGGCAGCAATAAAATAATTGCGTCCTCTTACCTGCGCTTTTATTTTTCCTGCCCCGGTATTTTTCTATCGACATGTCCGTTATAACAGAAAGATTTGAAGTTGCAAGGTGACTCCCTAATGCAGTAGTTAGCGTACCTGTCCAGAGAACGTAGGTTCAAATCGTGTCGGTGTCTAATGAGATGTTTTTGTTCATGAATTAAATTTAATTACATCAGTAAAACCAATGAAAATATCAATTTTCAATTGGAAAGTCATTCGGCAAATGGTGAAATGCAACTAACAAAACGGAAACGCAAAAAAAAAATTATGGTAAATTAGTTTCCATAAAAATGTTCGTTTAAAGATGATATTCGCTAACAGTGTCTGTATTTATATGGAATCATTTCATACATAGAATGTGCTACATTCAATACCTAAAAAAAAGTAAGCATTTTCGAAAGGACGTCTCAACCTTTCAATTTCACACAAGGATACAAAAGACAGCTTAACGTATCCTTGGATAAAGCAAGGTATCGCGCAAAAATATCGCAACGCCGCTACTTAATTTCCTGCTGATACTAGAAAATTAGCTGTCGAAACTCTCGCAATGTGAAACTTTTCAATATGCATTTTCGCTTCAGGTGTAAACACTAGCGAAACATTTTTTCACGGGCAACAATATGCGCCACAATTTCAATTAACTTTCCTTAACAAAAATGCACCGTACTACATTTCATCCCGCTGTATACGCTCCTGCTACTGGGTACTGCTTCTACACTGCTGATAGACCTTTTTTTTGTTCTTTTCTCTCCTCGGCGTAGAAAAATCTCGTTGATTCAAACTCCGACGTTATTCTAGAAGTGGATGCATATATACACAGGCTCTCTGAGTGCAGAATCAATACCATGCACTTTAAAGACGATATAACCGAGCGAAATGTTGGAACATCGCGCTTCTCTCGCTACTGACACGTTATTTCCTCCCTTACATGATTCTACTCATTCTCCTCTTCTTTTTTTTTCTTTCGACTATATACTGTAACATTTTGCGATACCCAAGTTAGAGGATGGTATATATGGTGAAAAATCGAAAGTGTTCAAACCTTACACGTCCATATGATGAAGGGAAAAACTCCAAAGTAACATAATTTGATTATGGGGTGAACTCAGGTAAATTATTATATTATAATGCATTGCAACGTAGATTATATATTGTAGAACTACACTCCCCGACAAAAACTTAGACGCGGTAAGATGTTTTACGGGTTTTAAGGGTTACAACATTTCTTTGCGAAACAAGCAAGATATCTAATTAAGTTTTTATTCATAAAAGTAAAATAAACTTAAAAATATCTCCTCCGGTAATATATGAACTAAATAATAAATTATTACTCCAATGTTTAAACAATTTCTGCGACAAAAATTTAGACGCTCTGTTGCAAATGTAAAACAAAAATCAACAAATGAGTGATCAGTAATGCGTAGATCCTCCATTGTTCTTAATCACTTCCAATAGTCTGTTATTAAAAGATTTATATAAATTTAACACATAATTTTGAGAGATATTCTGCCATTCAGTCACTATTGAAGTTTTCAGTTCCTGTACCGTGAAATATCGACGGCCTCCGCCATAAACGCAACGTGCCAATTCACCCAACCTGTTTTCAATAATGTTTATGTCTGGTGACCGTGGCGGCCACTGTAAAGTTTTAATCTTTTTCTCTTTAAACCATTCAGTAATGGTTTTTGCTTTATGAATTGGCGCGTTATCTTGCTGAAAAACAAAATTGCGGCCGGCGCATCGGTTTCCAAAACGTAGAAGATTGTCACGCAATAAGTCTTTATACGTCACAGATGTCATTTTATTTGTGCAAAACACTATCCCACTTTTATCGCGAAATTCAATCGCTGCCCATATCATCACAGATCCGCCCCCTATTGTCTGGTCATTTTCACTTTTGGTTCCTTTCTCAGATCATGATAATCATGCGAGTACCCATGCGGTCCGTCCAAATTAAAACGTTTCTCATCGGAAAATATAACTTTTTCCTATTGTTTCTTCCAGGATACGTGTTCTTCAGCAAATCTCAACCTCGCTTCTTTGTGTTTCGCCGAAAGTGGCGGTTTTCTCAACATTTTCTTCCGTGATATTACCGGTGACGCCTTTAAAATCCTTTGAACATTACGCACGTGCGTTTGTACTCCCGCCTGTTCTGCAATAACTGTCGCCGACGTAGAAGAATTGGATGCACACCGCAATATCGTGCGTTTATCCCGCTCACTTACAGCTTTCGGTCACCCCTGGCCTTTTGGTTTGCCGTAATTTTCCGGATCTTTTAGGAAATTTCTAACGCAATGATCGCTTCGTAACCGACGAGCAATTTCCTTCTTACTAACACCATCCTCGTGCCAGGCTAGAACTTTACCCCTTTCTATCAAGGATAATTGCTTTCTTCTACCCTTATTGCAAACACTTTATAAAATATAATTTCTCGTAGTGAAATGTGTACACTTTACCAGCACAACCACTGCATATAAACAGAAGTATCAAATTTTTGCTTATATTAATGTAATAAATGCACAGGGTCTAAATTTTTGTCGCATTTAAAATTCCTGTTTTGATCCGGGAAAATCTCAATTACCCCTCATAAAGCAATACCCAGAAATATCTATAAATGGACTATTTACATAACAAGTATTAATAACCCTCATTTACATTTTATATAATGTCTATAAACTTTGTTTCGTAAATAGAAACGATACCGCGTCTGTGTTTTTGTCGGGTAGTGTATGTAGCTGGATTTTAAACATTAATATCAGAAGTAAGAACTTTGAAGTTATAGGACAAATAATATTCATTTAACATAGATAGCTGCCAAACATATGTTTTAAATAATACTTGATGTGAAAATTTAGCAGACGTTAAGAGTGCTTTGTTCTATTCAAAGTAATAGATCAAGTATCATTTTATTCGCAAGAATAGGTGAAGTAATACTTTAATAGCAAAGGTAGATAGAATAAGCACTTTAATATTCGTATAAAATAAACACATTGTAAATTAACACAATTCTCACATTTCTGACTAATCTGGCGGTTGTATGGAAGTACTGTTCTAATTTTCTAACTTAACGTTTCGATACAGCAATCTTATTTGCTACAGCTTGCTCTATATACGCATGACGATTTCCAATCACCCACTGCCATCATTTGCCAGCATTGTAGCTACACAGCGTTGGAATGACCAGTGTACATTTCTGTATTTGTAACTTCAGAAACTTTGTAATCTTCTTGGAAACTTTATATAGGGTATTTATCCCTACATGTTGAATAGTGCACTTTCTCTCTCGGTAAATTATCAAAAACTTCTTATGAGATATGATTTTAGAACGCAAGGCGACATATTTTCTTATAATATCCTATACACGCATACTATCAATCTCATAATCGGTTACGCAGGATGACCGATCTTGCTTGGTCTTGGTATCGATTAATGAAAGTACCATGACATGTGTTCAATTATTAACATAAAATATAATATATAACATAAAATTCTAATATATGCCTTTCATGTGAAAGGCACGCTCCATACAAACCTAGTATAGCAACGACCTGTAATTCCAAATCCGAATTACTCATAGTCAATTACCTATTCACTCTGTCAATAATTCTCGCCTTCATAAACAAATAGTCGTCATCTGAAGCTTCTTTTAAAAATCTGATAACATCATCCTTCTCAAAAATTTCAATTGTTTAGGTTTGTACCCGCTAGTGAGCTTCTTTAACCATAAAAATAGGTTATGTAAAATTTTAGTAATTTTATTTAACAATGCGTTAATTAGTCACTTACTTTGAAATTTCACAATTTTCATTTATTAACAAACTACACTTGAGCATTGAATAACAAGGCCATTATGTTGATGGCTTGACTCTTTTTTATTGTAAAAAATATGCCAATAATATTTTCTCATTAACGCTATGACTTTCTCTGTATATTTGCATTTTTGAAAGCACTGGTATGTCTTTCGCGTACTAATTTACCTACTGCCTCTAATACCATTTCTTCCACATCTGATGGCAGATCATCTGGTTTCTCTTATATAATTTCGTAATCTCACATTTCTGGAATCACCAGCAATGACTTTGTGCACACTGCGCAAAACTCACAATAAACAAATTTTGTTTCACTTTTCTTTACAGGGAAATCCCATAGCAATCAATAGGGTGACATGGCATTACTCTAATATTTCTTTTCAGTTTTTCTGTAAATTCTCCTATAGAAAAAAATTGAATTTTAAACACACATTATCGACTTGCGGAATGAATTCTCTCGGGACTTCCCTCGTGAATTAACAATTTCCGCTTATATAAAAAAAATAACTATTTTCTTGGTTCTAGATAATTGGAGGTTCTAGCCCGTGTATTTACCTTTCCCTTTTCAAAGAATTTCCCGTATTACTCTTAAAACAATATTAATTGCGAAAATGCGTTGCAAATGGAACAACAGCATAAGCAATAGCCTAACGATCAGATTTCAACAAAATCATGCAAAAATCAGTTTGATTTTTTGATTTATTGGTGTTGAACGCATTATCTAGTCAATTTTTATAAACGAGTAATAACTAAGTAGTTCGTTTTTGATATTCCTATTTCTCTAGTTATAACTAAATCTTTTACTTAGGGATCATTCAACACTAAATCTTCAACTTTGTTGATGATTTATTCAGGTCGTGCGTCCAGAGGTCTCCCATTTAAGCTATTTACACCAATATTTACTTGGAAAAAAGACGAACTGTTTTCTTCACACAGTGCCACCTCTCTTGGATATTCTTCAGGCTACCGCCTTCTTTCGATAATACTTCTGTGTTCCAAAATTAAATCACCTATTTTAGCTTCTTTAAACGGATGTAGAGTGGAGATGTTATTAGACAAATATATCGAGTATAAAGCAAATGGTAATTAAGTATATGTGGGTCACATAACCAAGAACTCGGTTATATTTTAATTTCAAGTAAAATAACGTGTTAAAATAAGAACGGTACATTCACTGACAGAAGTAAAAATGCGTTATACGACAGCGACGCACTACTACGTTACATACACTAATATAAGACTTTAATGATTGAAAACTATCGTAACCATACCTCTTTCTTCAGTAAAGTAAAACTACCGGTTCACAAACATATGCTTAGTTCATTAGTTACAATAAATTACATTAAATCTCCGGTAAATGTGTAATAATTGCGTTAAACATCACGCGTAAGGCAAGCAGGTATTCGAACGTTGCGTGTAAACAAAGAAACCAACGAAACAATGGACAAAACTACATTGTAAAGCGTACATACATATATTTAACTGTCTTACGTAAATTAACGGTATCCGAGACCCTAATAAGCTTCACGATGATCCGACTACTGGCTACTGTGCTTAACCGTCCGTGTTATTTGTTAGCGCACTCCGAAATATCACGCATCCCATTATAATTAATACAATACGATGGTATGCTGTTTAAACAAAAGCGCATCGTCAGACAAGTAACTGTATTTTGTTTGCGCTATAACATCATTTAGCGCGCTGTTAATATTCAGTAAAGAAGATTTTACTTACGAAGAGGATTATTCTTAAAGAAATATTCCTAGTTGTCACTATTCGGATAGAAATGCGCAGACAGTTTTTGGCATTTCGCGAAGGCGGACCAGATATAATTATCAATCGACCTGTTACTGGGAATGAAACATGGGTTTATTATTACAATACTGAATTGGAGCAAGAACTGATGAAGTGGCCGGTTAAAGGCTTTTTGCAGGAAAATATAATAGCAACCATTTTCTAGAACTGTCAGCGGGTGTTGAACCTAATTTATTATTATGTGAAAGAGGCCAGTGCAGTGACAGGAGACTATTATGCAAGCTCAATGCATCGCCTCGGAGAATTTATTAAAGTAAAACGAGGGAAAAGTGACATAAATTAAGAACATTCTCAATTTTCATGCGTATGAACTTAGTTTTTTTTATGAATAAAAATAAACTGAGTGGATTCTCACTTACGCTTTAGTGATCTGTGTTTGTACTTTACATGCTACAATATTTAAACTATTAAATATTACTGGAATGTAGTTGCCCGTGCTTATTTGCAAAGTTATGGGCATTTTCATTTTTTTCCACATTTTATGCAATATTATAAATAACCACAAAATGATATCATCAAAATTGAAAGCTTCAACAGTGCAAGAGAAGGAAGTGAAAGGTAGAACTCTCACAAATATCTAAAATGAATTGTTAAATACGTTTCATATGAATTTGAAAGGAACCGAAATTTTAAAGACTAAATAATGTGAATTCTTATTTAGAAAAGAAAACAGATACGAAGCTGACAGAAAGCAGCTAAATAATTTCCTCGAAGTGCTTTTTTCACAACTCAAAATTTCTCCAAGATCGTCCCCATTGTTATCACCATTATTGTTGATACTGCAAACATTTTTTTTAACCTATTCATATGGTTCAGTAATCAAGCATATGGGTACAGTTTTCAATACCAATTGCGAGAAAATTTATGTTTTAGTTATTCCACCACTGCACCGAATAGTTTCCTGGCTTTTAAAAACTAACAGTTAAAATGTAATTCGTAACATTATTGATAGTCTGTTGGCCTCTAGTTGAAATACTTTTTCCTAAAAGATCCTGTGTTACCCACAAACGCACCCAAGAGATTTAGTTTAGCCACACTGGATATTATTTACGTCCCTGTAAAGTATTCATATGCACTGTAATGTTACAAATTTACAACATCAACTAGTTATTTGCGCCACGTATAGACCATGCAGCCAACTACATTGCATTCTTTTGAACTTGAGAACTTTTAAAACCTCATTAGGAATAGCAGTTTTGAATGGTCCATGTTCCAGGGTTTTTTAATAAATAAATAGCCTCTAAAACGTTAAGTGACTTGGAAGTTCTGAGACAGAGGAGACATCGTCCATTTTTAAAAGAATATGTTTTAGAATCAAATTACCGTAAAAGCATAAAAAATGTAGAATTATACTTTGGTTCGTGGGCTGACTAACAGGTGTCGTGTTTGATAGGAGAAAAATGTTTTGTAAACTGTTTTAAGTTTAACTCTCTTGCTGGTGATCCAACATTATCAAAAAAAAAAACATTTTTCGCTTTTGAAAACCCACCCGTCTCTCGAGCTCTTGTCATCCGCCCCTTTTTATTTGAGGTCCATTACTGTCGGAAAACTAGCAAGTGGCACATTTTTCAACGCTTTCCCGATTACTAAAACCTTTTCTTTTTGTCCAGCCATATTAGCACAAAACAGTAGTCAACCTCTGCTTTGGCAGTTCACCCTTAACACATTTTTTATTCTTTTATGTTGGAGTTGTGTCTGGTAAAGCATAAAAGTACAGACCACTTTCATCTACGCTGTAAATGTCTTCTGCTGTGTATGCCATTAAGAATTCGGGCCTTGTTCCACTTCTAAAAAAAGGTGATCAAGAAATTAACGTCCACTAAATCACCCCAGATGCACTTGTCTCTCTCTCCATTTTCGCAGCCACCCATCTGATGCGCTAAACTTTGACGAAACATTGAATTTACCCTGGAAGAATGACGAAATGCTTTCCCCTCTATCCGTTTTCTTCTTCTAAATCTTCAATTAACAATTTAAGTATAAATTCAGTTGTAATATTGCCTTCTGTAAAGATATTATAAATAATTATAATATTTACTAAACAGAGCATTATAGTTAGATATTAATAGAACGTAATCTGTAATTTTGCCTAAATAGGTAGTTGTTGGCATTTGACGACAGCGTGGTCAAACTTAACTTATAAAAGATATAAGTGCATTAGCAGCGTTAACCACAAAATAAAATTTTTACGGCACAAATCAGCAAAATGAGCACAATATGTGGGCGTTTTCAAATACAAAAAGGAAACGATAATGCAGGGGATGACTTTACGCACACCTCTCTGATATAATTATAAAGATAAACTAACATTAGGTGCATTAAATCCTACTTTAAGTAAATTTTCTTATAAACCTACAGTACGTACACTACATTCCTTGGTAAAAAAAAACAACAAAAAAAACGAATAATATCGATAACAGTTAATTAATCAACTTTTACGTATTGAATATATTAGTCACTGCGTGAGGTTACGCTTGATTACAGTTTGTTAAATAGAACAAATTCGCATATATTTTTATCGCAGGAAAATAAACAATTGCTTCCATCGAGTTTCGAACGTATAACGTCGGAAACGTTGAGGCAGGTTCTCATTTTATTTGCGAATATATTTTAGTAAATACGAGCGTCCAAGGAAATATCGCGATACTGCAGAAAGGTGTTCATCGGCGCATGTGTAGTATTCGTTATTGATGATATTTATCTTAAATGTGCAAATAATTTTACTTTTATAAACATTTTATGCATACAACATATTGTACATATATACAAGAACAAAGCACGTATAAATTAATATATTAATATAAGTAATAACAATTACGTTAATTACAGATTCATTTTCTTAGTAATGAATTATTATGTCATTAGATACTTCATATTATCATGTAGTGTATTAATTCAGTGCGATAGGCCTACAAATTTCAGTTACTGTACTTATCTCAGTTGATAAATAGAAACTGCCAACTGCTCCCAATGGTGGCTAATCAAACCAAGCAATTGAGCCGCCGGCGCCTTGTAAAAGATTTGTTTCGATAAAAAATATTATGTATTTGTATATTTTTAAATTCATCCTTCTTATCATATTCAAATTTAAATAGTAAAAATGTTTTAAACCTGTACATAATATATGTAGCATTTAAAAGGGGAAATTTTCGTCGCCTCTCGCACAGACCCGCGCATTCCCGTCGAAACACTTCATAAATTGTTACACTTTTCCAACAGAAGAACGTAGTATTTCGACATATATTTGAAAAAGGGGGCACTGCAGTCAATGTTGAATTTGTCTCTAAATTATACTCTATTGTGTGTTAGTAATGTTGATATCCTCTTTTATCTGTCTATCTATTACAAATGGCCCTTTATTTTCAATACTTAACCGTATCTCTAGTCGGAAACTTTTTGCATTTGATATCTGTATTTTTTCCTTTTAACAGAATGTTGCAGAATATATTTTTTAATAGGTCAAAAGTTTCGTTTTCGAGGTTGCAGGAAATCTAGGTATACTGTGAAAGTCCTCAGGAACGGAAACTCACGGTACCAGCTTGTTCCAGCTTAAAACAAAATAATTCTTAAACTTTTAATCAAAAAATTCGAAACTGCGTCTACTCAAACTTTTGGTTTCCAGCTTGGGTGATGTTATCAAAGATTCTGCAAACTTCGACCAACACTGCATCAAATGTCTAAGACTGTATTCTCTTGAACTTGAGAATTTTTTAATCCTTCTTTGGAATAGCAGTTTTGAATGGTCTGTAAAGTAACCGTGTTCCAGAGTTTTTCAATAAAACAAACAGGCTCTAAAACGTTATGAGATTTTGAAAATTCTGAGACAGAGGAGACATCATCCTTTTTAAAGGTTTTAGAATTACAAATTTTGAATTATCCCTTAGTCTGTGGACTGACAAACAGGTGTCGTGTTAGGGAGCAGAAAAACGTTTTGAATTTTTTTTTAAGTTTAATTCTCTTGGATGTGATCCAGCATTGTTCAAGAAAAATAAAATTTGTTCTCTCTGCAAACTCATCCGTCTGCCCTCTTTCTTCCCCTTCTTATTTGATGTCCATGTGGTTGGCAAACTAACAAGTGGCACATTTTCCAACGCTCGTGGTCGAGCAGCTTTTCCGATTACTAAAAGCTCTTTTTGTTCAACCATATTGACACAAAACGATATGGTCAACCTTTCCTTTGACAATTTACCCTCAACACATTTTTCATCTTTCAATATTAGAATTGTATCTGGTAAAGCTTAAAAGTAAGACCGCTTTCATTGGCATCGTAAATGTCTTCTGGTGTGTATGTTATTGAAAATTCGGGGGTTGTTCCACTCCTTCTTGATTAACGTCCGCTGACTCACCCGAGATTCACTTGAAGCTATGGTTAGGTCTCTCTCTCCTTCTTCACAGCCACGGGTCAGATGCGCTAAACGTTGATGAAATGTTGAATTTAGTTCTTTTAAAATATCAGTTATCGAATATTTGCTAATATCAAAGATACAGAATATGTCATCAACATATCTGATCCACAGCCAAGAAAAATTAGCAAAACTATTCTTAAGGTCAAATTTACCCATAAAGGGGTCAAATTTACCCATAACCTACAAAGTCATGCCAAAGCAACTATATTAACAACCTCTCCGGTTTCCAACAAAAGATTACACTTGTCTTAACACTTATAAACACGTAACATCGATGCGATTGGTATATTTTGTAAGTTACTGATATTTTTGATTTAACTCACTGCCCACTGATGTCTAAATACTTCGTAATATGTGTATGTCCGTGTTTCTTTTTAATCTAGACTCAATTTCTGTCTTTAATCTAACGAAGAATTCGCCAGATACTGTCTTTAGTTTATTCAAATTTTATAAAGAGTGTTTAGAGATTTTTCTAATTTAAAATTTGTATTTTAAAAACATTGAATTGTTTGTGTTGAGTCACTAAAATTACTCCTTTGCATTATTGTTTAATGAAAAAATGTTGAGCTACCTCACATTTTTTGCATAAAATAAAGCTGCTTATAGCCCTAGTAATGATAGGTGGTCGGGGATCTCTGAACATTTTTCTCTATATACTGTAACCCGCAATGGTGCTTTTAAAAAAACTTCTTTTAACAGATTTATTAATCTACCAACGATTTCAAATTTGTTTCTTGTGTAATTAGAAACGCGATGGAGACTGTGAACAATACACGTAACATGTAACAAATAGGGATGCACATCCTCTAGTACCTTGCCAGCTTTGATCATATATGCGGCTGCATCGGTTACAAAGAGTAAAATACGATCCTTGTAGCCAGTGTCTGTACTTTGTGCATTGTCTACTACAACTTTCGCAATAGTTTCTGCACTTACTGTTTCGTAAATTTTAATACTTCCATTGGATCTAGAACTCCAATCACGAGTTAACAATACTTCCCATTACATCACTCGCTTCGTTAGTGCTCATACAAATATATTTATTGTCGACTTTATTTTTTATAGAAACCGTTACTTTCACTTGGAATAGAATGGCCAGTATACATTTCCAAAAAAGCTTTTTAGTACTGGATTTTCTATCTTTGCTAAATGTATGTTTGCAGCAATAAGTCCTGATTTAATTTAGATTGGTAGAGAATTTAGCAACATCATAATTAAAAAATGATAATTTGGTTGTTGTTAAAAGAACTCCAGTGAATTAAATGAGCAGTATTTGACGAATAATTAATAGTTATTTTAAATAGAACTAGAATAAAATTAATAAAATCCCAAACAGTAAAAAAAATTATTTTAGAGCGGGAGCACCCATAATACATCTGCAATGGTGACGGCACTGATATCAATTATTCATTGCCCCTTGATGCAAGCTCACCTAAACTGTGTTCTTCATTGTTAATTAAGAAAATACAATGTCGATTACTATTTTGTAAATAAAATAAAATATACGTGGATATATCAAAAAGTTTATGCATGAAGTAAAATGAGCAAAATTAGTATTGTTATAATGGAAAGAGTTTCTGTTTTATAACGCATCACACAATAATTAAAACACTTCTTCATTAACGTAGTCACAATTTTAAAGATTCGCACAAATTCCAATGCAAAATATTAAAACTTGATTTTTCTTGCATATAGGCAAAATTTTATAAGAAATGGCGAAAGTGAAACGAACTAAGGAACGGAATTAGTATGAAGAGATGGAAAGTATATTGCGTAAAGCGTACAAAGAACAGGGATAGTAATATGGATATTCCGCCCCACATAAGACTTTTAATATTGAGTGATTTCATTACGTGAACGTTGTCGTGTTAAGTTCATTTATTTTCTTTCATATTCATTAAATAAAAAAATCATTTCGGTCCTTTCGATTACGCGTCTTATTGATCTAACGGTTCTTAATTTTTGTTCGTGTTACACATGTACGTTAACGGAACCGCATATAATACGGTTGAAGTGGTCTTTTTTGATAATACACATAAGATATCACATAACATTTTACTTTCGGAAGGTAAAAGTTACCATTAACATATGAATGAATCGTGTTACCTGTACATACATAACAAACCAGTGACTTCAAAAATGTATGAGATGTGGAACAATGTCTCGTCGAAATTGGAACAAGTCCAGCAGTCCCAAAACCAAGCGCAGCAACCGCATACTTCTAGTGGATCTATTAAAGGTAGCTACATCATTCTTAACATAAGCTGCTCCAAAGAAGTTGGTGGATATTTCGAAACGTAAAAGGTCATACCAGAAAACCGAAATATATTTTTCATTGTTCTTTTGTTCATAACCTAGTTCAAGAACATATGCACCAATATTGTAAACCATATTTTCTGTTCAAAAAAGAAAAAGAAGGACTCAAAAACAGAGCACATTTCAATTGAATTCATTTGTGTCACATATTTTGGAAAATTTCAATGAAAATTTGTGGGTTCTCGGTTTATTCCATTATTCCAAGTAACTTTTAAAATTTTAAGTATCCTTAACTTTTTGGAGCAATTTATAAAACTGTATGCGTGAATATTTCCTAAAATGATACATTTTATTGGCCAAAAAAAAATTGACTATATTCTGCATCGAAATGCAGTGAAGTGTTACACATAAATGACACTTAGTAAGACTTAACAAGTAATCCGAAAGAGCTTGTTAGGCGGGTGAGGAGGTCGCATTGGTACCAAGCGTATCTTCTACGGCCAGCCATTGTGCATCGAAAGATATTCATTTATTGTTTCTATCCTATTTAGCAATGGCGAAGTATGGAACTTGTACTTGTTAGTCAAAACATTACATTGGAAGATGAAACTTATAACACAGTTTATAGTGGGTTAAAGTCTAGTGTCATCTACAAGATACCTCAAAAGATATATTATCTGTACCGATAAAACCTATAATTAATTATGTAATTGTTCAATATTGAACAACGGCTTCTGTAACTTTCCTAATTTATCGTTAGAGAATGTTTAATATATTCCAACTATTGAAACTAAAATTATATTCCTGTAATTCCCACATGTACAGATGATTATAAAGCCACGAATTTTCCACTAAACAGATGAAACCAATAGATTTGACAAATGAGTTGATTCGAAGCCGAATTTAAACCTATCCAACCAAAATATGTTGCTTTTGTATATAATTTACCTAGTAAGTACTTCGAATTTGAAAAATTCACATTTCCTTTTCCATTTATTCTTGCAATAGAATACCAAACAACACTTCACCTTGGCGTATTCAATATTATTTAAAAGATACTGGATGAAACAGACCAACGAACCACTATACGACGTTACTACACCATGGTGCATGTTTCTAAAATTCAAGGGATGTATACGTTTGCAGATTGCACTTACAAGACTGTCTGCACATGTACGGTAATGCTATAAATTTGAGAAATTGTTTCTAAACAACATAGATCCGAAAGAATCCCCTAAGTGCTCTTTTCATCCGTTTAAAAAGAGTAAATTGGAACAGCAGCACCATCATCAGGCATATAAACCCCTATTTTGAACAAATTGCTATTTCAGAGACCGCCGTCTTAGGCAGTGATACCTGTAATCGTAAAGTTTGATTAAGTTCGTTAATAATAAGAATATGCATGTTGTTTATGTATGTAGCATCCGTATACCTTCGAATCCTTGTCCAAGACAACCACACTGATTGGCTTCGTTATATTTCCCATATTGAGACAATTACCAACGAGTTTCCGAATACACAGACAGAAGTTTCCTTTTATACTAGTAAACCATGGAGTACTAAGGCTAATCCCACGTTAGATCTTAGATCGCGAACTCGTATGGCATATTTCAGTCTGGTATTTTTAAGGAAGAGAAATTTTAGTATAAATAAATAGATAAAGAATAGAGAAATAAAGTAGTAAATACTACTTTATTATTTTTGGGTAGACTTAGTCTCAAAGTTTTCCCTGACGTTTCGTCACTACTACTCAACACCGAATCTCTTCGGCGTCATGGTATAGGTATAGGATAGTATATGACGTTGCATGGTTGATATGACAAACTACCAAGAACAAAATTCAATTCTGTTCAGCTTCCTCGATTAATATTGACAGGATTTGGTATCTACACTATCATATGGCTGCCCTTAAAACTTGCCTTTAGTAGTGCCTGACACTAGGCGCAAGCTTCTCCGAAATTAAATTAAAAGTTTCCATCAAGATATACAGTTAAAAAATTATATAAATACATATTGCCACTTGCAAAGACTGGTTATTGAATCCTTGCACAAGTATGTATTGTCTCAGAGCTTAGTTGAAAACAGTTCATCAACCTGAGAAACAGACTTATGTTTTCCCTTTTTGGTGTATTTTCACGTAGTTACTAAATACTAACTACTCTGTTTATGCGTTTGAATATTAACTACTCTATTTATTGAATTCACAGAACGCCTTAACATATTCCACACTTCACTAAATGGTGACTCCCGTAATTCACACCACGTTTGTTTAATAATTTTAAATATCATTTTATTATGAAAGAAGACCAAAACATTTAACAATGTTGCCATAACTAACCATATCAAACTTTGTCAAAGTACTCAAAAATTAAAAAAAAAAAATGTAAAAGTTCGTTTCTAGTAAATATAATTTGAGATATGAATTCTGAATACTACTTCATCGTACATCCTCCTAAAAATCGCCTAACAAGCTTCCTGCTGCTTGATTTAGTTGATGAATCGATCCACTATTTAAAATTCTTCTCGCAGCATTCTTACTAGATTCTTCGAGTTTTAAAGTCAAAACATACGTTATGTTTTAAGTGCACAGAAGGAATATACTAAGAGGAAAGATTCGGTTTGTTGTGGAGAAGTTGGAGTAATGTAGTTTGTTTACGTTCAGAAGTGAAACTAACATAAAACTAAAATATTTACTCCCATTCCTACAAGAGTGGGTGCAAAACATGATGGAACCTTGTCGTTTTTAATCATAACTCATCATGATTCCAATCTTTGTTTGTTGGTTCCCGATTGTCTACCTCCAACTTTAATTATCGCATCTGTGCATTTGAACATATTGAGCTGGTAAAGACGGACAAGCGTGTAAAAAGTGCTGTAATATACAGGTATTCATTTGTTTGTGGGCATTTATTTTCATTGAATTATTCGGTTTTCTAACCATATGTACGTAAAAAGATTGATATTATGTTGACGTGATCAATGATCCAAGTCCTTTGGTTTATATAATGTGTGGTCGCGACTTTGGAACTTTAAGCTTATAGTAACTTTAGGAATCTTTTAGTGTATAAGTGGTATGTGTAAAATATTCCATGGTTTTGTTTCTATCACCTTTTCGCCGTAAATGTTATCCTCAACATGTGAATGGTGACGCGAGTCTCCAAAGATATCTGCTACTTGATCCTCATGAGACCCAATCACACGGTGCGTTACTCTGACACAGTTAAGAACAGGTCTTCTAACCAGTGCGTCACCGAACTAAGTAAAGCTGTTATTCGCAAGAAGAAATGTTCCTTTTCAAAAGCCTATATTTACGGTAGTAAATGCTTGATCATTTGTTTCTGATAAATCTTATTCCCCATATTTCGGCGCCCGTGTGTGTTTATATGGTTTATTTAGCAAGCAAGTAGTTGTCTTTGTGTTCCCACCAGCATCTCAGAATCTAGTCGAAAAAGAATTACCACCCAAAGAAATCATCTTTTTCTGGTAACCAGAAGTTCGTGGAATGTAACAGCTTCTACGATTTAGGCGCAAAATCAGCTCCTACAAGTTAGAGACATTAATGTTAGTGAGTGGACCATTAGAAGATGACTTCATGCTGAAGAATTGTCTTGCAGAGTCCACCATTGCAGTGCCGGCATCCAATTGCAACATTAGCTCCTTTCATCTGGTATGGAATAATGAAGCAAAGTATTGTTGTCAGATGAGTCGCATTTTTGCCTCACTGCGTCAGGCGAACGTTGACGACTATGAGGAAGAACGGAAGAAGGATGCGCTACAATTTGTATTAACGAGAGAATTCCATTTGACGATGGATCGGTCATGGTCTGGGTGAGAATCGATTAACACGCTCAGAGCTAATATTCATACAAAATGAATCCTTAATAGCTCACAAGCATATTGCGGAGAAGGTCATGTACTGCTTTTCGTGATCATTATGAGCGAGCATGGCATTCCTGTGCAAGATAAAACTAGATCTCGCAACGCAAAAATGTTGCTCAGATATAGGTTACTTAATTGAGAAACAGCTGCATTATCTAAATCAATACGTACATACGTATATTTCAATTGCACGAAAATGAAGTTCTATTTAATGATCCACATACATATTTTTTTTATCTGTTGAAAGATTGGAGTCGACAGTCTAGGAAAACACTGCTACAATAGTCGTTCATATTGTGCAACCACTTATGTAGAACGCAAATGCACTGTTACGGCATTAAAGATAATTTAAATGAATTCAAAAAATAAATACCTACATGTCGTCAAGTGAAATGTCTTGCCTTGCATTAGCAAAATCGATCCGGAGGAATCGCGAAATTTGCGTTTCCATCGAAAAATTTTGTAATTCACGACGGTTTCGTACGAAGATATTTCTGCTATTTGTGCATTATCTTTCTGACCTACATGTTCTCAGTTCAATAAACTTTCAAATGATAAGAGAAACAAATTTAAAAATCTGTACATACATACATAATACTTTCGACACTGTGTATAAGTATTGTTTCATTGTTTACGTTTATGCATTATACATAAGTGTAAAATATACACATACACATACGTACATACATAAAGGTACGTTGGCCTAAGTGTGAGTGCAACATGAATACGTATTCAACGTAGAGAAAACCATTATTCAGATTATTAAGCGTACATATGTTTGTGCACACATGTAATGTAACAGTTGCAGCAGCTATCTTTTATGTATAAGAGGCATTGGGAGAATTTCTCTGGAAGTAGTAAAAGTGGAATAAACTGTTTTATATGTAAAATATGTCAGGATGTCAGGATGCTTTGGTTTAAAGTAGATACCTCGTTGTCAGTTTCGATTCAAAAGTTTTTGTTTCATTTTAATCAAAAAAAATTATCAAATATAAAAATTACTTTTACCGACGTTACTATCTTGTATCAATAAATACAATGGGCACTTTTTGTAGACTCACCCAATATATACAATAAGATTTTGGGAATTGTGCGTCATTACTGGCAATTAGATTGGTGTCGCTCGTATACTCCGTGAAATTGGTTGTCACAAATCTGGCTATGCAAAACTGATATAGATAAATCTCCGAAAGGAACGTCGTTCCGAAAGACCTTCTTCGAAAGAGGTTCTTCTCCAAAGAATTGTGACCATTCCGACTTCCAATACGCGACAATTGTCACAGGAGGCGGTGGACAATAGATCAACATCTTCACAAATTCGAGGATGTTAACAAACGAGGGAAAGAAGTGCCTCGTGCGACGAAAATTGGATCTACCTTCGTAATCCAAATAATTGGTAAAAGCTGTGGTCAAGCGCAAAAGCTTTGAAGCAAAGAAGACTCTGTATGTTTAACGGAATTACGAAAGTTAAACTCCGACCTATACTGTGAGCAATTGGATCGAATATATGCAGTTAACACAAAGATACCCCGCATCAGTCAACAGAAATCGCGTATTACTCCATTTAAATTTATTATTAGTCTGTGTATTGTCCAAAGAATTTCCTAGAACCTGGAAGAATATGCTACGACATCCGGGTTATAGCCCCAACTTAGCGTGATCACCATTTTTTTTAGGTCAATGACACACTTTCGTTGGGCGAGTCATAGAGGTGGGCGAATTTTAGCTACTCATATTGGCCTAACAGACGAGAAAGAACGAGGCGTCGATAGAATTGCTTTAACATGTGCCTAGAAATTGAACTTAAATGTAATCTAAGGCAGTTGCAACTTATGCTAAGAACCTGATATGCAATTTAAAGTATATATCGCATTTTGTTACAGAATACTTGTTAACCAACACATATTTATATTAAAGATACTCCGATTGCTGGAAATGCACATCTTTTGAATAGATATCTCGGATCTTCTTGTCCAAATTACTCCAGGGTGCACTTATGCAGGCTGTTAAAAAGTATCACAAGTGGACGGTTTCGGAACTACGGAGGACTGATAGCGCAATGTCTCTATGTTGACATTCATCCCAATTGTCAGATGCCTTGAGTGCCCCAATTTTGCTTCCAGTATTCTTTTTACTGATGAGACCGAGTCCACACGAAATTGAGTATTCAATTTCCAGACCACGCTTTTATGGACTGATTATAATCCCCATGCTTTTATGGAATCTGGACATCAGGTACGTTTCTCATGAAACATTAGGATGAGCAGTTTGGACAATAGGTTACTTACCATGTCCGATTGTTTTACCAAACTGTAGAACACGATGAGTGATCTTTGAGGCGACATTTCTTTGAACAAAACATAACAAATGTGGTTCTAGCACGATGGTGCTTCCCTCCATTTTTCGAATACCGTTACAGCACGGTATCCTAGCCCTCAGGATCGCCCTTGATTTCTTTCTTCGCGAGTATTTGAAAATGTTAGTATACCCTGCGTCTGTAATATGACCTCGAAGGGCTGCGGCGAGGAGATCATGGTATCGAATCTGAGCCAATGCAGACAAGTCGTGGCTGTTGTGAAATGAAGGAAAGGTACTTTGCACGTCTCATTTGAGTTTTCGCTCCTGTTGTTAGTTCATAAATTACATTGTTCGTACATTTATATGAACACTTCAAGAATTAACTTAATTAAAAATTTATATTAAACAAAAATAAAGCAAGCCAATTTTGATGAAAATCTTGCAAAATTCATTGTAATCACTTGGTAGATACCTAATTACGTTATATGTGAATTTTACTAGCTGTTTAAGAGAATTAGGTCAAAGAAAAAAGGAACAACAGTATATTGTGTAAAATTACACAATTCAACTTATCAGTGTTTCTTTATTTATTCTATGATAAAAGTAATTACTATACTCCATGATTATGGAAAACAAGTTTTTTTCAGATTCATGAATCCATTTACAAATATATTTAATTATAATTAATAATATTTAATTATTTAAATCGATTTAGGGTCGTGAGATTCGGAAGTGTCTCTAAAGCACTCTTTCGGCAATATAAATTTTTAAATTGAAGAGATAAATGAGTTTTTAAATGAATTTTAGAATGAAAACTAACCTTATACAGCGAGGTTCCGATACATAGACGCGGTTTCTTTCTGGAAATCAGCTACTTCTGAGACTCACCCTTTGAATTACAATTAGAATTTTTCAAGCTAACACCTTTCGATTGGAAATTTACTGAGGCACAAGTTGTCTCGATAACAGATAGACTCAAAGTTAAATATAAAATTAGCGTTACCTTGCGCCATTGTTTAATTGTGTCGGCGATTGTTTTGTTTCCACAACAAATTTTGATGATTCCACTATTTAGAAATATATTGTCGAAATATATTCGGAAACTATTCATTTTAGATGCAAGTGATGTAGGGGAGCAAATGTAGCATGATAGCCTTTCAATTACGTGAAATTTTGCTGAGAATTTTTATGGAAATTAAACGAACGATTATTAATTGATGGAATTAAATTGGACATTTTGGGAAAAGAAAAGGTGGAACTCAAAAGGAGTTATTTTCCCGTTTCGTCACTATCATCGTTGGCTGGACTTACAACTCCCACGCTCCAGAGATAATAAGCCAGAAAAGGGATTTTGTTCTAGAAATCGAGCTCTCAAACACTAGAGAGATTTTTACTTTGGTAGATGAAATTAAAGTCACAAAACGTGATGTGTGAATGGCGCTGATGACGGTTACCCCCTGCGACGTCAGTTGTAGTATTACAGTACATAAAATATCGATAAATATTTACAAGAATTGTGGAGAGGCAGCTAAATACGTAATAATATACAGAATGTTCCATTTGGAAGATTAAAGCTGTATCGTGCGCTGCGAAAACTGAACAGCATGTATATCCAAATATTTTTATCTGAAAACTTTCTCTGCAAATTAGTTAGGTAAAGAATTATTTTCCATCCACGCACTTGGTAGGTGGAGGCGCGGGATATTAATTAAATCTTTTGTAAAAATTTACTACTAATATTTTTAAAAGTTCCAATGGGGATAGAAAGGTTAGCTAATAAGTATATCTGTTCTGAAAATTACTGAATCCAAACAAGGCACTGCGAGCAACAAACCATAATCTATGTAAAACATAAGCAACATTTTCTCGTCAAGCAACGAGACGACAACGTACAGAAAACATTAAAAAGTGTTCCACATTCAAATTGGCCAATTCCAATCTGCATAATAGGCAAAAAGGAGTTTAAATTCTCCAGCCTATTATAACTTAAAAAAAAAATCATTTTTTTCCCTTTACTAATACCATAGTAGTTAGTAGAGCAGAGTAGATTAACATTTGCATCGTCAATATTTAGCATATGTCGAGGTGTGGATACTTTATAATGGAATGCTTGATTTTAATTGTCACTTGCCTCATCTGTAACTAATACCGATTTTTCTGGAAAATGTGAAAGTTCATTCAAATAGTTAGAAATCTGTCGGCCTCAGACTTTTAAACCAAAACAATCTACTCTTCTAACAGTGTTCTTTATGGAATAAAACAAACTTCTGGATTACATAAAATATTAGCACCTTCTACCGTGTAGGTACGTACTGTCTACTGGAGTTTCTTGAGACACCTTTAATAGATTGCTTTCAACCATATTTTTATTTTTAATCTAAATAATTTTGATTTTAACTTAAAAAATTTTTTTTAAAGCAAAGGTACATGAAAGCAATGTAGGTTACAGAAAGCTAAGAACTCGCAAAGTGCGCTTTTGCTGATGATCTGGTCATATGTGCGGAGAGCGAGTATCAACTCGGAGAAAATTTTAAAATGTGACAAAAGGAATTGAGCACAAGAAATATGAAGATAAATACAACAAAACAAAAGTAATGATTCTGAAGAAGGGATACGTAAAACTAAGTAGAAAACTCGACGAAAATACTCAGGAACAAATGGGTTGTTTTAAGTACTGAAGAGTAACAATTCAAGCAATGGAGGAACGAAAGGATATACAGCGCAGCAAAAGTATAACTGGGTCTTAAGAAGACATTTGTTAGCAACAAGGGAATAAGTAACGACACAAAAATTACTATATTTAAAGCATTGTTTCGGCCGGTAACGTATGTTAGTGAAAGCTAGGTACTGAATAACGGTTAGAAAGTGAACTTCAGGTGATGAAGATAAAATATTTAAGAAGAGTGTAACAAGGAAGAAATAAAAAAAAAATAGAGAAGAGTTAAGTATAGAGCAAAGGCGATCGAGAAGCAGCAGTTGAAATGGTTTGGCCATTTAATAAGAATGGAAGAAGAAAGACCCGTGAAAGCTATATGGGAGACGAAACCGATAACGATGCTAAGAATAAAAGGAAAGGATCAATAAAACATGGAATAATGCAATAAAGAATATATTAGAACAGAGACGCATGGAAAAAGACAGAAATGAGTGAGAAAAATTAGTTTATAAAAGCCTTTACACCTAACGGAAGAAGAAGCTTTGATTATATAAAGTTATCTAAAAAATTGGGAAGCACGTTAAAAGCACTATTTAAAACAACAGAGAAACATAGACTAAGGTTGATAAAATGACAAAAAGACGTAAGTTAGGGCTTAGACTTAGTGAAAGGGACGCCCCAACGTCCAACGTAACTCCCAGATATTTAACTAAAAAGCTATGTTCCAGTCTTCGGTCGTTAACTTCCAGCTCTTGCAATAACATGAATCAAACATTACGATGATTTCTACGTCCTTCTTATAAATTCTAGTTGATATAAAATAATCCATGTATTATTGAAAAATGCAAACATCTCAAATTGTCTCAAGAACTAACGAGATAGGTATATGGAATATTGAAGAGCTTGACATTATTTAAAGAGAAACATCGGAAACCGCAATACTACACAGGGTGTTTGGTTCACCGATATATATCCTGAAGGAGGTGATACGTGAGTGGAGTTGGAACTTACTTAACCAAAAACACCATTATACAAAGCGTCACGATTTCTTATATAGAGCGAACTTAATGATTTAACTAGTGCAGACTATTTTTGCTACTATGAATTATAATAACTTTTTTATCCCATACCGAGTGTATGAAATCATTTTATTTGATGAAGTAGATATCAAATACTATTAAAATAAAACAAGCAATAATGTCTAATTTAGTAAAAATCCGGGACACTTTTTATAATGGTAGTTTTGGTTAAGCGAGCTCCAAACCGATTCACCTACCACCTTTTTTCAGATATACACTGCCGTTCAGAGAAGTTCGGTCGGTTAGTAAAAAACATGAAAAGGTTACAGAAACAAACGAAACTAAAAGCAAAATGCAATTTTATTGTATGTACAGCTAAAAAAAGACAAAAATAAATAAATAAAAAACCTCAAACTTTGACTCGTCACTCCAAAGCACGTGTTTCCAATCATCTAACGACCAATCTAGATGAGAACGGGCCCACTGTAGCCGTTTTGCTCTGTTGCCCCGACGTAATAGGGGTTTTCGAATGGCAATGCGTCCATGAAGTAGCTAGCTGTATTAGCAGAATTATTTTGGTTACTGTTTCTAATGTTGTTAATGTGTTTTTTTTGAGATCATTTAACAATTATAATAATTACAGGTATAGTTAAACCTTGTGTATTAATGTACCTCTTAAAAGTAAAAATCATCACATAAAAGCGCTGTTGACAGTAAGATCTTGACGGGAAGCGGTAGGCTGTTTGGGGGTGTATCATTTTCGATGAGTGAGTCGGTTACATCTCTCAATTCTTGAGCGAGAGCGTCGAATTGAGAAATGGGAAAGGCCCGTTTAACTAATGTACTTATGACCGCTTGTTTTTGCTACGGACGATGGCCAGAAACGGCGTTCTGATAGCGGTTCGTGTGGGTCAGCTTTCGATATACTGTGTCTTAGTTTGCCGTTGGGGTAGCGGGACACGAAGACATCTAGAAATGGGAGTAGTTCATCTGATTCAACCTCCATGGTAAAACGTATGTCCGAATGTTGGGAGTTTAGAAAGGTTAGAAAATCGGGTAGAGATTCCTTTCCATGTGACCAGATGATGACGGTTTTAAATGGTAGGATTTGTTGTCCGAACGTTTCCGTGAAAATGTTAGCTGCGATCGCGGATAATGGGGAACCCATGGTTGCTCTAGAAACTTGCTCATAAAACTTACCACAGAATTGGAAATGGATTCGTACGCCGCGCACCCCTGCCCAAACTTATAAAAACCCTACCCCGCGCGACCATAATCATTCATCTCACAACAGCGATAGAAGAAGCAGCAGCCTAAAAGAAGCTCCATGCAGCCGAGAGCGAAACGTCGACAGATTCATGCAATTACGACGCGATTTCAACTCAGAAACCTAAATTCTTTAAAAGAAAATTAATGATAATTACATAAAAATTGATTTAAGATTTTTTAATTTCTATAGCACTCTGTTTGATCACTATATTCAATACCGTAAAATAAGCAAAGTAATTGATCAAGAATTACTTTTTCTAGAGAGTAAAAGAATAGAGAATTTACGAAGGTGGGATACCCTAGTCGGAGTTACATTGTATATACCTGTTCATAGACTTAGCCCAAGAAGTTATATTGTAAGGCAAATAGAAAGCAGTACAATGCGCTTACACTTGCACAAAAGGCATGTACACTGCCGTTCAGAGAAGTTCGGTCGGTTGGCAAAAAACATGAAAAGGTTACAGAAACAAACGAAACTAAAAACAAAATGCAATTTTATTGTATGTACAGGTAAAAAAGACAAAAATAAATAAATAAAAAGTTATTCTGGCCTAATATAACATACTGAACATTATATTTTTTTTTCATCGAAAAAACCTCCTTTGCTGTTAATCACCGCTCGAACTATTCTAGGCATTCTTTCGATAAGTTTTGTTAAAACGGATTGTGGAATATTAATCCATTCATGTTGCAGAATATTCCGTAAATGTTCTAGTGAAGTTGGGCATATTTTTCGGATCCTCCTGTCCAGTTCATCCCATAACAACTCTATAGGGTTCAAATCTGGGTTTTGTGGGGGCCATGTCATTACTTTCAGGGTGTGCTGTCCTTCTTGCTCCTTTAGATAGTTCTTACACACTAACGCAGTGTGTTTTGGGTCGCTGTCATGCATGAATGTAAAGTTACAGCCTATTATACGCAATCCTGATGGCACTGCATGATTCTGGAGTATTGCAAAATAATTTTCCTTCCTCGTTACACCCTGCACTCTGCATAAATCTCCCGTCCCAGCAAAGGAGAAACATCCCCACACTAACACAGAACTACGCCCTTGCTTCACTGTAGGCACAATGCAGTTCGGGATCACTTTTCGGTTTTAGATCTTCGGACATAAACTCGTCGATTTTGCCCAAAAACCTCAAACTTTGACTCGTCACTCCAAAGCACGTGTTTCCAATCATCTAACGACCAATCTAGATGAGAACGGGCCGGCCCACTGTAGCCGTTTTTCTCTGTTGCCCCGACGTAATAAGGGTTTTCGAATGGCAATGCGTCCATGAAGGTCCGCTTGTTGAAGTCGACGTTTTACCGTACTCGCCGAAACTTGTTCTTCACGGCCGCGATTGACTTCGGCTGCTATTTGTGGCGCTGTTAATTTTCTATTGCGTTTGCTTAATAATACAATTCTCAAATCTTCAGCTTTTGTTGTTTTCCTGGATGCTCCAGGACGAACACGATTTTCTATAGTTCCAGTTGTCCGATATCGCTTTATGATGTCACTTACGGTTGAACTTCTCATATTTATTTTTTCAGCAATTTGCAGTCCCAAACATCCTTCTTCAAACAGCGTAATAATGCGTGAACGTTTTTCTACACTGGTAGGCTTGCCACGTGCCATTTTGAAGTAAATTTTCTGAAAACTTTCGCGCAAAAACGACAGATGCACACCAACACACGTTTAACAGTGAAATGAAGCAAATTTATATCTTTACGCCTGTGATAAATAAACAAGAATGATACTGCGGTATATTTCCTAAATGTATTGTTCGTTAATAATCCCCAAACGACCCGTTTCAAAAGATCGGTACTTCCGAGAAATTCTTGGAATGATAATAAAAGGGACTTTATTGTGGTTGTCGCAATATTTCTACTTTACATAATAATTTATGGTTTAGCCCTTAGAAAAGAGTGCTTAATATTTTTCTAATTTTATGTATTAATAATTGTATACAGTGTGATATAATAGATTTTTATTGTATGACCGAACTTCACTGAACGGCAGTGTACATCGGTGAAGCTAACAACCGCTTTATAAAATGTTCCGCTGAAAAAATCAAATTTGCATCATATGTAGCGGAAACTGAACATTCTTGCATACTCGACAATAATTTTAAGTGAGCATGACCTATCTCCGTATATCGTTTATTTGAAAAGTGTTTCTAAAAATTTTTCAGGGAAGGAATTATCTTTCATCCGCGCATTAAAGAAACAAGGTATCAATTATTTGAAGATTTTTTTCAGACGCAATTAACCACCCAAATCAATGTCAAAGACTGAAGAGTCTTATATTCAAATTTGAAATTGAAATGCAAAAGGTGCCAGTAATAAAATGTTCATTCTGTCTCAACTTACTATTATTATTCCAAATCTGATTAAAAGTAACGAATAAATAAATTAGTTGAGATATTTATTAGATAGACGCATTTTAAAAATAGTTTTACCTTATTTTCATTGCAGGCATGCACTGCAGGCGTTTCATAATAATTCTCGTCTCGGAGAAACTCATTTAGTGTTCATTAAACTTTGCGAAAAAAGGAGTTGCGTGCGATTTTTCCTTAAATAGTTAGTATTTACTAGGAATATACCTCTTACATACGCGAATAAATACGTACATACGCGCATATACACGCGCAAGCCTTACAATTCCTTCGCAATTGAACGTACATATGTGTATAATCTTATGTCACAATAGCGGTGTGTATAGAGTATGCGGCTCGTATATTATGGATATGTGTATGTATGTGCGGTTTCGAGCTAGCGGAACGCGTCTAACCGGCTTCGACGATGGCGAATCGAACGCGTACCGCTCTATTGGTATTGTGCGCCGACGTATCTCGCGATGTAAGTAGGCCAGAAGTTGAAAGACATAAACCAAGGACATCGGGGTCCGCAAATGTACGATTCACCATGGTCTAAGAGTTACATTTTAGTACAATTACATAGTGTTTAATTGCAGGTATTCTGCAGCTCATGGCATACCTTGATAGGTTTCTCGCATTACCTTCGAACGTTATGGTTCATTGAATATTTTGTATCTGTTCGCGGTTTCGTAATACATAAACAATAATTCCCTCTTCGTTTTGCCGCCTATGCGGATATCACATCTACAAACATCGGTCGGTAGCTTCTATTTATAAATAGCCATAGGATGCTCACAACAGTAGCGTGCGTATAGGTTGTACGTACATACGTAACGCTTCGTTTCGGGAGTTCCTCCGAAGCGTTGCGGATTACATTTACGGTGAATTTGATGTAATAAAGCGGTTGATAATTTCGCTAATTCGAACTTTTATCGCATTTGACACAAATTACATTTTCAACACGTACAGGTCATTAAACATCTCATTTTTCTTTGTATTTCTTTTGAAATGTGCTAAAAGTTTGTATTTAAAACAAATTTTCGAACTTAACACATAATTTTATTCCATTCAAAATTAGCTTCTGGTAAGCATTTTATTAAGAACTCATTTTTTTTTATTTAAGCTTTTTAAATGCAAAGAGTCCCTTATACTATCTCTCTTAAGGTGGCAACAGACTAATCGTACATGGTTGAGCAACTATTTAGCAACGTACGAGTTCGCACAATGTGAACGTATTGCTCAACAGTTGAGCCGCTGTTGACAACCTGTTGCGCTATGTTCACTCCAGGGGCGGTACTCCAAAAGAAATGTGGCTCAACTGGACGCCAACAGTATCCCTCATATGCATGCACTGCAGAAATTTGCATTCATGTTAACTATAAATTTCTAGAACGACACATTGATAACGGTAGAGTTCATCCATTCTATTAAAAATGTCTCTTAATTGAAGAACAAATTATAACCTTGATCGAAGGAAGAGATTATTCCAATTTATGGAATCCCAAAAGTGGGGCTTATCAGAATAAAAACAGACGTACTCATGCATTTAATGACACACCAAAGCTCTAGGAACTAGAAGAAATTAAATGAAAATGGAAAGTGGTTCTAACCAAACAAATCCAGCCAAAGAATAAATGAAATTTTTTCGTTGGTTTGGATATTTAATGTTTTTAAAGAACAGAATTTTCGCGCCCACTGAACAGACATCAAGTAATTAGATAGGTCGATGTTTTCGAGCCGTTTAGCAACGGCTTATGTACTAGTAAGTTATATTATTTGTTGAACTAGTGGCGGGCGGGACGGACTAAAATATGAACAATGCTCTTTGTCCAGATATATTCAATTCCTACTCATTGATTGCATTTGCTTTATGGAGAATGAAATGAATACAAACTCTAATAAGCTTGTGAAGTTACCAGTTAAATAAAGATTGTGAAAGTAAATTTTTGAAACAAGCAAAATAACAACGGCAGCAAAATAAGTGAAAAGTATTTTTTCTAAAATTTTGTCCGACTAATATAATTCAGTCTTCACAAAACCATCGATGTTTGAGTGGAATAAAACCCCTTTATTTCTTCCAAAATCTTTTCTTTTTTCTAGGATTTTCAGTGTTCTTTGTCATTCAAGAAATGTCCTTTCTTTAAGACACTACAAACTGCTCATTCCGCCATCTCGTTAAAAATCTTCACATGCTTTACACATTGAAGGGACTTTCATTTGCAATATTATGGCAGCTGAAACTCCTTAAAATCTAATCCTTTTAATGGATGAACAACGACAGGATCACTGTGATACGTATCTATAATCATTTTTTTTTCAATACCTTTGGGCAGTAACGCGTCTACGTCTCTAGGTTTGCGCAAAATCACGGTGTCTGACCAAATTGCAGAATTTCTCTTCAGTGAGTTTACTCATATTTCTAGTATTTTCAGCACTTGGACACTGCCTCCTCTTTCTATGATTGAGATACATGTGCGTAGTGCTTATGTCAGAAATGGGAATTTCCCAGATTGTAACATGACATGTCTACTATGCAACTCTTCGCTGTGCGTTAATGTTGGAATGAAGAATACTTGCTCTAAGTCAATAGATATTACAGAACTAGCAGAATTTGTTTGCTGGGGTTTAATATGGTCCTCTTTAATCTCTGGTTTTACTCGTTGAGATGTATCTCTGTTTAATTTTCTCAATTTCATTGATATTATTTTGTCATAAATCACAAGCCGAACAAGTGTCTGACTCAGGTCGGCTAAATTACTAGTGAGGAAAATCTCGAAGAAGTATCTATCTGTTGCAACAGTTGTTTTCAACAGGGCTTGACTGTTTTTTTTTTGTCGAACCTCGCTTATAGGTAGACGTATGTGCATCATCGCTGAATTTGTATTTTTTGAAGTCACAAAATTTTACTGGACACTTGAGTTACTACCTTTTCCCCCTAAAACGTTATAATAAAGGTGCATTGCTGACGACTATTGAATTTCCATCGTCGTCTGCGAACTTTTATAATTTGAATATGCTCAAGAAGGTACTTTGCTAATTATGTTTATCTACTTTATAATAATCGTTGAGTAAAACGATTCATGCTCAGTGGATACCTCTCTGCGCTTACAAGTGCCATTTGCATGTTGACTAAGGAGAAAATGCGTTAACAGTTTTAAGGTGAGGTTATATTTTACCTACAAAAGTACTTGGGCATTTCATTTTATGGATGGTCTCACTTCGCGATTTGTATTCTCTACTACTCCGCAATCTTTTCCTTTCCTATTTCACATTTTCTGAATCCTTCTTTCACCTACTCATCTTTTCACTGTCCACTTTGTAACTTAAGTAAAAGATAGGAAAACACACTGACAGTAATTATTTGCTTGAATTTGATGTTGGCAGATCTTTTAAATACATTTTGTTTAAAATTAGAGATCTTCAGCCAAAGGTGGGGCACTAACCTATGAATGATTATTTTGTACATAAATGAAAACCAACTGCAGTTCGTGCCCGACTAAAGACAGTTTTGTGTAGTCATGATTGTGACGTACCATGGTAGTGGCAAAAGAAAAAAATTTGTAAATTAGAAATGTAGAAATTTTGTAGTTCCATTTTTTCCATAAAATAAAATATTATTCTTCTTCCTAATTATTTTACTTTAACACCCACATCACACCAAATCGCTCAAGTTTACGTAGCAGATAAACAACATTTTGTTACAAACTAACAAACTAAATGCAGCTTATCCAGCACATTTTTGAGTTTATTTTGGAAAATATCAAAAGTAGATTTTTGGACATATAGATTATTCCGCAATTTTCGCCAAAATTACTTTCTCAATAAATTTATTCACAAACACGTAGGTAACAGTTTTTCTCTATTTCTGAAAATTATAAAAGCTGGAAAAAAACCATTTAGAAAGTCCGGTACCCAATTAGATCCTACCAAAAAATTCATATCCATAATTAACACTTGGCTTGGTGATCCAGTTCTAACAAGCTTCGAGCTTCAAGTAAACGCAAATAAACCGTTTAGGCATTATGACAACTGTCGGCAATGACGACCATATGAAAAGTAAATTAAACTCATATTTTCTGTTAACAAATATAACTATGGTAACGCCTTCCGAAATGTATGAAAATAAACAAACAAACAAAAACTATGTTACTCTTTTATACCGTAGTACTTTTCGCATGCATTGTACATTTATGCCATCTTAAATGCGATATCGGGGTAAAGGCCAGGAACCCCCAGGCAAAGACTGAAATTTTGAAAAACTAGGATCAAAAAAATTCAATTCTCCTTTACCCCCAATTCATGTGGGTTAGATGTGAATATTTTGATTTTATGTTAGCTTCACTTTTTTTTATGTAAACAAATTCTTCTGCTACTCCAAATTCCTTCATCAAAATCCAGTACATGTTACTGTCTTCACTAAAAAGTAATGTTGTTACTTATTAATGAGTTGCAAAAAATGTCTTGCATTATAGTATTGTACGTGTATTCATTTAATTTTCATTCGATGAAATCTAGCGAATTTTAATAGATCAAATTATTTCAACACTTTCAAAACCATGGATTTAAACTGCCGGTATCTTTCATCACTGCGTTTACACATATATGTAATATAGTACATATAAAGTATCTCTATTACATACAGAAAATATTTACCACCCCTCATGTTTCTAGTGAAATCAACTTATATCATATATGAATAAATGTTGTAATAGTAAATAATCTTAAGAAGCAAGCTTATGATGGTATCCCCAATTCAACGACTACTTTCTAATTGGTAGTAATTATTTTTTCAGAAGTAGGTCCACAACTATAAATTGCGTATAAAACCTACCATTTAATGCATATTACATGTCTATCGTATCTAGCAAAATGAATTAAGTAAGTGTGACAAAACAATTTATTTTGGCAAATGTAAATAATTGCTATTGCTCCTACATGCCGATTTCTTTAAAAGACCCCTTTCAAAAATATAATTATCTTCAATTTTATGGTATTTACTGATTTAATAAAATAAGAGTTTTTCTTCTAACCGAACTTTCCCCAATCTAATGCAATAGAGAATGTGTTGTAGTACATTCAATTAGTACAAACTCCTTCGCTAAGAAACCTCAGAAAAATTATTAAGCAACACGCTAAATTAGAATATTAGAACAGGCTACTTAATTCGTTAGATTTAGATTGTTTATAAAAAAAATAGCCAAATAGCAAGCATTGACAAATTTCTAAAAATGTTGAACCGGCCATAAAAAATCTAATCTGAAATCTGACGTGCGTTTTGTAAGAACTCGCGACAACAAGGCGCGGTCTCTACACCTGGATCCAGTTATTTCTGCGTACTGAATTACAAGTAATATTTAGCATCTCATTAACTCCAAATCTCATTAGCATACATGGAAATTAGTTAGTAGACATTTTTTTAAAATTCTATAAACAACTTGTTTTACATGGATTTCAGCCACCTAATTAATCAACCAATAACGCTAATTTTTATTATTACTAAAATATTTGTATGTCTTTTGAATACTTACTACAACTCTTCAACCAATCATTTTGTTAGCAAAATTCATCACCTTAATAAAAAAAGGTTTTGATGAAATAATAAAAATGTGAAACTTGTACCGTATTTCGAAACAGCAATTGGAATAAATTTTGTAGTATTTTCTCTTTTATAAAATATACCGGGTGTTCATTTGAAACCTTCCCACCCTAAATTTCTGGAAATTTGGAAATTTATGAAAACTTTCCTGAAACACGTAAGTCGAAGGGGACAACTTTTATTCAAAAATTGACTCACCCATTTTAACCCCCTGTCCCCGGGAACTACCTCCTTAAAAATCTTAAATTGAAAGGGGTATCGAGCAATACCTCATTTTAATGGTCTTTTGAAACAGTACATTTTGGCGTTCGTTTTTTGAAATTTGATTGATTCGTTTTCGAGACTTTTAAGAAAATCTTTTCTATTTCTAACTGGTCAATCCATTTTAGGAACATCGGAACAAAAACCAATATTAAAGAAATTTATCAAAAATAAGGAAAATAAATAACCTTGTGGTTATTGAAGTTGTGTTTAATGCCGAATATTTGTCACCTGTTTGCAGTTATTTAGTAAATAAAAATGCATGTTTTATGTACGTTTTAAGCCGATTTTGCGATTTTTTTACAGAACATTAAAGTAATGGTATAAACGAAAAACAGGCAATAGCATAAAAAACGGATACATCAATTTTTATTCTACTGAATGCAGGAAATTTGCTTTACCAGAAGCAAGTGAGATATTATTTGTGCAGGTATCAAAAGACTGTGATCTTGATCTTTTGGCCTACTTCTTAAAAAGGAAGCCTAGCAGTATTTATACATACGCATGTACATACATGGATGTATATACATTGACAAGGGGATCTGCGGATCTACCTGAAAATAAGTTTGGTTCAGTCTTCTCATTCACATCCTTTGCGTTTTTCGTTTGAAAGTTCAGATGCGTGTGCCAACTTCTATAATATATCTACATATGTATGTTCTGGAAGTCATGTGATACGCTTAGTACAATCATACATAATTTCAGGAAGAAAACAATTTAAATTTTGAAGAGCAACATCAACATTTTCTTCTACACTTTTTTACAAAAAGAAAAAAAACTATGAAACTACACATTAGCTCTTGAATCCTTGAAAAAAATAGTTGAGGCTTTCTCATTTGTACAAAATAAGATCATCTTTCACGCGAATCAAGTATTATTTATAAGCAAGACTTAATTCAAGCTCTTGAGAGCAGGCAAAAAGCATCATAAATCCATTACAAAAGAATGTTTCCTTTTGTGACACCAATCAACCATTGCTATCCGATCCATTAGAAGACATAGAGTAATGGCTAAATGCTATTTGGAATGACATTTAATTTCCCCGCGTAGTTATTGATATGTAATTATTATTAAATATTAATGGCACATAAATCTTAAAGCCAAGAAATAGTTAATACGTTGTAAGTATATTTAAAAGCAAATAGAAACTTTCAAAAACTTGCACGAGTTACGCGAAGCGTTTTCGGAAAGTATAACAACCGCACAGGATAATTCTTAGCAGAATTACTTGCAGTGTACTGAGGAAGCTTCGAACAGAAAAGAGTTAATTACGAAGTTAACGATGTTTATATACATGGGAATTTTTTTTGCAAAATGTTAAGAACAATTCAAACACATCAGTTTGCCGAGAAACTAGAATTCCAAAATATACTGTTTAGAAAACCTTGAACGAAAACAAATATCACCCTTACACACCAGAAAGTGTACAAGATTTAAAGGAGAATGGCTATCACAAAACATTACAGTATTACATCTTCGATCTGCTTAAAATCCAGATTTGGTGAATGTGGTGGTTAATCTCTGGTAGGAAATTTTTGTTTTCATTTTTATCTTTTTTTTGAGTTTCTTTTCTTTTAAATAATCACTTAATAGGACCTCTCATCTTTGATTACAGTTTAACATTTGCAGCTACTAATAAACAAGATAATATCTGCTTTCAGACAAATCTTTAATCATGATAACACAATACATCTGCATGGAGCCAGCAGGACGATTGTTCGGCCCAAAACACTTGTGATATACAACATTGTTTGAAAGTACTCTCTAATAAGAGTGTGGAATAGAATGGTCGTCATGTGAACAGTTTCTTGAAACGAATTTCTAGTGTTCCTTCTTTACTCATTACTTTTATGACTTTTCTTATTTTACAGTATTACTTAGCGTAGTTTTTCGCTTTCATTTCTCATTTTTTCAATTTCATAGCCTACGAGCTTCGTACTATTATAGGCAAATGTATGTTTGAATCAATAAAAAATTGTGTTTTAAATAAGTGTTTGACCATCGGAAAACTTTAATCACTTTATCGAGTTATTGAGGAAAAATTAAATCGACAAATTTTGGTTTCTTCAAAAATTAACGTGAATTTGAAATGAGATTTGTTGCGAGTAGTGAATTCTGCAAAATAATAACAATAATAATATTCTCCCATTTAACCAAGATATACCAATGGTGAACATCGAAACGTGGACGCAGCGTATATATAATCAAGGAAGACTTATTTTCCACTCTCTCTTTCATATTCACGGCCTCTTCCATTCACTACAGTTAAAGTTTAAAGTAATAAAACGTCAGTACTTCGGAACAGTGGAACAAAACACAGAATATAATCGCTAATGGAAATACAAGCTTATTTATTTACTCCTAACATCAGCAACATACATACAATGAACATAAAAGAAACTTTTTTGTAAACTGTTGTTGCAAAGAAGTGGTGAAATAATACAAACTAGTAACTGCTATTGATAAGAATTGGAATAGTAAATTTTACCTTCCTTTACAAAAAATCGCAAACAGACAAAAATATCATACACATACCGGTAAATTTAAGGTAACAAATACATAAATGCATTGAATACGTTAACAAAAAAACAATAGAGTATGTACAGGGTTTCTCACGGAGTTTTTGGACCCCAGTGTTAGTCAAGATTCTCTTTCATTTTTAAATATTTTAAGTTCGTACTACTTCCGGTTATATCGTCAAGTCATCATTAACTCCCTTATTTTAAATTGAACACCGATATATTATCTCATTTTTGGATTCTTGAGAAAATGTTATGATGTGTTCCATCTATTTACATTTGTTTCTTATATATCTTGATTATTTAGAAAATGTTGAAATATGTAACCTTATTTTTAATACTGCCCCTTTTACCCAATTTCGACTAGCGGTAAGCGCTTCTGGGGTAGGCGGAAGCACAAGAAGAGTGCTTTTGAAGTCTACGTCGACAATTGATTTATCGCATACAGGATGTCCAAAATTTAATGACCAATTACATCATCTTCAAAGTTGAAAAAGTTCAGTTTTTCAAATGTCATTAATGTCATTAATTATGTATATGGCACTTTCCAATAGTAGATGATGGAGTCGGTGCTTAAAACTCGCCAGTGTCGAATTTCTAATATACAATGGCAGATGAGTGTATACTTTATTTGTTTGCGAAACAACACCCTTTGAAATAGCATAAACTACAGGTTTCTTTATTTGCCTCTTTAATAGCCGTGAATGCGAAAAAACATATTACGTAATTTTTATCGAGTTATCAAAGTTAATCGCAACCTGCAAATATCCGTTAGTTGCAACAGTGCATCTTTTATTTACTATCGTTATCTTTTATCTCGATTGTGGTACATAACAGTCCATAATGGGTGATTTAACATCAACTGCGATCGCTAAGGTTGCAGTACTGAGTATGCTGCAGTAATAGAAAATGGTCGATCTTACAGTGACATTGCTAACATGTCCGGTGAGTCCAAATCGTCATGTTAGCGATGGAGGCAAACTAGATATCAAGGTAGAAAACGCTTAACAGCGGCTAAATTACCGATTTATAACGCCGCAAACACTTCGAAACGGGCATCAGACAGCAATTCGAACAAGAAGCGAACTAGAAGGAGTGCGTGGAAGCACAATAGGTAAGCGTACAATTAGAAGAGATTCAAAGAAGGTCACTCTTCCGGCGAAGGTTCCATTATGGTATGGGGTGGTATGCGTTTAGGCGCACATCCGAAGTTGGTGGTGACTAATGGTGATGGCTTATACCAGAAAACTACATAAAAGGTATTCTGCAAAGTCATGTGGAGCTTTTTGCGCCACGTACTGAAGCAAATTTATACTTAATGCAAAACAATGCTCACCATCACGTGGTTCTCCGCTTATAAATCCGATTGGGAGATGCAAGGCAAACAACTTAAATGAAGAATTCCAGTCGAAAGCATAGCGGAACTGACGCTACTGTAATTGTAATATGGGAGAATTTGACCCGAGCAATGGTAACTGCAGACATACTTGAGTAACTTGTGGGCGATACACATAATATTCAAAGGAAAAGAAGTTGTGATTGTTTATTAAATGTTTAAAAGAAGTCAAAATATACAATCATGTATACAAATACCCTAATTTTTTATTTATGCTTCTGAACAAGCTTCAAAGTAGCAAAAGGCTTAGCAGCTTTTCCTTTCAAGAGATTCCGATTAAATTTATTAGAAGACAAAATAATGGAGAAGCAAATTGGTTTCTTATCTTTAAATTTGCGCGTGTACGTATAAATCAATAATGTCCTGTTTAAAACTGGCTTCATCCATTTAATCAATTATTATAGATTAAGTCTGCATCTAATACCTACCTCTTAGTAACATGTGATTGCAATACACTTATTTATCAAATAACGAAACGCATCAAGTAGGTACAGAAACTAGGTTATCAGCAATATGGTGATGACCAAATCATACAAAACATGTTCTACGTAAATTACGTGTAAACAAATGAACGATTGTGGTGACAGAGAAATGCATTGCGTGAAGATTGTTTATAGATGTATTCGTGTATACAAATATTAAATGTTTGCTTTACGTGTATGCTGTGCTGTAGAACTTTATTAAATATTATATAATCCAAGTGAATAATAATAAAGTTATACAACACTTGTATTTATGCTCATCTTAACCATTTCTAACGCAGCGCTGCCACATAAAAGTAAGGAAATGTGAAATATTCTACCAGAAAATAACCTCAAAATTATTGATTCAATTGAGGTCAGTCATTTGTTTTCGATTGTTTTTGCAAAAATGTACAGATATGGTTCCTACTATGCCTCGCGCAGTGTTTATTAATTAAAATATTTCTATGCAAGTCTCGTTTAAGTTTTCATAAGCTTGCATCACAGCTTCTAGTGTGAATATCTTCATCTCCGATTTTTCTGAGCTCGAATAGGTATTAATATTGGAAAACAGCCGCTCATTCGACGCACTTGTCCCAGGAAGACTAAAAATACTCTCACATAGAATCTCACAATTTTTTAATTTACACTCCCCGACAAAAACTTAGATGCGGTAAGATGTTTTACGGGTTTTAAGGGTTACAACATTTCTTTGCGAAACTAGCAACATATCTAATTAAGTTTTTATTCATAAAAGTAAAATAAACTTAAAAATATCTCCTCCAGTAATATATGAACTAAATAATAAATTATTACTCCAATGTTTAAACAATTTCTGCGATAAAAATTTAGACGCTCTGTTGTCATATGTAAAACAAAAATAAACAAATGAGTGATCAGCAATGCGTAGATCCTCCATTGTTCTTAATCACTTCCAATAGTCTCTTATTAATAGATTTATATAAATTTAACACATAATTTTGAGGGATATTCTGCCATTCAGTCACTATTGAAGTTTTCAGTTCCTGTACCGTGAAATATTGACGGCCTCCGCCATAAACGCGACGTGCCAATTCACCCCATTGTTTTCAATAATGTTTAAGTCTTGTGACCGTGCCGGCCACTGTAAAGTTTTAAGCTTTTTCTCTTTAAACCATTCAGTAATGGTTTTTGCTTTATGAATTGGCGCGTTATCTTGCTGAAAGCAAAATTGCGCCCGACCCATTCGTTTCCAAAACGTAGAAGATTGTCACGCAATAAGTCTTTATACGTCACAGATGTCATTTTGTTTGTGCAAAACACTATCCCACTTTTATCGCGAAACCCAATCGCTGCCCATATCATCACATATCCACCCCCTAATTGTCTGGTCATTTTCACTTTTGGTTCCTTTTGTGTTTCGCCGAAAGTGACGGTTTTCTCAACATTTTCTTCCGTGATATTACCGGTGACTCCTTTAAAATCCTTTGAACATTACGCACGTGCGTTTGTAGCCCCGCCTGTTCTGCAATAACTCTCGTAGACGCAGAAGAATTGGATGCAGACCGCAATATCATGCGTTTAGCCCGCTCACTTACAGCTTTCGGTCGCCTCTGGCCTTTTGGTTTGCCGTAATTTTCCGGATCTTTTAGGAAATTTATAACGGAATGATCGCTTCTTCGTAACCGACGAGCAATTTCCTTCTTACTAACACCATCCTGGTGCCAGGCTAGAACTTTGCCCCTTTCTATCAAGGATAATTGTTTTTTTTTACCCATATTGCAAACACTTTATAAAATATAATTTCTCGTGGTGAAATGTGTACACTTTACCAGCACAACCACTGCATATAAAGAGAAGTATAAAATTAAAACATTTTTGCTTGTATTAATGTAATAAATGCACAGGGTCTAAATTTTTGTCGCATTTAAAATTCCTATTTTAATCTGGGAAAATCTCAATTACCCCTCATAAAGCAATAAATACCCAGAAATATCTATAAATGGACTATTTACATAACAAGTATTAATAACCCTCATTTACATTTTATATAATGTCTGTAAACTTTGTTTCGCAAATAGAAACGATACCGCGTCTATGTTTTTGTCGGGTAGTATATTTTGACTTGATCCAAACTCTTGACCAAATTTGAATATTTTATCCTATCGATCTTCAGTATCAATATTATCCAGGGGTCCAGTCGGAAATTTTATCTTCTGAAAAACTAACTTAATTAATAGACTCATAGCATCGAACAGTTCGTCTGCATGAACGTAAACCCTCATTCCATGAAATTTGTCTTCTTAAATTCAAAAATTGATTTAAATTTGTACTTACCCCTCCGCAGTAAGCTAGCAGAAAACTACTAAATTGAAAGTTATTACGGGATATAGAGCATAGCCATCTTAAAAATTAGTTTAATGGAAGGATTCTGTTAACTTTGTTTGTGCACTGACTTATCGTCGTATTTTCCATGAAACTCCAAACAGCAACAGTACATCGGCAAAGAAATTTAAAACATTGCAAGATTGAACGATTTTAGACAGATCGGTAATGCCTCCATATTTTAATTAATTATTTTAATATCAGTGGGTTTGGCAATTGGTATCAGGTATCAAACGCTAAAGAGTTCCGCCACCAGCAATAAACCAACATACGCATTTCAGTTAAGCAACTGTTAATACCTGCATCTTGTCAATCATCTGTCCAACATATCCGTTTCATAACTCTACATCGTATAACAAAAATGTACGTACATGCAACAAAACTCCAAATACCAATAATGGAAATGAAACTCGAAGAATGTATTTATAGCAATCAATCAATGCGTAACGTGCATACACATATTTACGAGAGATCGCAGATCGCTACTACAAAGTCTCGCTAACAGTAAGATCGTAACTCGATGTTGTAACCTTTAAAAGATGACATCATAATCGTGATTATCCAACAGAGACTCTTCGCTTTAATAAATAAACCAAATATAAAACAATAGATACATTTATGATGTTATGGAAAATTAACTTGTGACAAGATCTAACTATATTTGTCATATACATATATATCTACAGATTAATCTCTTAATGAAACACAAGCAGGTATCAATAACTTCAAAAGTTCGTACAAGTTTACAACTAGATATTGCTTAATCGAATAATATTCACAGTATCTAGTTTTAGAATTTGAAAGGAAGCCTGTGCATTACTAATGATATAATTTAGTAATTGCAGCTCGGAAAATGAGAATGTTATGTACACATTGAAGCATTAAATAACCCGCAGTCAAATAGAAAACCTATCCGATTGGTCTCTCGAAGGTTTGTACAATGTCTTGTTCGAATTTACAAGTGAGTAGGAATTAAAATATTTCGTACGAATTATTCTACATTTATATGCAAATTATGTATGTGTACATGTTTCCTTTTTGTTAACACGCATCAGCTTGAATTCACTTCTGCAAAGTGCCCGAGATTCTTTCAATATGCAATTACGATCTAGTGGTAAAAGTTATTTTACTCTAGAACTGTTTCAGTCAATTAACATAGGTCGTGCTATAATTTTAAAAATCATAGGTTTTCATCAAGTTCTTTGTTTCTTTCTGCATATGTAAAATGTCAAGAGTGTTCCATAACAACATTTTGCTGTAAATCCCACAAAAAATTTCTAAGGCCAGAAATAGACGACGACGTTTTTGGAAATGGAATGGATATCATTACAGTAGATGAGCAACTTAGCATGATCCACACAAAATGACTTGAGTGTTCAACACAGGTATTAAAAAAAAAACAAAAGCCATGAAAAGCGTTTCATTAATTAGGATCTAAGCAGGTGAACAGTATTAACAAAACAAAACGGGAAAGTCAACAACATTTAACAATTTTTTAATAGGTAGCCAGGTAGGAGTACGACAAATAAAAACCCATTTAATAAATTGCTCGAAATTTTCACTACAGTGTTTACATCACTCTCACTTTAACTGACGACGATGTGTCAATTACTGGCGCAAAAATTCAAACTACCCTAAAAACCACTGGTACGGATATCGAACTCTACTGGTCAGGACTTTTTACCGAAGCACGAAAAGGAATTAATATCAAAGACCTAATCATCAATGTTGGGTCTGGTGTAGACGGTAGTGGTAGCATCCCAGCTATAGGTGGCGCGACTCCAGCGGCCGCAGCGAAGGAGAAAAAGAAGAAAGAATTGAAACCTGAAGAATCAGGTATAAATACAATTACAGCCTTTTGATTTTGTTTTTGAGATCCTCGATGTTTTGAAGTGTGAGCTTAGACGTTCTCGCTCGCCATTGTACTAGTCTATAGATGGCAATCTTGCGCTGGTTAAATGTTTCATGCAGGTGTTGTATCTCAATGGAAGTATTATAAACTGGTGCTCCATCCAACTGAAAGAACAAGATTTGTTGCAAGGCTAATGAAACATCTACTAACATTGTGGTTAAATCATTAGTTAAGAAATTAAGATACCTTCTGACTGTCTGCATAAAATTAAGGTCGTAATAACCTGGCTCCCATTAAACGGCACCAGACGTTAATACCTTAGACGGTTTAACAACTCATAGTGTAGGTTTTAGTCCAACACGACATCTTGTCTATTAATAACACAATTATTAGTAAACATTGCTTCATCTGTCCACAAAATTCGATCTAATAAAAGCACGCAATAAAAGACAATCGACAATCGGGCGTAAATGTTGAACTGAAAGGGATTTATACTGTTACAATTGATATTCCGACTTCTTGGGCTACATGGCTAATGCACGAACGTAGATGTAGTCCGAATTACACCAAGATCTGTAATTCCTGTTCTTCTTGCTGGTCCTTGGCGACGTTGTTTGTATAGAAGTATCTATGTTGAATTCTCACCCCAGGAAATGATCTCTCTGTCGTCTCAAGCACTTTTCCATTTTCGCTACTAACATTCAACATCTAAATGCTGTGAACTGTAATTACACTCATCAACTATTAGCAGCAAATCCACTTCTTCACTATTATTCACTTTAATTGCAAGCACAAAAGTTACAATAATTATTATTATTATGATTCACAAAAGGTTTCCCAGTTACATGTTAAGCAGCGGTTCCTGATAGGTTCTTAAGGGTCGATATAATTTTAAAGGTGGTCAATGAGGTTCAAGGGATCGATGGTCGAATATGCGTCAGCAAAAGATCAACATTAATGTTAAACCATACAATGAATAAACAACCCCGGTAAGGAATCGAACCTGACATCTTTCGTTTGCCGGACAGAAGTGCTCACTTTTGATTACGTACATGTTATGTATGTCCACAGATACGTTATGATATTTCACCGGCGAAACCCAGTATATACTAATTAATTAGTGTGCTTGGCACGTATTGTTTGTCGAGATGTTATAATGTAGAGGCATTCGGAGCTAATACAATACGAAAATGTAAACTTTCCACCTTATCTCGGCGACTATTAACTATAGAGATAAGTAGAGGCCGCTGTAGTCCAGGCTCGACCTTTTGTATCACCTGAATTTTTCCAAAATTTTTACCTTTAACTATCACAATACCCCAAAATATAAAAATTGAAACATTCTTAAACATAAAATCCATTATAACACGGTTACTACAGA
>LR737384.1:7698753-7839097 GCA_902655005.2 Marronus borbonicus | reverse complement strand
TATATCATATTAGTCCCGATTGACTTTATCTGCAAATATTGTTTTTTTTAATAGCAAAGTTATGCCCGCTTCCGATTTAATCGCAAATGGAACAAGACGTTTCTCCCTCCAATAAAAAACTATTTAGTTGTTATTTTATAAATTTTAAAATAATAATGTTATTAAATATCCATTTTCTTTTGAAAGACACTATGTATGTCCACACACATCAAATTTTAATTTTCTTTTTATTCGGAAAATAAATAGAGTTGATTCACGTCTCACTCTGTACAATGCATCACCTTATACAACATTATATTCGTATTAAGAAGCTATATTAAAGTTTAACCGTCGGGCAAACACTTATCTTACATGTATGTAAGGTTTTAAAGAGACATCTCAATATCATAGGAGTGAGGAGTTAAAATCCGCAATTGATGCAATTATCTGAAAAAAAAAGAAATTCTGTATACTTACACAGTCATTCGTACTGTGAGATCTTTATATGGTTACGCCACTGAATTTAAATAAAATTGCATTGTTATGAGTGTGGGGAACATGAAGTTATGTAATTTCAAGCAATCGCATGCGTACATAAAAAAGTCAGCAGATAACTAATCACGCAGTAACTAACAGACGGGTAGCTTTCACTTTTTTAAAAGTTAAAATTCATACTGCATGTTTGGTTTATTCCACCTACCTTTGCAGCGCGGCTGTTATTTTTTTCTCTGGGCGTCGCTTTGGCAGCATTGTGTTATACAATTTTAAATTAACGATAATTGTGTCGTTGTGGCAGGGAATATAACCCACCAAAAAGAGTTTGTTGCATTTTGACCGTTTCGATGTGGAATTGCAAGTGATACGCGTTGTGTAACTCGCTTAACTATATTAAATTGACACTTGTTTGAGTTGCCTTTTTAGCAGTGAAAGACCATCTGATTCGATTTATTTACTTTCGTTCATTTCAATTTGGCAAAGCGAGGAACAACATTTCGAAGATACATGCATAATCATACAAACAGGAAGTCAGTATTTGGGCCAGGCTATTATATAAAACAAAACGTGCCTTATGCAATAAAAAGGAGACATCGATCAGAAGTTATGCATCCACTTAAATGCCCCATCGTCTATTAATATCCTTCATTTAGTTTTTGCGTAAAAGTTAACTCTGCTTGCAAGAAACTATGCATCCTTAGTGTTAGTTTTGATGTGGTTTATCACATATGGCATATACAAAATGGAATTTTCAACTCTTCAGAAGCAATACGTTATTCTCACAGAATTTTCAAAGGAATCTTACTTGTGTTACTAATTAGAATACAATATTACAGTTATTAAACCTCAAATTGATTTTTGAAAAAGGATCTAACCATCAACAACTTAACATTTGAGCAGATATGCTTGATATGGGAGAGCTAACACATTTTTAGTATAATTAAAAAATAGTACTTTAATATATTATTAAAAATGCGATATTCTTCACTCCGAAACAAGAATGATGGATGTATAAGCCGAAAAATGTATATTTCCATATCTTAAAAAATAAGTGAACCAAACCATCGATCGACCTGATGACTAAAGTTCGCCATTTTCCGTGCGCTTCACGATATTAGCAAAGATTACACAGACTCGTGCTTATTCACCTCATGAGAGTGGATTCGTGTTGCCTACTGATTTCCCCGAGAGCTGACAAAACACGAGTCTCTCTAGTCTCTGCTAATATCGTGAAGCGCAGGGAAAGTGGAGAACTTTACTGATGACAATCGTTTAATCTACAATCAGCAAGAGTACCTCAAGTCTTCGCATAAAGTCCGTTACTCTTCCTAATATACGTTAACAATTTACCCTTTAATGTCAATGAAAAGATTTGTTTTTATTCCGACGGCACAAACATAAGTTAACGGCGATGGTATCAAAAAGTCTAAAATAAGACAATATTAAAGCTCAAAGCGTTGTATTTAGTACCAAGAAAAATCGTATCGCATGACCATCTTATCTGGGGGGAACATACTTCTGCCATGTGTAGGAGGTTGACGTAAGACCATAAAAAGACAACAATATCGGGATATACGAAGCAGCAAGCTATTCGACATCAGCTGATGTATACGTATTTATCATTTTATTTTGTGTATACAGCAATATTGAGGAATGCCAACCATTGGCCAATATCACTAATATTCATCGTGAAAACGAGCAGAGCCGCATTTACTTACTACTGCACTATGTGGACTTTTGGGGTTCGAAATTGTTTACTAAATTGCAAGAAAAAAAACAAGGCATTATTAAACTTTAAATTCTTCTTAAACTCAAACTATTCTTATTGTTCATTTTTATATATGGTTAATTTTTTAATTACAGAAGCTTGATCCTAATTTGATCAAAAGAAAATATACATGGTCAGTCGAAGACTTGTGAAATATCCAACTGTGATACTATTGTAAGAAATATTAAAAGAGTAAAATAAAAAGAATGTAATGAGTAATTCATAATCCAAGATTGCTACAAAAAAGATCATTACAAATGAATATTATCAAAACTCATATTCATAAAATTTTAGTCATTAACAAATTTTGGGCTTATAAACCGAGATTTAATCATAAACTTCAATATGGCTAAAGAAGTAAATGTGTGATGCGGGATACTTTATAACCAAATAATCGATTCTTATTTTTTCGTAGAAATCCATATTTGAAATTCTTACCTGGAAACTTTAAGCAAATTCCTATTGGAAGAACGAAAATTTAGATTTTACAAGTCAAATAATTTTTTAACACGAAGAATGACTTTTTTCGAAAAATAGAAAAAAATTATAAGTATGAGATTCCCCACACATAATATGATGGCAAGAAACGTCACTGAAAGGGCAATGGTTTTTTAAAATTATGTTTATGTCGGTTACAACTACATCTAACAGATTGCTTAAATCACATCAAGATTGACTTGACACATTTAAAAATTTCATGAAGCTTCATTAATAAAGCTTCAGAATAAAACATATTTCTAAGTCGTTATCGTGTCACACACATGTTGAATTACTTCGGCTCTTTTATTATGTGTAAATACTATATTTTTTAGGCGTAGAGAAATAAAATAATCAAAAACAGTTAGATCAGGCGAACGTTGAGGAAAAGCTACTACATGACATTCATGCAAGAGCTTCATTGTTTTTAGTGTTTTATGAGCTGCGACATTGTCTTGTTGGGGGTAAACCAATTGCAGTATTGCACTGATCACTCCCATTGACTTCTTCCTCTGGAGCTACATCAAAAACCAGGTCTGCAGGATGGTATCAACTACAGCCAAGGGTATGCAAAAGAAAATTCGCGCAGGTCTCCGTAGTGTATCACCGAAAGACCTAAGGGCGGTGTCTAGGGTCTGTGAAAGTAAGTTGTGATTATGGATCCAACGGGAAGATCGTCATTTCGAACGTTTAATCTAAGAAGCTAGATTTTCCAACCTATTTATTCGCATACTTTTACTAAATATTTGTAACGCTTGTTCATTTGAATACGAGGCGTCAGTGTATCTTTGAGGGTGCACTTCTGACGTTAACTAACAATTCTTGCGACATTGCCGAATAAACATCATGTTTACGCCATTTTTTGTTTTTTTTTTTTGTTTTGTCATGATAGACTTAATATCGGAAAAGGACGTTTTCCGACAAATGTTTTGTTTTTTTGGTACCGATGGAAAACTTGGACCTTCGGTTATCCAACGATGTAATTTTTTACGGGGGTGGCTTTAAAAATTTTAGGAATTTTAGGAAAAAATGACAATTTACGAAGGCTAATCAAAAATTATTTTGTTTCCATAAATCACTTGAAAAAAATTATATTAAGGTACAAGAGGTCTTGGTCTATCATTAAATTCGAAACCTAAGCGCCGGTGCAATTTAGTTTCTGCCAAAAAAGATTTCAATCGATGGTCTGTGAGGAAAAAATGTTATAACAGCGAAACTGCTAAAGTTCGCTGCGAGAACTTTCCAAATCTGCAATTACATATAGAGTGTCCCATTAAAAAAAAACGTAAATTTCATACACCACTGGAATACGGCATGCCACTGATCACCAGAAATATCTTAAGAAAATGGCGATGGTAATTATGCACAATTTTGTTCTTAGACTTTTTTCGATATCTTGTACGATAGAGGAGCTATCGTCCGCGGTGTCTTAGGCGCTATGCCCTCTACACTCGACAAACAAATAAATAAAATGGAATTCAACTTCGAGTAAATTCCGGATGCAGATTCATATAATAACATTGAATTAATTTACCAGTACGCAAATAATCCAATAAATCATGGGATTAACAACTAAATCTGTTAACTAACACCCGCAGTACTTAAATATAGGTTATGACGTTGTTGTAATGGAATTAATTTTTCACTAAAATTGTACAGCGCAGAAATGATAACGAAATGATTTTTATTACAGTGTAGGATTTTGCGCGTTTCGTTAATTTTTATATTGTCGCTTGCACATCGAAACATCTTATGCAATATTAACAATTTATTGTTGCTGATATTTTATTATCCAGCAGAAAACGCTATTTACATACAACCATAATAAACATAAATATCTTTCGGTCATGCAACTATTACATAACGGATCCTATGCCAGCACCTTTAACACGAACAATTCATTAGTTAAAAACCAAACGCACCGCAAAACGTAGATTCATTCTCTCGCCGAGTCGTTAGTTTTTCAACATCCTTAGCCGGTATGATTTCACACAGGAAATTATACGTGGCATATTAGCGAGCCGATTTATGATTACGAAACGGCGGATTTTTTCCTTCGTCTTATAATGACGTAGTATTCTTGAGTAAGGTGTGTATCTTGAGGAAAAAAAACATGCGAGAATAAACGAATGGCGAATTTCGTAACCGTCGAAATTACAACTTTCTTTTGCACATACGAACACCACGCCAACAGCCGCGTTAGCGCTTGCTTGTATCGAAACAAGTTTCCGATTTAATACGGATGAAAGTGGCGTATTAACACCTTCGGGGAATAAAATTAGAAAAAGGCATGATTCAAATTTGATTAAAAATTATGTAAATAGAAGCTTACATCATCGGCAATTTATTTCGTTTCGTTACTTTTTAAAATGCATAATAAATCATACCACCATCTGGTTACATAGTTTTAAAGTATTGACCATTTGCAACACATTAACTGGATGTGTTGCAAATGGTGCAAAAATGAAGTAGTTACTGCTGTTAGAAGATACCAAAGTAGTTAAAACAATAGAAGCAGCTGCGTACACTCACTATGAGCTGATGTGATATGTTTAATTAATTGGGTTGAATAAATTCAATAAAATTCCAGCGACTTTTAGTGAATAAACACGTCAATTTTTAATTTTGATTTGCCATGTTTTTAACGTACACTACAACGTAGTATTACTTCCACTTTAAGCGGAAATAGCAGCAATAGCATACATATACTATATATGCATAATAATGCATATAAAAAAAGTTTCTAGAATTTTGTCGGATTTATTCCTTTTATCGTGAACGCAGTGTATTATGTTCTCCTAAATTAGTGTAGGTTTCTTTGGGCAATTGATAAATAGTTCCGTCCCAATTTGGTATTTTCGGTGGCAAATAAGAGACGATGGCTAAGCTTCGGCAATCTTGTACAAGTTTACAACAAATGAGGGAGCATTCCCCAAAACTTCAGAACTTTGATTTGTAATTTCGAATGAGTTTCAGAAAGTTTACATTCATTTAGAAGTTAGGGAAAATGAGACGGTGGAATGCAAAAGAAGTTGTTCTGTTTTACCACTACCGTCGCTGGCTGAATTTATGATAACCTTCTACCACCCACGCTCCAAAGACAATAGGCCAGAAAAAAATCATTTTGCTCTAGAAACCGAGCTCTCAACCACTAGAAAAACATTTACTTCCGACAGGTGGACAAACTGAAGTCACCAGACGAGATGTGAGAGTGATGTTGATGACAGATAACCCCTGAGACGTTAGTTCTAACATTACAACAAATAGGTTATTTGTTATGTTTGGAAACCTTCGCAGTGTCACCGGCCACATAATATGTTTAAAAGTGACGTCGCTTTCTTTCTTATTATTCTTCGTGATTCTCTAAGTCAGTGACACCAACTTTATTTATAACTAACTTGGACGCATTTCTTGACCGATAATAATACAGAGTAATAACCAAAGCTGGTAGAAAATTTCCAAAAAATCTCCGTATATAGGGGCATGATTTGGGGACCAAACCTCTAAAAGAACTGGGCTCTAATAATGAATATCATCAATGTTATACGTGTACGTCAAATTTAACATTTATTGCGTTGGCAAAATTCGCATTTAATAACTGCCATAGAAGTATCAAATTAATCCGAGTAGAGACACCAGCCTATAATAGTACAGCATGCGACAAAAAATCCACACATATTGAATATGAATATCCCAGATCTCAATGGCATACCGAACATAATTCGCGGCGGCGAATACAAGCAATAGATTGCACGTACACGCTGATAGCATTTTCGCGAATGTACATGGTGATTTGTGTCCGAACAACGAGTTTACTTTCTAACGTATACACACTCACATAGACGTAACAGCTAAAAAAAAAACGTAACACTACACTTGCTTTTTTAATGAACGTGTAGGAACGATTTTGTGGTCGTCCTTGTTTTTATTGGCAACTTGTCGTTGTAGTGTCAATGACCGACCTATTTGATTTGTCTTTTTTGCGAGCAATTTAATATTATTTATTGGATGTCAATAACTCCTATTTAACGAGGAAGCTAAGAAGAATTGGAACTTTTGATCGTATTAAATATCAATATGACAGTTGTGTAATAAAATAGGAAATTCAAAATTAGCATTTGTGATTATTGTCATGTCCCCAACATTGTTATCGTAGTTGTAAACTTACAATGTAGAAAAGCAATGTAAGCCAAATTTCTTTGTAACAGCATACGACCCCTACTATATGTTAACGGGACAGTTATTTTTTTTCAGTTAACACATTTTCAAGATATTGTGGTTTCCGATCGGTTTACGATAGTAGTAGTCTTGTTATGGAACTTTCGGGTTACGTAAGAAAAATGTTTGATTGCTTCCAACCCCAAAATGTGCTCCTGCATACCAAACCCGAATTGCGATTTTTACAAATTTGGTAGAATTTTTGCACGAGTCGTATATTTGCTAAATGAAGCTAGTTATGTACAAGGGAAGGTGATCGTTTGTGTGGATAATCTACCGCTACTCTACCGCTTTGCATCTGTCTTGAATTCATGGTTAATGTTAGTTTTACCTTATTATAAAATCTTTTTATCCTGATGTAAAATATTTCTCAAAGAACAAAGTCGAAAATTCTACAATTACTATCAAGCAACCTCTTATTTATCGCGTCGCTATTATTGTAATCTTAATGAAAAGCAACCTCGCTTTCGTCATCTCCCATACGCCAAAAAAGGTCATTAAAGGCACTTTTTGTATAATAAAGAGGAATAACATCCCTTTTCTTCTAGTTTTTAATTTCAATCAAAACATTTTATTGATTTCTATATTTAACATTATTTTAATATTTAAGATGCACAATAATTTTTTTGCTTATGGGAACGAATTATTTCTATTTGCTTTATTTCTTATGGGAAGATTTGATTCCAGCTACGAAATTTCGGATTACAAAATTGATAGAAACATTTTCTTGAACATTTATTAAGGTTTGACAATTATCAACTATCATGTAAATTTATCCATTGGGGGTATTTCCTTCATTCTCTAGGACTGACTCATATATCTTTGCACGTGAATCGCTCGGTCGGCCGCGACTGTGACAATTTTATCTATATCTATCCGAGTCAGACAGGTATCCATGTGGTAAATGGCTAAATAGCTATAGAGGGCAATGATAATAATGATAGTAGTAATGAAAACGTATATGGATAAGAGCATCTAATTAAAGATACCTTAATCACGTAATTTGTCGAAATATTTGCAGACACTTTTACCATAGCGACCTGAGATTCCTGGTGTCACGATGTTAGTCGACCCTTCCGACCGCCACAGGGATCCCTGATCATAATCCTAAAGGTTTTTGCAAATATTTTGACAAACTATGTGATTAGGGTATCTTCAATTGGATACTCTCATCATAAATGTTTCCACGTTAACCGTATTTATAGGACAAATTAGTCGATTGGCTACCACGTTCCACAAATATGCACTGATGAGGTGTTACACAGCCAAACGCGTATCTGTACAACTTCATTATTAATTTCGATATAAAAATTTTAATCAACGCTCTAGCGTTCTAGGATATTTCGCAAAAACCTCGAATTACCTCAGAAACTCGAAGCTTGATAGGTATAGGTAATGCTGAAAAAAATAGTATAGTTTGCAGAAGAGCATTAAATATTCATATGAGCTTGTTGTTCACTCAATGCGAGTAAGATCTCTTTGCTTTAAGAAAGTTTCCTGTCTACATGTGCACATTACGTTTCTTCTTTGCTTGTTGATACAATAGAATCTTTTAATAGCAACAGTTAACATAAGATTAGGACGTTGATGTAATAAAAGTGCTGAGTAATAATAATAACAACAACTATAGAGTGATATAACAAATACTAAAGGTATCGGCACACGCCGGACCAAACAAAATTCCAAAAATGTCTCCTATCTTACACCCATCAAGTATCCAAAAATAAACTCACGTGGTTCATTGTTTCAATAAAAAAAATCATTATAAGATAATCCCGCTTCTAAATAAAGTCTCATTAATATTCTACATATACATGGGCTATATCCTCCTCTTTCAGCTTTTTAATAAATAAAAATGAAAAATGTTTATTAGTACAGCACAAATAATTTTCCATTAACTTGCATAACTTGAAGAAAGTATGTGCTAAAAGTTCAAGAGAACGGTTCATATCATGTTTAATATCTGCGAATTTACGACCTACCGTCGACGAATATTAATGGCACAATTAAACTAAAGAGACAATTGTATGTACGAAAAGACAGTAGCCGTTGCTCCTGGGTGCATTCGCGCCCGTATAGTGTTGATCGCCTGCTTATTATTAAACAGTGACGCACATTCGGCGAACTCACTTGTTCCACTTTCGCGCATTGCAATAATTTTTCTAATAAATTGTCAATGGTGTAAGATGGGAGGTGCTTGCGCATCAGCGAGTTTTTGCTATATATTTATCGCTAGGCGAGTCATCAATAATATTATTCCGCGACAAAAGTCAGATACTTTGACCAATATGCTTCTGCACATTCCTTCCTTCACTTTAATTATGTTAATGCGCTAAACAGCAATTTACTTTAGGATATATTTGCATCGGGTTCCTAACTTATGTAAAATTAAATGTGGAGGTTTACAAACGAATCATGGAAGTTAAGTAAGTTGCATAGAGACGGTAGTATATTTAGAAAATTAAGAAATATTTTAAAACGACTAGTTTTCAATCTCGACATGTCGAATCACCCGTTTTCTTTTGACAATTCTACATCTGTTTGTTTTTTACCATTTCGCGGAGTGTGATTTTAACTGATTTTAACATACACTAACAAAACTAAAAAAATAGTGTCTCTATACAATGCATGTATGCCTAAAAGAACAGAGACTAATTTAATAACCCATGAAGGAACATAACACAAGATGGCGATCGAAAGCGTTACCAAACTTGATTCGTTTTGCTTCATATTCTTTAAGTGAAACACTATGTATATATTTCCAAAATCTAATAGAGAATCTCTTCTGGAAAGTGCCTAAGTTAAATATGAAGATATGCAAATAAAATAAATCTTTCGTTCAAAATAGAGTGCTCCAACGAAATGTTATAAATTTTTGTTGTAGACTTCCGCGATCGTTGCTTCCTTTTAAAACAGGTTTCCGCATTGAGAGAGCGTCGTAATTGCATGAGTCTGCTGACGTTTCGCTCTCAGTTACATGGAGCTTCTTCTGGGCTGCTGCATTTAGGTTTCAACCCGGAAACCTAAACTCTTTAAAAGCTACAAACTTTTATTTCGCTTTCTTTAAAACTAATCTGGAAACGTTACCTTTTTTTGGTATAATTTCAGTATCTTCTCGAAGTAACCGTCGTTTTCCTACATATGCTTACACTTAGTAAGTTAACAAGTGTTTACAAATAATAGAAGTCAGCATAAAACGACTATTCGTTGAGTTTTTTTTTAATTCGTAATTTATCTTAATAGAAACGTTCATTGAAAAGCTTTCTAGGTGGATTTAAAAAAACCTTTAACCTTAATATTACCTAAAACTGCTACTTTTGTAAATTTAAAAGATTAACTTTCGAACCCCATTTTTGTAGCAATTACAATTCTTTCCACGAAAAATAGTACCTACAATTTACTCTTTCTGGCCATTCACAAATGCAAATCCAAAAATCACTATTTCGCTAATCCAATGTTATTTTAAATCTATTCTTTCTACAGCTGGTGTGCTAGCCAAGTCTTGCGTTCTTCAACGTATGCGCTTCGTACGAGTAGGCAAAGTTGTAAAATCTGACTCTAATTTATTTGTTTAATAGGTGTAGAAAGAGCACATGGTATCCCATTCGCGATTATGGCCATTACTCACTCAAATGATTTGCACCACTCGCCTACTGCTCGTGGGCTCAGACGTCATCTTCGTGAATAATGGCGCCATAATTGCCCAGATAATAATATATTATTATTATTGCTTATTTTATAATTTCACCGCCTTCCTCAATACATAACTGCTCGATTTTCTGAAATTCCTCAAAACAATTTTGTAATAACAGTTAGGAAGTTGGTGGCAGTAATTTTTTTAATAATTTCATCGTCCGGCGGAAGTTGATGAAAGTAAGGAACTGCGTAAAATTATCGATATGAACAGTTTCTGCCTTTAATATATTGCTGGAATATCAAATGAGAACTCAAGGATGTTAAAAAAACCTTACTCCAAATTACTCCAGAAAAAAATAATGTAAGTGGCAGATGTTGTTCCTACTGAGTTTAGGAATAGATATTTTGTCCCCAATTATTATGGTATAAAAAAATATTTCATCGTGAAGCAGATTACGTTCATTATTAGAATTACATTACAAAAGGCAAGAAACTTTGCTTCTGTCCTCTAGATAGTGTTGTTTTTAAAAGCTGCAAAATCAAAAAAAAAATAAATATGAAGTCACTTCATCCTATCTGTCTTTAGGCCTAGTGGTTTTAATAATTAAAAGGCGTAAAAATAGAAAAGGCGAAAAATTTCAATACTGATTTTTGGAAGGCAGACGATTTGTTATTCACTAGCGAAGAATTTTCTGATACAGCATATGTACGGATTAAGAGGTGACATCTTCATCAAAATTTTACAAGGAGCTCAGGCTGGAGCTTTGATTAAAATTCTTGCCATAAAGTTTTAAAAAATGTAGATTACCTTTGGAACATTGCATCTTTGGCATGCCTAAAATAGATTAAATGTTTTACAAGCTTTGAAAGGTATTGTGGGAGTTCCATCGATTTTTCAAGTTAAACATGGAAATTGTTATTTGGGCATTTGGTTGGGAAAAAAAGAACACTATTTTAGTGTTTTTGAACAATTAGGAGGTAAAGTCAATGGTTGAATTTTTAATATTTAGCACGAAAAGTTGTATACAAGCTTCCACTTGAAAAAGAAACCCATATGCTATCAGTTTTGGAAACCCAATCCTTAAGAGGGTAAATTGGGAGTGGACGATTTTATATGAGCAGCCAAAGAAATACCATCGTTCTTTGTTTCTACTTAGAAGCCTAAGTAGCAAATTTCATCTTTCTTAATTTAAAAATTACCAGATTCTCCCCTATTTTACAGCCTTGTGTGCCTATGCACAAAAGGAAAATATTCAAATTTTACGTTTGTGATTGCAATAGTTTCCGCTCTGCGTTGATGAGTCAAATAATTAGGGCTCGTCTCTGGTAGTGACGAACATTCTAATGTTCATACAATTCCAGATAAAGAATCCACCACAACAAATGTAGAAGATAGAAAATGTGATGGAGCTACACATTTAATCAGAAATCTTCATATCTGGTTCCTTTTTATATTTTTCTGGAGACTCTATTGAAGATAAAAAGTAATTTTTTTCTTGACATTTTTACAAAGTATATTAATTTTCATAATAATACACTTAGAAGAAAGGCAATATTCGGCAACAAAACACTACTTTCTTCAATACCAAACTACTTTCACAATTACCAAAAAAATAGAATGCTTATGTCACCTTCCTTCATATTCTACGTTACTTCTTTCTTTCTGGTTGCTCACTGCATGACTCAGACCACGTGCCCTCGTTCAACAAGCGAACCCATCCATGGAGCCATGTTTGCTCTAACTGACATCACTACTTGGATCATAATGCGGAGGACATTGGACGATGAAACAACTTGTAACATGTGTACGAGTCAGTTGCTGTTTTCTTCCACCAGGACAGGTTACTTACTTCATCATTATAAAGACCAGCGGCAATCTGACCTACTAAGCGAAATCGTAAACCATCGTAATTTTTCGTTTGCAAAATATTGCCAGGCCTAAGGCGATATTTTGGCACAGCTGCCATATGCACGAATGAGAGAATATAAGCGTCAAAATACGTACCTTCAGTGGCGAGTAGCAAAATGAAGAGAGAGAGGGAAAGATAGAGAAGCAGTGAAAATAGTCACAAAGTGAATTTATACGCATGTACGAACTTACATGTATGTGCATAGATACGTAGGTATGTATACTTAATCTGGTTCTGAGAAATGAAAACACAGTTTTCAACATAAGGCAGGTAAAATGCGTACGGGCAATAAACACACCTTTACTGAATTGAAATGCATCGATTTGAAAAGTTTTATTTGAAAATACGTTCATTAAGGTTTAAATTATTACGTATCGTTAATCCAAGGTTTTTGAAAGGGTGTCCTTCAAAATTTTTGACGTATACGTTCCGTGCACCTATTAAACTTAATTTAATGAAGCGTACATGTGCATATATAGTAAGCAAACATCGAAAATTGATTAACTTGTCGGTAGAATGAGGTATACATCCAATTGAATGCTGTAATTTTGGGTAACGTGCGTCGGTGGAAGATAATTCCAGAACTAAGCAATCCAAAGAAAAAGTTTTCAAATAAGAAATGTCGCACTTAAATAAAAATTATATTTATGTATACAGAGTTTTCTGTCTAAAATACTTATAATTACTTTAACATATATAACCGTTATATTAAACGCCTAACATACCGGAGTCGTGGTTTAAATTTAATGAATTCGGTGTTTCTTGAAGCTTTCAGCAGTAGCCTCGACATTTTTTCACATGAATTAGGTTTTACAAGAAGACCTTTGAAATCGTAGTCCAGTTTCCTACATGACAGAAGCTAAAAATGGTCCTGGCTCTGGTCTCGGCAAGAGCTAGCGCTACTAGAATTGAAATAATACAACTTTTCCTAAAAGTAACATTTAATAAAGTTAAGTTTTCAAAGTAATACGTCAGCTAGTTTGTGCATGACAACCATTTAAAGGAACAACTTTGTAATTTAATAGCAATGGAAAAATATCGAATAATAGGGTGGTGATGAAATATTTGTTTTGAAGATGAAAACGAATAATGAGGTGGACGTCAATGAAGTTTATGAGGACTCTACACCTTCGTTATCAACCATAAAATACATATACATATGAGCATTCCTGATGAAGAATGTCCAGATCGTCCCAACTCTTTCTTTTCCCAAAATCTAGATCCTTTTTTAAATCGCACCCATAGTATCTACCAAAAATGGTCAAGTCAGTATATATCGTTTTGTAATTGTTTCTGTGCTGCGAAAAGTTATTGTGGAAGCGCTTATACTTAACGACGCCAAAAAACAATTTCTTACATTGCCACAGTTTTCTTAATAACTATTGCAGCACTGAAATTGAATTAAGATAATAATATGAACCGACTTGTAACATTTGACTTACGTTTAAGGGGTAAAAGCTACCCTTCAAATTTCGATGATTTTCGGATTTTTGCAATTTACACCGTTATTGCCAATAAAAAATATATATATTTATATAAGTCTATCAAACTAGCGCAGATGAGATTTTTTTGCCACCCCTACCACTATCTCCTTGAAAAGTGGAAACTGAATGAAAAAAGGCAAAATATACGCACAAGTGATCCCTTGGAAATACTATTTACACCTACGTACATACTTGTTGAATTTTACAAATCTGCCAATCTGAAAACCGAAAAATTTACTACAAGGAAAAGAGCTTTATCGATAAAAAGCCAGTATTATATACAAAGACGAAAATGCAACAACCTATTAAAAAAAATCTTGCTTATATACCTATTCGTACTTCCACAACTGACCCTCGTGTAGAAAGTTTGAGCTGGACGGCATTTTTTCAATGGTTGTGTCGTTTCTGACAATTGTAATTTTTATATCACGATAAGCGGGAGTTTATCGTTTAAATGAGTCTTTTTGCTAGATAGGGATAAAATCATTTTGTCCCTCCTTCACATAAAGCTCACGAAACAATTTGTTAAGGCCTTACATAAAGAAGGAAAATGCTTTAAATAAATTTGCACATCGTTCCAAAAAATAAATTTAGAAAAATTAATTGCTGGAATTTTTGATGGTCCTCAAATTCGCAAGGTCACTAACGACTTAAATTTCCCAAAAACCATAATCGATGTTGAGGTTTCCACTTTGTGTTCTTTTGTTACTATGCTTGAGAACTTCTTGGGTAACAACAAGGCAGAGCATTATGAAGAACTCAGACGAAATATCCTGGGTAATTTTAAGAGAATGGGAGCTAATATGAACATTAAATTACACTTTCTGCATAATCATTTGGACAAATTTTCGGAAAACCTTGGTGAATTTAGTGAAGAACAATGCGAGCGATTCCATCAAGACATAAAGTAAAAAGCAGGAGCAAAGGGTATCAATGGATGTTATTATATTAATTAATTTTATTTTGTATAATTATAATTTGTGGTATTTTTCGCCTGTCTGCCAATAATTTTTTAATTTTATATAAAAAAAATAAATAAATAAAAGCATTATCATAAAAACTAGAGCCAATATGACAAAACTGTTCGCAAATATGGAATCAACAACACTAAGTTACTCTGAAACTGCTCTAATAACAGAAACAATAAATTCACTATTGCTCGGTGTAATTTTCCGTAGCAAAAAGGGTAAAATGTGTTTCCCTTCTCAACGTAGTAGAACCATTGCTATAGGATATGGTTATGATTGCCATGACTGATCACCCAATCATACTTGTGCATGCATGTACACTAGTGTGAAAAGTTTATGAGCAATAAATATTGGTTTGCAACTCTCATCCGATTTCAAGCTGAATATTAAGCGTATAACACGCTTCTGGATTATGAATGGACGTAGCGGGTTTACCGAATTTTCCCACAGTGCAGTGTTGTACGTACAGCACTGCATATACGATATATGATAGTATACGTTTATTAAAGCATCATTTGGTAAGGCCGTTTTTGTCTTTAGAATGTTATACCTATTTGCACAAGTACGTTCCATACTAAATGTTCATCAAGATAGCAGTTAAAAATTATGGTAAAATGAATGGCGTTTGAAAAAAGGCAGGAATTAATAACAGATATTAAAAAATACACACACACACTTGACTGTTGGGTGTAGCGATGAATAGAACATGCCAAAGCTATTTATTTTTAACACAGCCCATCCTTAATTGGTTTAAATTCCCAAAAGTACTCATAAATTCTGCCATTAAAGATAACGTGGAAACTCATACGATTTTGAAGACGTGTTACATCTTTCAACATCTGCTCTGGCTACTTTATAAGAGTACTTTTATAATTTATGAATTACTTACTATTGTAGAAATGTCTAGTTGTTTTTTAGTTTTCATGGCTTTGCATGAGCCATAAGCAATTTAAGCAAATATATATTTCATATTAAGGTGTATATATGTGTTATATTGACGAGTAGACTCTCTTAAATTCATTTAACAAAATCCATTGGATTGTTTTTTACAATTTACATCTTTTTCGTATAATTATGGAAGCAATAATTGTTTAATTGCATTCAAAACAAAACTAATCTAGTAGATTATGGTAACTTTAATTTAATATCTACATGTAATAGTAAATAGTAAAGTTCACTGGAAAATTATTGTTTTCTTGTATTCATTTCGTCCATTTACCTGCTACACCTTGATATTTTAAAAAATGTAACACGATTTCAAAACCACACGAGCCTCCACGATAAGTAATGCCTAAAACCTTCAATTTTTCTAATTACCTGTGTTGTACGCAAAACTAAGAAAAGAAGAAAATACAATAGTAAGCACAATAAACTATTTCATTTGCACTTACCGCGCACTAGTATTCGCCATCCTTTACTCCGGAACTTCGTGGTAACTTTTAGTCCCAAATCAGTAAATACTAACGTACATTTTCTTAAAATATGACCAATAAATCTCCAAGCATAACCTGGAAAGATCACTTTTTAAACTGATTTTAGGTTACCTGATAACAAAATACACAAAGGGGTTATTTTTTGAAATTTTTTCTATATTTTACACTAAACAACATGACTTTCTTTTATATAAGCTCCATTCTTTAGGAATTCGAGAAACATTGTTTCGGTGATTCAAATCGAATTTATCTGAAAGAACAACTTCTATCAAAATCAATGATGTAACAACCTCCAAAGACCAGATGGAATATGGGGTAGCGCGGGGAACAGGGCTTGACTTATTGGTATTTTAAGACTTACCGCAGCATGTGCATCCAGACCGGCTGGTGATGTTTTTTGACGACGCGACACCTCTGTGTTTGCGATTTCGGAAAAAGAAGATAATCTCTTGTTAGCAGCGCAACAGGTGCTAGCAACATTTAATTATTAATGCTTCAAAAACAAGCAAATTTTCATAAACTCAGATCCACAAAAAACAATATTGTGTTTCCGAATGGTAGCAAACTAATTTCAAAATTAACAACTTTTAATTCCTTTCATCTCTGACAATTCATACACATACATTGTACAGTGTCTGGAATGAATAAATTAAGTTATTATTTTCATTTACTCAACTTGACTCTCTCAACTCAACGCTTTAAGCGAGCGTCTACTTCAATAGATAATAGTTATGCGGTTGCTTATGTAGAGTTCATATAATTGCTTAAATAGAATGCAGCTATAAAATCAGAAAATGGAGCAATATACAGAATGTTCTATTTAAATTAACGAAGTAAATGCGCACTCAACTAGACACTTTACGGAGTTGAAAACATACACCACTTTGAACTAAATAACTTTTGTTCAGAACATTTTTCTCCAAAATAAAGATAAGGAGTTAATAGGAACACTCCACTTTTTTGGGACATGATGTACTTTTACCACTGATACCATTAAGTAAACAATATAATAAAAACATTTTCATTAATAATAATGATAGCAAGGACTGTGGCGTAGTATGGTAAACAACACAAGTATCGGCAACTTCCGCACCACACACGTTTAATTAATTATGTAATAATATAATAATTAATCCGGGACGGCCGTTTCGAGGACAGGAATGGTCCTCATCATCAGATTCGGTTGCCGGTCGATGCTGAGGGCCATTCGTGTCCTCGAAACGGCCGTCCCGGATTAATTATTATATTATTATATAATGAATTAAACTTGTGTGGTGCGGAGGTTGCCGATATTTATGTGTTGTTTATTTCCTTTAATAATTACATGCAACTATGCTACGTTTGATTATATATTGAAATTACATTCATATCTGTAATACCAATTTTTTAATTACGCTGCTACGAAATCAAACAATTTACTCTAAACAGTAAGTGCAATGCTGGACTACATACATACGTAAGCGCATAAATTAAGGTTGCATGTCGAAAACACTCAAGAATTCGTTTGATTTCGCTAAATGGGAGCATTACAAAGATTACACTACTTCGTAACAGATAAGATACAACGTCATGAAAGCAAACGGTTTCCGGCAATTTCCTCGGTTTAACATATTATCATTTTTCCGTTTTGCACCAAGAAGAATGCCCTGCTAAAGGACCTGCTATCTCTAGGCGCACGTTAAATGGTGTATACTGGAAATACGTTTGACATTGAAATTATACATAGAATAGGATATAAATTTATGGTCTACTGGGTAATAAAGGCTAGTACGAGGGTTGCCTTTTATCTATTGGGAAAAACTAATGAAAACAAATGTTCGTATGGGAAACCTTTCTGTTTTTTTGGCGGTTGACTGTGCTTGACTGTATGGCGGTTTGGCCATACAGTCAGCTGCTACTTATTTTCAGGCTCATGCGCGTACATCCAAGATTCGTCACTTGTTGCAATGTTGCATATGGTTTTTGAAGCGCCGCGTACTTCTTGAATACTCCTTTCAAGCAATTGGCACGAGCCTTTTGTTAAGCAATCGTTAACTTACGCGAAATGCAACGCACGCACGGTTCTTTTACGCTTAAATTTTCATGCAATATCGAGTGCATAAGAATGCCTAAATTTCTCGATAAACCCGATGACGATCTTGCTTATCGGTTCATGCACGGCATCGATGTTTGCTGGCATCATAACCGATTTCGAACCATGATTAAATTCATTCAAGTAATAATAAGCTCACGACTCGTTTGATAGATGTAGCTCCTTACATTATTGAGAAATCTTGGTGTTCCATATTACCAACATATTCCACATTTGCTCCTTTTATACTATCTCTCTTCCCATCCAAGTGCCAATTATTCCCCCAATGTGCGAATAGTGACAAGTCTATATCGGATCCACTGGAAAAAATCAGGTTCTGGTGGCCCTTGAACACGTAGCGCCTAAAGTAGGCGCAGGATTGACCATTACTATTGCAGTGATATTATTTTTATTTTAGTGATACTATTTTTGAACTTTGTTACTTTGCCTGTCTTTGTAAGATAAGTAGCTTCACAAAATTTAAAATGCTGAAAGTATAAACAATAATGCTACTACTCTGCTACATCTGCGATACGTCATAACCATATTTGGCAAAGATACAAAGATCCACTTCTCAAAATTTGTTGGATTAGAAAAACAAATATAGTTCACCATTAACTTCACCTTTTCAACACACTGTGATGTGTTCGTACTTTAGAAGTGTATCGGTTATATTAGCAAGCGGTTTGGTAAGGTTGGCGATGCATTCTTATGGCACAAAAGATTACTCAGTACATCACCAAAACTCACATAATTTGTCTTGAAAAATCGTCATTTCTTGGTTTCTCCAACGTAATTAAATTTAATAAAACTTTAGTTGATTACAACTTATTGCCACACAATGTATATTAAAAACATTGCAGATAATAAAAAAGCTTTAAAACAATTATTATGTAGTAAGCCATATTACGCAATAAAAAGAGTTTTTAGATGATAACAATGTTTAATTTATATGTTCGTATACGTGTACTAGTTAGAGCTGTATACGCTTTTCTTGTTAAGTGCATTAGATTCATCATACGTTTACATTTTTCTTAACGTTTCATATACAGAAATACAATATTATTATTGTTATTACTATCAAAACGTGAAGGTGTAAAAAAAATACTAATTAACAAAAGTTAGAATTTATTATTCATAGCACACTCATGAGCGTAGGAGCGAGCACCCTTATTATAACGTGAATTTACACCTTTTTTATTTAATTACGACACCCTCTACATTTTTACAGATTATAATAAATGGATTCGCCCGTATTGCTTTTAATATTATCTGTAAAAAATTTAAAAGAAAGCACTTCACATTTACTGAACGATTAATTTTATTTATTTTAAATTGAAATAATGGAAATCATGAAATATAAACAAAATCAGATATTCAAACTGCTCATCGCTCCTGCAAAATGGTTGTCCTACGTAAACACGTGATTTGAGATGACCCCAAAAAAATTCAGTAGACTAATGTCTGGAGGAAATACAGATCAATGAATCTCCCACGTTCAATCCATCGATTTGGAAAAGTAGCACCCATAACATCCCTAACTCATCGAGCAAATGGGCGAGGCGCGCCATCCTGTCGAATCTAAAAATGTTGAGATAACTGACATTGTGTTGAAGTGCGGGAGTAACTTGCTTATTCAAAAGATCCAAATACTTTTCCCCATTGAAGTTCCTGTCTATAAAAAGTAGGCTTATAAGCCCGCTTTCTACAATTATTCAAATTTTGTGAATGTTGAGTATGAGCTTTGTAAATCCAGTGAGGATTCTCATTCGACTAATACCTTGAATTATAACGCTTAACTGCTCCATTTAAACAAAAAATTGCGTCGTAAGAAAATACCACATTAGTTGCAAAATTACAAATTTCCATCATTTGCTTTACAAAACTCCAGCCGTCGGTCAAAATCATCATCTGACAATTCTTGAATCAAGTGTACTTTACACCGATGGCACTTTCTCTTTTAAACGTTTACGTTATAGAACGACGAATTTACCGTGGGTAAATGCCAAAGTTGAGTAGAAGTTGAGGTGATTCTACTTCTTCGTTAGTTACAGTCTACGGTCGTCCAGTTTCTAAAAAGTTTTTAAGCATCCTAGTTAAATTAAATCGTTTTAGTGCTTTAGTAACAGGAGTTCTTTTGGAATGTAGTCGCAACGAAAAATGCGAAATCAGATGCATTATACATCGTTACACTTACCTGCAAAGTTTCATCAATATCATCGTTTCCGTTTTAAAGATATTTGTTTGGTTCCATACCTTATCTCCATATATAAAGAGATCACGCTAAGTACCACTGTAGGTCTAATCTTATATTTAATCATCCTTTAACAATTTCTTAAATTGCACGAATTCCTATATAACCTCAGATTTTGTATTTCATGTTAGTAGCAGCGTCGATTTATTGCGACTCTAAACTTTGCAATGCTATAATCGAACATACTTTTCTGTGCGGAACTATGCGATTTAATTTATCCGCCTCTTGACTTAAGAATTACGCAATTAATCATAACCCCACAAATATTAGAAATATCGTAGTAAATAACGGAATTCTAACGTTTTCTTCAAAGCACCGTGCTCGTCGTATGTTCAATGAAAGAAGAAAATTCCGATCCTCTGACATAACACACGCGCGCTATCTAAAAAATTTATATAAATGTAAATGAATTACTTGAGAACGAGCCGAGTAAAATTGAAAAAATTGGGAAAAAAAAATCATAACAAAGTGTAACGCGCGCATACAACGTTCATTAAATTATTAATAAGGCGTGTTATAGAAACTAAAACGAAAAGCCCGGTATTATTAATCCGCGGATGCAATCGATCATATGTACACTTGCGTACACTCAGTTGTAAACCACGCGTCTACATAAAAGTCACTCTTTTGAATGACATCCCAGAAATTATTTTTTGAGAATTAAGTTTTTTGAAATCAATCGTAATAAAGAAAGAAAACACTAAACACAGAAGTGAATAAAATAGGCTATATAAAAAAACATTTTAGTTAGATCGACCTTTTTTGACAACATTGTTTTTCTTTTACAACAAATAATTTCAAATATCAACCTAGATAGTGTGCCTGTTCAATGTAAATATACGTATCCAACAAAAAAAAAAAACGAATTGCGGAAGAAATAACCACGAAGCTACCTTGTAAAGTGCTTAGTAGAAACTCTAAAGATCCACAAATATAATGCAGAGGAAATATGGATTAAATCGTGTAAAAAAATGGAGTACACCCATAACGTCTAAACAAGATTTTTAGTAGTCCGATGATTGAGAAAATTAACCATACCACTGTGCTAATTGCTTATATAAACTGTACAATAAAAGAAACAAATAAAAATAACTCTGAGTGCGTGTATATTATGTTATCCACCTATTTTTAACAATTTCTTCTCATGTTTTTCTGGTATACACACATAATATTTCCAGCACTCCTGAAACATATTGACCAACTGTAGAAGTGCTGTATGCGAGCTACGAAGAACTAGCTAAAATTTCCCCAATATTTATTAAAATTTATGGAAAGTTAGACAAGGCACATAATATTGAACTTCTATAAATAAAGGGTCGTAAGGTATAACGGCAAATGAAACTGTGGGCAAGGCTCAATCTTTAAATGTTGAATGTATTCCCTCTTCTATATACCAGGATTCAATCGTGTGCATCTTGTTATTGAAGTCCTCATGCACTCCTGGATAACAAGAGTATCATAATATTTAAAATAAAAAAAAACCGTTGCAGATAATGACTACAGGATATAGCCAAAGAATAATAAATAAATATGCTCATAAAATTACATACATAACCATATGCAACATTAGGTAATGTTAGTTAATAGTAGGCTTTCACGACCGGAGTCTGAGTTCGTACTGACAGTACATATTTCTGAGTTTGTTGGCCGTGGTCTTGAGCTGATGTATGCCAACGTTTCGCCAAAACTGCCGCTGGCATCATTAGGACGAAGAACCTGGAATAATTTGTGAAATAATTAAGTAATCCTGTCCCTGCTGCACATCCCCAATTTTCAAACTTTTTAACGGAATTATGGAGCAAGTGTTGTGATATGGTCTTTTAGCAACAATAATGTCATATTGTTTCTGAACCATTCATATGCAACTATGAATTGAACAAATTGTGAAAATCAAACAATCATTTGTAACATGAACCATGTAAAATACAAAAATAAGAGAATACTAAAAAAAAGGCTTTAAAATAATATTGTTACCATAGCTTTTATAATCCCATTTCAAATTTTCGAAAGGGAGTTATAAAAGGGGGAGTCAAATGCTATAATTGTATTAAAAAATGTTCGTCTCAAGTTGACCTGTGTCAACATCAATGTTGTTCTGTTGATGTTTCTATATAACAGCGATCTCGTACTTTTTGGGGAAAGGAAACGTAACGACTGTGCGGATTACCTTCAGAGAGATGACGTATGAAAGAAAAGTCTAACCTAACATTTATAAACAAAGTAATAATTCTCAGATAACTTTATTTGTAATTTTTAAATGCTTTGTGATGTTTAACCTATCAGTTCTCACTGAATTTTACGTTTGTTAAAAAGAATACCGCTTTTTATAAAATTAGAAAACTATTGGAGCACTAAGGCGGTTTCGCCGTGGTATGACAGCAAATTTTATTGTATTGTATTGTATTGTATTGTACCGCTGCAAAAGAAACCCTTTCAGTATTTACTCTCTCCTAGTCTTTCATTTTGAATCTCAATAAATCTTGCCATGCTGTGGATACATTTGCTATTTAAAAATTGTAAACATTTGCAAGTGTTTGATTCAATTGCCAGTTATTGCCACCGTTTTGATTTAAAGAACGAAATGACAATACCTCCCTTTACAGGGCAGCCTATTTATTTTATATGCTTATAAGGAAAAAAACTGTTAATTCCAAAAACTTTGCATACTTCTTAACGTTAAAATAACGTTTATTTAGCACTTCTACTATGAAAAATTCCTGGATATAATACTTGTATTTACATACGTAGAGATTGAAGAAATAAAATTGTATGCAATAGAATGTCCGCGATTGTACATCAGAGTCGTTGGCTGCCGTAGTCTGCGCTGTACTAAACATAGAGAGGCGACTCAAAGTCCAGCGGGCCGCTACACCACGCCGACAGCCAGCTCATTGCGCGGAGTGTGCGGCTATATAACAGCAGCAGTCAATGACCGAACTCACTAGTCGGTCTCAGTGACCTACTTACGAGCGAACATATGGGAGTTCGGTAACCTTCGCGCAACCTCGTGCCGCACGAAACCGCGTTTGCACGCTTTGATTGTTATTATCCTGAGCTTTTTCACGCACACAGATACGCGTTTAGCACGCACATACATACAAGTGCAATTGTTTACTTTATCGTTTTATTGGGATTGTTACTTTTTTACGATGCGACTCACTAGGTCGTTTCTCAGGATAAGCGGCCCGTTTCCACGTTCAATGTACCGTTAAAAAAATTACAAATGCGCGTACAGTCGTCGGCAAAATTGCGACAAAATACGAGCTACATATATTTGTTTAGTTAATTTAAGGAGAAAACGACTTATGGGAATATCGCGAAAAAGTTCTAGAGCCTGTCACATTGCGTACAAAGTACTGGTCTTATAAAGATAGCTTTAAACGTTGGCAGATCTCCAACGGACATGTTATTTAAGATAGGTTAATATTCTGTGTAATTGACAGAAGTATTATCAGAACACATGGATAATACATACCGGAAAATGATTTTGTATAAGTCACAAATTTAAGGATGCGAAAAACATACAGAACAAACCAACCAGTTTGATTATTTTTTATTTTTATTTCTACATAAATTTAATTTAGTTAAAACTAAACGAGTTCCGGGTTTGGACCGTGTCATACTCAAGCGAAAACTCGACGTTTCGTCCGCAATCATATGAGGCTTCTTCAAGAGAAAGAAAAGTGGTAGGCAACAGTTAGCACGGTAACTCAACGCCAGAGACGAAACCAACTGAGTGGGAAGCAGTTGATCACGGAAATTCGGCATATGAACTATGCTAAAGGCGAAAACCAACTGCGAAGGTACGAAGGGGGCAACACGCTTTTATGCCAGCGGTGGGCGGAACCTGTCGCTACTAATTGAGGATTGGTCGTTCCCATATGTCTAGAACTCTCTAATTGGAGAGTCCATAGAGATCCTTAAACATCTTAGGATGTCGATAGAGGTACAGGGAATCCCCTCGCAGACATATGGAAACCCGTCATTCGTAATGACCAATTCTCGACTAGCACAGATCCACGACACCCAACCAATCAGCGACGAGCCACGCCCACTGCCGACATAAAAGCGTGCTGCTCTCCTCGTGTCACCGCTGTTGGTTTTTTACATACTGAGTTGTCGTGATCAACTGCTTCCCGTTCAGTTGGCTTCACCTCTGGCGTTATTGACACGGTGAATTATCGTGCTAACTATTACCTACCACCTTTCCTACTCCTGAAGAAGCTTCATATAATTGTGGGCGAAAAGTCGAGTTTTCGTTCAATGAAAACACTGTCATGACTCTGTCCGAACCCGGAACACGTTTAGTTTTAGCTGGTTCTAGCCGTGGAAACCTAAGTTATTATTTCAAATTTAATTTAGTTTGTTTATTTTAAATAAACGATTTAAGTAAACCTGCGGAATCGGTACCTAAACACATTCTATGCAGAATCTATAAAATAGAATATGCATTTACTAGACACAGACTGAACTTTGTTGACATTTCTCTGCTTCGTAAAATTTAATATGCATTCATTTATTGTTACTAATTATTATAGTTACACTTACTAATAGAACCTCTTTAAACAAAACATCTTTCTATGTTGTGCGCGAATTTGAAAATCGACTTTCCAAAAGAAAATCGAAAGCGTTTATATCAAGTTAGTAGCACTAGTGGAATGCTTATCCTTATGTAAGCCTAAATAAAATTAAAGAAGGGTACTTCAATGGATTTTCAAATATCCACTTTCGCTGCACTACTACTAACCTAAAATAAAATCCCAAATAAATTTCTTTTATACCTACATATTATTTATCTGTGTTCTAGTAATTTCCTTTTTACATCTTATAAAAAATTTGGATATACACAAAAATGTTAGTGACTAATTTAATTTAATTAATTAGTAGGCATGCGCATTTCTCGGGTACTGATTCTGCATATTTAATTAATTATTGAAAGTTTTGTGTTAATTTTTTTTAATTTAGTAAATCTTTTCAGTTATCGACGACATATTCAGGAACAATTATTTTTTATAATTTCTGAAGTGACATTTTATTAGCTAAATCTTGCCCGTTTAGTGACTTTTCCAAACTATTTAGGGACGTTTAACTTCAATCATCACTATCGCCAGCCAACATAATGAAAGAAATCTTCTACTATCACACGCCGTTAGAAAATTCTATTCAACAATACAGATTTTAAAAGTGGTTATAAACATTAAACTGTAAAATTATAATTTATATAATTAAAGTCACACACATTTACAAAATCCACTAAATATTTCACTAATTTGCCCATGAAAGTGTAAAATAACATATCGCAGATTATGTAAATTTATTGAAGGCAAAAGCAAGGATATGTTGCAAAAATTCTAGAAAAATCAAAACATAGTGAGGAAGCTTAATTAAGTAATGAATTAATTATTACAAGAATAATAACTCGCTCATCCTTTACCTGGAATAAATGTAATGTTGAGTGTGTTGTTATAGAACATGGCTTCGAAGTATTACGCTTATTGAAACGTCGCCGGACGGAAATGTCACCAGATTTAGACTATTCTGGCTATTAAATACTTTGATAGGAGCCAACCTCAGAGGAAACAAATCAATACTTATGCAGTATTTAATACTAATTGTCAGTACATTATTTGTTTACAACTTCATATTTTGTAGCAGCACTTGAAAGTAGATGATGCACAGTAGATCACAACTATATATAAGTGTAATGAAATGAAAAATTAGACGTTTTTAAATTTCAGGCATATTTTGAGTTACTAGTTCTGGTAAAAAGAGACATATTCATTGATTTTCTTTTGCGTACGAATACATGTGAGTATTGCCGTAACTACCAACTAAAATTGTCCGCAAATTTTAAATATTGGAAATACCCAAGAGTTATCTAGCCATTGAAACAAGTAAATTTAATAAACAAACGTGTATAAATCCTGACAATAAATAAAACAAACCGACAATAATTTCTTAAGCACTTTTACTTTTAGACCCAGAGATATCGGTTGACATGTAGGTGTTAATAAAAACTGTTACAGGAAACAATTCAACAACAACTAGCATAAAGAAAGTTGTGTCTCCATGTTGCTAATAGGAATCCAATTGTCGCACAAAAGAGCCAGACAAATAGTTATGTTTTATTTCATTGTGTTTCACGATATTAAGGGTATTCTAAATATTTTTTTAATTAGATACTGTAAAATGTGCTTCATATATTCGTTTATGGAAAGTTCTAACCACTTGTTTATTTCTTTTACATTCCCCATGAAGAAACCCCATTTATTTGTAAAAAAAATAAGAAAAAAAGCTAAATAAACTATAGTAGAAATGTCTTTCGGGTGATGCCGCGTAGTTAAAATTTTTTTTTTTTTTTTACTTGACGTTTCGCAGACCATGCTGTCAGCTTCTTCAGAAGATTTCTAAAGACAGTCTTCAGCGAAACGTCAAGTAAAAAAAAAAATTTTAACTACGCGACATCACCCGAAAGACATTTCTACTATGGATTACGGTCGTGAAGGCCTACACTCAGCTAAATAAACTATTTGTGATGTAAAAGAACTAATATTTAAGTATATATAACCTACAAAAAACATCCCAAAATTTAAATTTAGGGATCATTTAATTATTTATTATTATTCAACTCGGAATTCTACGTGCTGATTAGTTGATCAAATTTCATGGGTAATTTAGGACTAAATCTCAATAAAGTAAATCAATATTTTATATATGACGCTGATAAATAGTATTAAATTAATATTATCACAGAAATTTGCAACCACTCTCAATAAAAATCCGGATCTGCAGGAAATGTAATTTATAAGCAAGGCTATAAGTGACTCACCCGACAGTGAAAGCTATGAGATAAGGAATTTTAAATAGGCAAACATTACTTCACTAGATGTAGAACGGTCATTTTCCAAATATAAGCATATTTTCATCACGTCGCAGAAGGCTAAATGCATCTATAATGGAAGCAATATTAATGTTGCAATTTTATGCCGATTCTTTACGGTATGATACACATTCCTGTGCATTCAGTCGGCAATAGAGAGAAGTAAGCACACATAATTGTTTTTCTTACCGCATTCTCTGAGAGTCTGTGGTCTGCGCCGCTGGATGCCAACTAAAATCACCATCTCTACCGATATATAGAATATAGCTATCTTGATTGTGTATGAGAATTATGCTATATTATATTTGCACCTATTGGTCCATACCATACATATCAATGGATTTATTATCACTTTTACTAGCTCCGAAAACGTTCATATTAACCTGCTTGTTCTGTCTGTATAAATAGCATGTTTTAAAGTATTTTTCAACATTCACCTATTATTTGCGAAGTACTAATTTTCAAGTCGTCTGTACCTAGCGCATAAATTACAAGTACCCTCAGATGTTTCGGCATTTCAAGTCAAATGAGGCACGCGTTTGTGATTTAGTGAGCGTAAAACATTTAAAGCATTCACGGTAATTATTTTTTTTGTACTTGCGACTATACAGGCGACATTCTGTGTCACGTCTCTTATTGCATTCGTTTAGTACGATGTTAGGTACAACTAAAAGAAATAAGATATTACTTGATAACATTGTTATTAATTGTAGAAAGAATCAATTCCTTCGAAAAATGGCAGCATATTTCGTAGTTAACAAACTGAATCAAATGGAAATATTTTTTATAAACTGTTGAAAAAAATAAGAAGTCGACCTATTCAAAACCTGCAATGCAAAATGTGATTTTTTTTCATTTCCTTGAGACTATTAGTACTAGACAGGTTTAAATGACGCTGCTTTGTATCCAAATCAAAGTGAATTTTAAGATCAAAGGTTTATTATTCTTCTGTGTTCTGTGAAATTTCGCCGTGTATTCGTTCTTGTTTGATATTGAGTATATCGAAAAATAAGATCAGACGTCGTTTAACGGAGGCTAAAAACGGTAGAACTCAGCGTTACGTTGCTGAACACCTCAATGCTGTACAAGGTATGATTTGCAAACCGCAAGATTGGACATGTTACGGGATCACCTTCGGCTGTGGAACACCGATTTCTGATAATTTAAGCTCTTCGACAACACGACTCTCCAAAATGCCCTTTCTGTAGCTAGGAGTGTGCGTGTTTCAGACCAAACCGTGAGAAATCAGTTGCGAGAAGCTAATCTGCGCAGCTGTCAGCCAGTTAAAAGATTAAAGCTTACAAGGAACCATCGGCATGCCAGAATAATGTTTGCCCGAGAATATCAACATTGCAAATTAAGACACGAGACAGATGAATTTAAAATATGGGTAAATCATGGACGGGTTATGGAGGAAACTCCACGAACGCGATATACCATTCACAATTCAAGAAACCGTTGCTTTTGGTGGTGCATCGGTAATAACGGGGAGATATTTCTCTATCATCGTCAGAAATGGATTTTTGTCGGCACAGAAATACATCGATAGCATTTTAGAGCCTCGCATCTGAGTTCTGGCAGATGTTGATAGAGATTTTTTTTTATTGCATATTTATTTTATGCAGGATAATGCTCGACCACATATGGCACATCGAGCTAGTTTAACTATTACTGCTGGTGAAGTTGGGAAAAAGCAACAACTAGTGTAAGATACCACTATAGATGTCACTCCTTACATTTCCTCACAGTCAATGAACGGATTTTTACAACAAAAAATTTTTGTTATGCAAAGTTGGCTGGAAACAAAACGCCAAATTGATCCAAAGCGCTAATTCCCAGGTAACAACAATCATAGCAATTGCCGAACTATCAAATCTCAATTCTAAAAGCGTAAATCACTTGTTCTAGCTATTATTTTTACTTGTTTTATTTCTTCACTTTATGGAACTTTAAATAAATAAATAAAAATAAAACTCTAAATAATTAATTATTACAGGTTCTTTTAAGTTTATCGGGTTTTTATAGACAATACATCAGGTTTTCTGTTGTTATTTTAAGGATATCTTTGGGACGTACCATGCAAAATTGCTGAGTCAACTTTAAGAATATATAAATCTGGCAACAATTAAAACCCTATTTGCCATTGTTGTCCAATAAAATTGTCCAATAATTTAAATATTATTATCTTCTGTTAAAGCAAATCGCTCTGTAGATTATATTTTATCTATCCTCCCTTAATTAGAGCAAAATTCAAATATTTCCCGCTGTATAAGGGCAGCGTTCAGTATGTGGTAATTTTTGCCAAATCCACCGAATATCAAATTTACTTGCATATATTCCAACATATTCGATTATTAAACCAGACAAAAACATAAAATAAAATATACTCCATACACAACCCAATAGAAAATAAATAAAATACCAAAAGCTGGTGCTGTCACAAAAAATAACATAATAGCCAATCAGATACATTGGCAAACGGGTGGCGTTTCTGCTGCTGATTCGTTTTTTCAGTTGATAAAGGAACAATTGAATAACGCATTTATCTAAAAAAACAATTATTTATTTAAATTTTTTCTTTTTTTCTTCTTTTCACATGTGGAAAGCGTCAAAAATTTGGGTGTGTTACAGCTTCCTTGGCAACTTTTTCGCCGGTCGTATGAATGCAGACTAATGAAGAAATATAATTCACTAAACAGCCGTCCAGGTGAAACTTACATGCTTCTCGGTTATGAATATTGAAAGAATTATAATATATATCAAAGAATATTCGGTGCGAAATATATAAACAAGATCGAGAATAGCCAGTGTAAAAATAAGACATATTTATATTAGAAATTAAGCTCTTTCAGTATTTTCAAATATATACACGGTGTTCCTTAAGAAAAAGGAAAAAGCATTTTACTAATAACATGATAACCAACAACAATACTACTAGTTTACCAAATTAACTAATTTCGTAGGACCAACAATAACGAAGATAGAAACAGTGGCCCGTTAACTGATGACCCTGTATATTTTTGAAAAATCGCAGTTTCGTTTCTTATCGCTAAATTGTAATTGTTGTAAGTGTAACTCAAAATTTCTACTTGTTTGTAAACATTGCAATGTTCTCGTTTATAAAACGAAAGCCAGTAACTATATGGAAATAAAGGAAAAATGGAAAATTACAACGAACGGGGAAGACAAAACGGAACACTTTCCTAAAAAGTGGATGCCAGCAATACTAACCTTAAAATTGAACTATTTTGTCTTCTATACTCCTTTCGCTTTCTTCCAAATTCCTATTCCTGCGCCTTTCAAATTGGCTCTCTTGTGTTCTTATTTCTTCCGATTTGTTTCCCTACTTCCCTACTAAAAGTCAAATCTCGATTTTGTTATTATTATTATAACATAGTATTTTATAAAATCTACTTTGAAAAATTAAATTCTTCGTGGAGATCATTGCAAACAATGAAATAATTTACTAATTTGATATGCACCTGTGCTAGTAGGCCAATATGCGAATATTAATGATGATTGGGTCTAATATGTCTAACTTCCCAATATAACGCTGTTCTTGTGAAATAAATCCAATCTTTGCTAAATAGATATCACGAAATATTTAACCTACTACAGCGCTATATTACTTTAATATGTCATCTTGCTACAATAATTTCCAATTAATTGCATATTATACGTAGATTCTCTAGTAAAGTGTGTTTCACTGCAATAATCCTTAACCAAAAGCGTTAGCATCCCTTCACCATATTATTACCAATTATAATTCAAAAATTAGTCAAATTATACACTACTTCCAATTGAAAAGCGTTTTCTTTTAAGTTGAAACCAACAATACAAAAATTCGCTATGTTAATAATATTGTTAAACTATGTATGTTTTGATAACAGAGGCTACCGACTTTACACGGAGTGAGTCAGTGGATGACAACTAGTTTGCAATGTCGACAACATCCTTGAAAAATTTTAAGGTCAAGATTTGTAATTCCACGCATGAACTTGATTGCGGTATTGCGACTCCAAACAATATTGCATAAGATAAATACCTTCAAAATATTTATTTGAAAATTAAGAAGACGGTGAGGTTTCACAGTAATTACGTCGGTTTTTTGAAGCATAAAGGAATTAAACTATGGCGCAACGATAACGAGTGTATTCCAATATTTAGCACTTGGCGCGAGGTAATTGGCGCAGAAACACTGACCTAAAAAAATCAAAAAGTAAAATGGTTATTTACAACCAAATAGTGCATTCGCTAATACGTAAGTGGATAGTCTGAGGACAAATATATAAACTTTCGAAAACCAATTTATACTTCTTTTTTATTTTATATTTTTCAGATAAAACAACCAACAATTTCCTAATGCAAAAATTATTAATGTAAGTAACGCGGCAATCTCAAAACAGTTTGCCAATAACGTGCTTTCAAGTTTTCTCTGCGTTCTTTATTAGAAAAAAGTAACCTGCTGCTAGTACAATTTACACTATTATTTGTAATATTTGATAAAGATTTTCTACGAATAAAGTGGGATATAGAAAATCAGGTCATTTTAACGTATCTGCTAAGGAACTGATAAGACAAATGCAGATATCCGGTTTAGTTTTTAAATTTTTGGGAAATATATCATGCGGGAATTAGTACTAACGTGACATATTTTTACTAATTCACGGGATCATTGTTATTAGAACAGGCAAAGGTCAAAATTCCACGACTAACTTCTATAAACTTATTTATAGGTACTAAATGTGCCCTAAAATTATTTCAGAAAGTATAAACTACCTACCAACATTCTCTATATTACATAGGACTTCTTGTCTAGATCTTCTGAACCAAACACAGAATTTGTAACATGAGCAAACTAATGTTAAATTAAAATAATAATAACAACTTTGCATCAGATTTTATCCTTAAGAACGGTTTTATCACAATCTGCACCAACAATAGATATAATGAGAAATGAGGGTATTGAATTAATTTATCTTATTTGTTTAAACTAAAAATGTAGATGGTCATACAAAACCTACCGAAGAAATTATATTTGGTACAGCTTGTGTTTGCATATTTGGAGCTATATGCACGTGATCCAAATTAATGGATCACTTTTGCTATCTACGTTATTACTGATCCTATGAAACCTGCCAAATTGGCAAACTAATAGTGGTTTTGTTGCAAAGCATTCTGCAATTAATAGAAAAAACCATTAAATAACGCATTTTAAAAAAAATATCAACATTTTGAATTTTTAACTTTATTACAGACTATTGCTCTGAAATAAGTAGTAAGAAAGTTACAATGGCTTTTAGTTTTTATTAAAGATACATGTTTGTAGCCTAATATAAGTATTTATAGTACGCTTGTAGAGTTGTCCAGGAGTATTCCCTAGATACTTTTTCGGCAATTTAAATAACACTAACAGCAAATAATAACGTTTTACACAAAATTAAGTTGAAAGGGTAAAAACTAGCCTCAACGCGTCGCGCACTCAAAACCCGGCGTTCGTTTGGATGATCAAACTTGAATTTAATTTAATCTTGAAATACAATTTAAACACAACACTTAAATCTGCTTGGAAAATAATGGCAAATATGTCTTCACTGAACGGAGATTTGTACGAAACAAAAAGATTGTGGTCTCTTGGCTCATTTGTTCACGACAGGAATTGTCAAACATCGAGGAAAATTACGATATCCGTTTCACAATAGACTGTATTTCATATTATTTCAATAATTTTTTTTTCTCTGAAAATACCATATTATATACAAAGCACCATGCGAGTACACAGTCTAAAGACTGACTCTTTAATATTAGAAAGTATAGGCAATCATTGAATGTGGACATTACTGCCAGACTTAATAATAATAGAAACAAATTGTACATAAATGAACTTGACCCTCTTTCAATTTTTTTTCTATTAATATGGCCTCACACAGAGTCAACCTCGATCCTTTAATGATGATAATAATAATAATTTAGGCCTTCACATCCCCAATAGCTTTCGCCAATTTCCGCAGGGATCAGCCGGCCATTAGTTATTATTACGCCTGCACATGTAGAGCATTTTAAGATGTTTACCCTCACCATTCGCCAAGTCTGGAGTAAGAAGAACCACGGAAAGCTACTCTGAGGGTAACTAGCCCAGGCTTCGAACCCAGTAGCCCTGCTAGCACAGCACGCTATGTACTGCGCTCTCGTCTTACCAAGTGATAATTTGCGAAAGTATGATAAAGATAAAATAGAGTTTATTCTCTACATTTTTGTAGTGAAATCAGGACTTTAATCTATGACAAACTAATCTTCAAGAAAAATTGCAGTTTGACAAATTTCTCAAATTTTCAATGTCTTTTCAGAGTATCAAATTCGAATTACAAAAATTTTCACCTTTTTCATTTAAACCTTTTTATAAAAAGAATATTAACGTACTGCAGGTTTCCGAATCAGATGTTTGAGTTTGCACTATCAGTATATGTGTTTCCGGGCTGGTACGCCGTAGTCTTTGATTATAGCGATTTAGCTTTGATTATAGCGATTATAGATTCTGAAAATATTTGGTTATATTTTATCTGAAAAATTTTCTTTTATGCTCTGAAGGGTGCCTTTGTCATTGAAACCCATTTAAATATTATTTTGGTACGAACATTTCACATTGCACTTCTACAAAACAATGAATAGAGGTATTGGCGTATATTAGATACATTTAGCAAATCCGTTTACATTACTTTAATTTCACAGGAATACATTTGAAATTACTTGTATTGAGGTTTTTCTATACAACGAATAGAATTATATTGTCGAAAATAAGTTAAATAGATAGATCATTTTCGACTTTAGGGTATGTGGTTATATATAGCCACCAAATTGTTATCACTGGAATATTTAAGACATAGAAATGGTAGAAATCTGAAGTACCATGGCAAAGATAAATTCTTATGGTTTTGTGCTATTCATATGTATCAAACGATCACTCTAAAAAATGTTGCTTTTAGTGATTTTACACTAATATCATCAATTATAGGTGCTATTCTGACAATTATACTAACAATGGAGCACAGCTAATCCGAAACATTAGAAAAAAATTAAATCATTGGCAATTTATGTTAATATCTCCGAAAGTCGTTTCTGTTACAAGGGTACTATATGAACGTCAGTAATATTCCTCTAGCCATTACCCTTTTCTAATATTGATTTAGGACGAGTTTAATGAATATGGACATATGAATAAGTAGGAAACTGTAGATTAAACCTGGTGAAAATCCAGAGTAGTGGAAAGGAGAAGAAGGGCAAGACCGAGGAAAACGTGACGAGAGGAGGTGAAAAAATAATAGTAGCCATAGGTATAAGGTGGAATGGATATATATGAAGGGGCTGATAAACTCAACCACACAGCCCTATTCCGAAAGGTAAATCGGATTTCAGTAAGTTAAAGCATATGTATGAATTTGTCGTGACATACTCAAGTAAATATAAATTTAACCTTTTAAAAACAAAATGAGAGATAGTCCCCCAAAAGGGGTAAAACTGTTGACGCTATCATCTAGTCTCCTCCAAACAGATAAGAGGATGCCTAAAGTGTTTCTTAATATTCCACATGGTTAAGGGCGGTATTGGTTTCTGGTGAGTCGAGGGGGCTCGACTCACCAGAAGCGTGCGATTGGATACCTAAAAATTCTTACACTATATCAGTTTACAAACTAACAAGATTAATTTTTTTCTGCATTTCGAATTACTTATGGTCCCTAGTAGAAATGTCTTTCGGGTGATGTCCCGTAGTTAATATTTTACTTGACGTTTCCCTGACCATGCTGTCAGCTTCTTCAGAAGATTTCTAAAGACTGGTGTTGTTGTCTCGTGCTCCTCGTTATATATCCCATCTGTTCCGCCTTGCTGATCGATAACCGTTCCGTTCCGCTGAATCGCGTCGTTAGTTGTATGACGACTCCGTAGTGCTAACTTCCACGTGTTGCTGATCTTGTATACCAACAACTTCAATCGCGAAAACGGATACAAGATCAGCAACACGTGGAAGTTAGCACTACGGAGTCGTCATAGAAGGAACGACGCGATTCAGCGGAACGGAACGGTTATGGATCAGCAAAGCGGAACAGAAATGGGATATATAACGAGAAGCAAGAGACAACAACACCAGTCTTTAGAAATCTTCTGAAGAAGCTGACAGCATGGTCAGCGAAACGTCAAGTAAAATATTGACTGCGCGACATCACCCGAAAGAAATTTCTATTACGGATTACGGTCGTGAAAGCCTACACTCAACTACTTATGTTCCCTTGTATCAACAATATATTTAACTTGAAAGTTAGTAATAATGTAAGTATATCGAATGGTGTTAATAAGTACATGTGAGCACGACTCTAATTTTTAACCACAAACGGTCTCATTCTAAGATTGTGGCGGTACATTTTCTTTCTTTTAAATTTAGAATTTTGCAGCACAATATGTAAAATAGAAATTAAATATTCGTGTATCCTTGTTCAATTGACCAATCAATGGTCAAGAATAACTAAAACTTTGTCTACAAATATCAAATTTAAAAAAAAAATGCTATCAAAAAATCATTTTATACGACAAAGAAATTCTTTACGATCAAATGGTGCATTTTATAATTTATTTTATTTCTTAAAAAAAAAATGATAACGTTTTTTTATTTGGTTTGTATTTTTTGCTTCATATGGTAAATATTTACCGCGCATCAAGAATCACTAATAGCAAAAAAAAAATTGTGTAACCATTACATTGTTTAAGCTGCTATTCACGTAAATGTACACAGATAATTTTCCATCAAGATATATTCACATTCCCAGGGATATTTTTTATTTCCACAGATTATCTCATAACGTTTCCAAATGAACATAAAAAACCATTATCATATTCTCCAACTGCATGCACCACACACGCGCTTTCTATACAAAATATTTATTTCAGAAGAAATCTAAATAGGAAGTCGCAAAACTAACAGATTTTCGTAGAAGCAGTGAAAAGTCATTGACCGCTATAGCCGAAATATTTAACTAAGAAAGCGTGGTTTATTTTTGATGTTTAAAAAAGGATTTATACTATTTGCACTTACCGAAATATTTGCCTCATCCTGTTCTACATTCACTTCTATGATTCAGAAAAATAAATTTTCCTAAACTATGGAAAGTGAAATTTATCTGCTGTTCTTTTTATTTTAGATTTTATTAACATGGCTAAGCCTCCTACTAGTAGTATTAGTGTTTAAGTAAATGTTTATTAGCGTCTGATATTTACATATCTAATTTTAGCGATTGAAGAAAGGTACAGAATGCTGTACTTCCTTATTTTGACGTATGTAATAACATTATCCGCATTTAAAAATTTCTAAATTGCTAGAGATGACTCTTTCAAACGGTTCTCCTTCAATAACTTTGAAATAGTTATTGTAATATATTCTTTTTATTATATCTGAAGCCGCTCTTCGCCTTTTTGCTTCATATTGTAGCTGTTTACACGTATAACTTTCTAATTGAAATCAATTACGTGTGTTTAGACATTTTACCTCACACAATAGCTTACGTACACTTACATTGTGTGTACGTATGTTGCATGAAGACATTCACACATGAGTAATCGCTTTTGTGCGCAGTTACAGGGTAATAAAATAAAAAGTCAATAGCGCAGACTCAAATTTAATGGTACTTAATTATTTTTTCGTTGAATCATTCGATGTACGAATATATTCGTGAAAACGTTCATCGTTAAAATGCTTCTGCCAAGTTGAATGATACTTCTGTAATGTTAATACGTGCGAAATTTCAAGAAAGAAATTGCTTTTTTTTAAATCTTCATGGCCTCCAGTGACTTCCAGCTTACATGTTCTTTTCTTTATTAACCTCCTAAGTGCTTATGTTCGCAAATCAGTGTTGCTTTATGGGTGCTTATAATTGATAAATACACTTGACATTGTAAAATTAATATCCAAGCTGGATAACTCCAAGCAAGAGGTATTACACAAGCCAACAAAAATACTTCTTTTTTCGATTAAACAATTTACATTTTTATTAATTGGCTCTAGTTTTTGAAATAATGTAAAACAACTAAGTTTTCTTTTTATTCTAGTTAGAACGACATTTTTTCAATCGTTGGGTCGTTTCCGAAAATTATAATTTTTATTTCATAATAAACGAGAGTTTATCGTTTAAACGAGCCTTTGCTTGATAGGGTAAAACCTTTTTGCCTCCACTTCACATAAAACTGGGGCCCATGAAACGATTTGTTAAAGCCTTACATAAAGGAGGCGAATGCTTTAAATGTATTTACAGATCGTCCCCAAAGTAAGTGTAGAAAAATTAAAGGCTGGGATTTTTGATGGTGCTCAAATTCGCAAGCCCATTGACGACTTGCATTTCCCAAAAGCCATGACTGATGTTGAAGCTTCTGCTTGGTGTTGTTTTGTTACTGCGCTTAAGAACTTCTTGGGTAACAATAAGGCAGAGCATTATGAAGAACTCAGACAAAATATGTTGGTTAATTTTAAGAGAATAGGTGCTAATATAAGCATTAAATTACACTTTCTGCATAACCATTTGGACAGATTTTCGGAAGCCCTCGGTGAATTTAATGAAGAACAAAGTGAGCAATTCCATCAAGACATAAAGTCAATGGAACTAAAGGTATCCAAGGTGGGATACACACATGATGGAAGACTATTGTTGGAACCTGCAACGTGATTGTTTTCAAGTCCAACACAATAGAAAATCATACAGATGGCATTTCACCTAGCACTTTTTGTGTTTTTTTTTTTACTAGAAACATACTTTTTGCCAATTAATTTTTTGTGTTAATTTTTTTTTGTTATTTTCTTCAAACCTTTTAAAACAAATACCATAAAAACTAGAGCCGATATGATAAAACTGTTAGCAAATTCGGAATCAACAACACTAAGTTACCCTGAAACTGCTCTAATAACGGAAACGATAAAATTTAGTTTTTTTTTTAGAATTTAGATCCACATTTTCAATCAACTATTTAATTTAGCTACTTAAAGGGTTAATTTATATTTAGAATTGTTTTAGCTCGATGTATTCTAAAAGAACATATTTCTTATTATTAAGACTTTAAATCAAATATTTGAAATATCTCCGAATGCATAGAATTGCTTTTTGCATATTTTTATTTCTGTACATAAATATGCAAAATAAGAACTAAACATCATATTCAGTAAATACATTACATTACAATAACTGTCAACACGTCCACTACAATTTGTTGCTCAATTTATAGAAATGACCATTCTAAGACAGTAAAACCTTCCTGATGTCTAATATGTTCCTTAGCCAGAGAGTTGTTTTAACTTCCGTTCCTTCCTCCAACTCTTTGCACTTATAGGATTGCGTCACTTAGGTCTTTGATGCTAAATTTGTCAGAGCTCGAACCGATTTTCCAATAACCATTAGTTGAAGTTTATGTCTTTCCTAAGCATTCGCACAACCAATCGCTTTTTTTTATATTCTGTTATATCCATGCAGAAGTTTGCCGAAATGCCAACATTTTAGCAAAAAGCATTTTATAATACAGTCCTCTTACTGCAGTTATATACTTTCCTTCAATTAACTTTCCAAGGTTTCGTTTTAACTTGTCGATTGCTGATCAGCAGATGACTTTCCTCCGCATATGTATATTCAGTTATTTTACATAGTGTCTTTTTTTCCACCTAGTACATCCGACTGCAAACAAGTCGATTGACGATCCGCTTTGTCACCGTTTACGATATAAATACACGCCAATCACATCAGTCAGTTGAAATAACAAAAATATACTAGCTGATAAAAATACAAAATATGACGTATCAAGAGGCAAGTGTATAACTAAAGGCCATCGTTTTTCTTGTCCTCTTTGGGATGCGCACTTGCCAAAAAATTAAGTTTATAGCAGGTGTTAGTAATTTCTAACTCGCCTAAAAACCCATCTATAATGTCCTTAACATTAACCCACGCAACTATCACCTTAAATCTGCACTCATTGAACAGATTTATTTGTATCAATCAGAAATAATAACTTGTTGGTTCAATACTTTTTTGTAGATGAAGATTGTAGCGAAAAAAATTACCTTACAGAAGTTTGTTTATAAACTTATACAAGCAATGATGAGGTATCCAAAACTTTTTGTGAGAAAATATCTATTGTCGTGTGTTCGTGTCTTGTTAACAGAGTCCGTTTAAAAGGATAAACTCTAATATTTCTTTCGGTCCCCGTACTGTATCAACGTAGCATTTTTTGTTGGGAAAACTATTCGAATAAAGAAAGAAGTAAGAATTAAGCATTCAGTAATTTATAATGTTGAATTTTATTGAATGTATAAAGTATGCTGCCTATTTATAACATAAAATCATGTTTGATTGGAACGCAAAGATAACAATCGCGCAGTCGAAACCGTTTTGCCAAGTAAATTTCCAATAAACTTTAGTCATTCATCTCTTCCCTTTTTGGTTATTGAACTCTCGCTTTTTGGACATCGGACGGGAGAACATCGCGCTTCGCTACGCGCGGACGTCAACAGTAATTCATTATTTCTCGCAGCGCATAGCGACGCTCTAACGAATACTTCATTAATGAGTTAAGCACCCACGTTTTAATTGCCCACGAAATAGAAGAAAAACGGCGGTGTATTTTTTTTATAAATCGCAAACGGCCGTGTTCGATACATCCCGATAACGAACGATCGTATAAAATCATAGAGTAGTACAAACCGCACGGAGGTCGTCGAACCCGGCATCGAAAGTGGGGGAACTCGCTACGTCACCGGCTCCACGCTAAGAAACACGTCCTCTTGGGCGAACGTTGGAGTCGCGTGCGCGACAAGGACGGTGATATCACGCGTCCGTTCTAGCTGGAAGCCGCGCACATTACTATACATACACATAGAGAACACGGATAATTCGCTACGAACCAGACTTTCTTATTAAAAAATCTCCAAAATATCTGGTAATTTTTCGTGCACGACGTCATGTACGTGTTTCCCGGTGCGAAAAAAAAGGAACGAGAAAAGAAAATTTACAACAATAAATCCCCTCACGTCGCTGCTTCTCGGTTTCGTTGGTTAAAATAAACAGCTCGCGATGTTAATAGAAAAAATGTCATGTAATATAAACAACGTTTAATTAGTCGAACAGAAAAAGAGGTGTTTTGTTGTAATCAACACAAATTTTAGTGTTTACGTTTCTTTAAAAAAATATTAGTGAGTTTACTTATAAATTTAAACAAGCGAAAATAAATCTAAAGTGAAAGTGAGACATTCGATGTGCTTTTTAAATCTTTAAATCATAATAAAGATCATTTTTGGAGAAATAATAATATCATTCTGTGTTTTGTGTGCGACATCTTATAATCTGTAGATAATGGTTGAAGTATATAGAAGTGATATTGTTTGGGTTAGATCAGAAGGGAAAGCACTCACCTTTTTTGTTACCTCTATACATGTTGTCATTTATCTCTTGTTTGTCTCAAATGCTTTAGCGATTAATCGCCAAATAATCGATAATACCAAGATACGTATGTCTACGTTATTGTATAATAAGGCATCAAACTTGTAAAAGATTACCGTACCGGCATCGTATGTTATCCTCAAAAATGGAAACATATTTTTCGTTTCGTTTTTAATTACAGCCGTCGTCTGGAAATTCGGCAGATAAGAACGCGATCACTTTATTATTATTGTTTCGCTATCAACGAATACATAATCGGTCATTCACTTCCCTTTTAAAAATAGATGCGATATTTTTTCTACACACACATCATAAAAGCCGTGTACACCGAGTGCGTTCGCCTTTCTTTTCACATTGATTCATTCGTTTTGTCAATATTTTTATAGGAATAGTATCGTCGGAATTACACCGATCTTATTTACACGTTCAAATTTACCATTATCTTAGTTACAAGCGTAATAATTTTATTATTATTACTAGCGCATGTTTCTAAAGAAATTAACACTATCGCACTAAGTTTTGCGAAATATTTCCACGTGACTTTAACAAGCATTGCACGGGCTCTTCGCTCTACCTAGATACTCGCTACTTATAACCGACGTTATCTTTCGATGACTTGTTCCATTTGACGAACTATTGAAATCTTTATAAAACGCTGAAAATTACGAGAAAAAGCAGAGTCCGTTCCTTTAGCATGTATGACTTTTCTCATCTTTCGTTCTCGCGATGTTATAGTATAGCCATATTTGGCGGACAACAACCTCGAGTTCAATGGCTTTGCCGCGCCTCCAAACACGGGCCGCTCGCTAGCACAGCGTGCACAGAGTAGCATGGGCTCTAGCCGATACGCCGCTTTGTCGAAATTGTGGACACGTGGTATTGTATAAATGACACGCGATATTTTTAAAAGTATGCGTGAATTTTTCGCCGTGCCAAGAGTGCTTTTTTTTAGGATTGAATATCATATAATGTACGCGTCGTAATATCTTTCGGAGGTTTTAGTCGATCTAAAATAACAAAAAAAAAGATTTTGATGTTAGAAATTGTGCGCGAATTTCTTTTCGGTACGTTAAGATAGCGTGACTCAACGTTTCGCGCTTTAAATTCATTTAAAAGGTAATTGAAGGGATATTTTTATTACATTAATTCTTTTTAATAAAGATGCTTTATTAAATCCGATTTAATGCGTATGTAGAAGGTGTCCGTTTATACACATGACATCTATACGGCTATACCGTTTATTGACATATGCTGGTAGGTCGTTGAACTTCAAAAATATATAAGCACACATCGCATACTCAACGGCGGCCCATTCCTTATCACTCGAACGAAACTTCTCTCGTACACAATTGTGGTATATTACGTACCGTCAAAATTAAAGAACGCCTTGCGTACGTGTAATCAGCTACGTTTGTATTAATAAAATCGAAAATATCATCGATAGACCTCGTATTTGCATATTCGATTTGCGACGGTTAAGATATAGGGAATCCGTGGTTTCTTCTTTTGTGTAGTTTCAGAGTTCGTTGATCTCTCGCAAAAAGAGTCCTACGTATCATGTACCCAGCGCATTACGATGGGGAAAAAAATGACTGTATTTGTTCTTCATCTTTGAAATAGTGAACTGGTTTTTGGAAAGTGATTCGTTTGCACAAATATTCTTAAAAGAAAGTGATGTAAACGTGAAACGGCGCTATTCACTTGAATCCAAAGACAGATATATCATCGAGAATATAAAGAAGGAAATAGAGAAATATTTTTGCGTGTGAGTGTCTGCCTATAATCGGCACGGCCATGCTTGCGGTCATTTCGAGTACTGTACGAACGTTATTAGTGTTATACAATGGACTCATTACAAGAGTTATTCAGTGGTGGTGATATTTGGTCAAATTGCGAACGCAGAGACGTTACTAGAATTTCAGAAGGTGCTGGCAGCGCTTCTTCTGTGGACTCGACTTCCCCTCAGCCTTTGCAACATCATCATCAACAGCAAGTGCAACAAGCTGTGGACTTAGATGATAAGGACGACAAGAAGCATGTGAATTCAATTAGAGGTTCGCTATTACGCTCACATTTTAATTAATTAATGTTTTTATTATTATATTATTTGATCTCTTGCATGCACAGCTTATTTTAACGTGGAACTTAAATTCGTTTTCAATTGTTATTATTATCACAATATTTCGCAATGCTGACTCATCCCTTTGACATTTAAGAATGACATCGGTTTGAATTTCCGTTCAAAAGAAAAAGAAATCTGTTACTAAATTCACATCCATTTCAGTAGAATATGCTGAAAAGCATCGAAAGATGATGTAATTAGTTATTACAAATATATTATCATAGTTCTCGATGTAGAATAAAGTACAAGAAACATAGAGAATGGAAACCATACGTGGCAATACGACCAAACCTCCATGAGCTTATCTGTCATCAGCGCCACCCTCACGTCTCCTTTTTTTCATTTCACTCGAGATTAAGAGTCTTTCTAGTGGTAGAAAGCCCGATTCCTAAAAGAAAATTCCTTGAGGCGTAAGTAGTAGAGAAATATAAGTCCAGCTAACGACAGAAGTGGTGAAAACAGACTATCACTTATTTCGTATTTCTTGTTCTTTCTCCAAACTTCTAAATTAATGTGAAATCTTTCTACAGCAAGAATCAGTGTAAATTTCACTCATATAAAAAGGTAATTTCATCAATTGGTCACTTCTCTTCAATATTCTCAGTGAAATTTCACGTTGTAATGTTGTATGTGGTCAAGAATGTCATCAGAGAGCATAAAATCTCAACTTCAGTTGCGTCCCTGCGTGATGCGACAGCAAAAATAATTAGTTTCGGCATCCATTTCGAATAATATACTTTTAATAGTAAAGATCATCAGAGGTGGCAATTAAATTAAGACAATCGCCAATACAATTAAACAATGGCTTTAAACGACGGTAATTTTATTTTTGACTTTGAGTCTAACTGCCATCCAGGCATCTTGTGTCTCGATATCTTCAGTTAAAAAGTTGTTATTTAAACATTCCAAATTAAAATTCAGAAGAGAGTTACTGTAAATTAATCTATAATAACTGAGTTTTGACAGAAACACATAAACATAGCGTTTATTAAGCAGAAAAACATAACATGTATTATATTTATTATATTATAATATTTAATTTTTTTTTCACAGGCACTAATTAAATATAAAATTGGCACAATAAATACAAAAAAAAATAACGAGAACTTTAAAAAAAAATTAAAACTTTTAGTAAACAATGATCACCCGAATCAATTTTTAAATAATTTTATAAAAAAAAGTATTAATAAGGGAAATGTTGGCAATCAAAATAAGGAAGATAACAAGTATGTACGTGTACGTATAATATTAGTGTGAACTTTGATTTGAAACTCGAAAATTTGAACTCGCACCGAACTTATTGAATAAGTAAACACAATTAATTTAAAAAAAATAATAAAAATTCAACAAAGAAGAGGAAAAAGTGGGTTAATTTTTGAACATTTTTGAAAAAGGAATAAACAAATTCCGAAATGAACACAACCGGCATATCCCAAAGAATGAAGATTTCAAATATTTAAAAAAAAAAAACGGTTGAAAGAAGATATTAATAAAAATAGGAGAAAATAGAGACGGACTATCAAATTAATGGAAAATATTAACTTTCGGCAGTCAGGCTCAGAAAGGTACATTAAATACACCTTGCAAATGATAATACAAAAAGAAGACAAAAGTATCTTTTTAGTACTAAAAAATAGGAGGATAAATTGATGTCTGCGGTACAGTTGTATCCCAAAGGGGGAATTTCGTAGTACTACCGGCGCAGCCACCATTTCCTCTAACGAAAGTATTCAACATTATTTTCTTGTGCATGCTGCATTTAATTTATATTTGGCACTGCGAGTTAAAATTTGTCTCTTTGATATATAATGCGCCGAAGAGGAAAACTGCTATTGCTTTCTTGATTTGCGAGTAAAATTATTTTTTTCGCAAAATCGTGTGGTGGTTCTAATACGGCAAATACAGGAATATCTTTTTTTATAATCCTAATAAGTTGCTTTTTTTTTAATTCTGTGAAATAAATTATGCGCTTAATACATCATATTAAGACATTAATATTCCGGATTTAATCCGTGGACACACTACATCTTGTAATCTCCTTACTTTCGCATTTTTATATGACGCAGTATGTTATAGATATTTAATAGATTATTACATGTTTGTTAATGAACGAATGATTCCAAATGAAACAAATCAAAGGATTGTTGCTCATTGATTGCTCATTGTCAAACACTATCCAACTATTTTAATTGGCTGTTTCTTCTATAATATTTTTACTTTCAAATTAACGTGTTAGTTTTAAAAGTAGACTGACAAAAACTGTTAGCATTATACTACTATTAAGGAGGCCACTAAATTTAGTTTTGAAAACTTACCGTAGAATCCATTGTCACACTAGCATTGATGGCGTTCATGCGATGCTGCACACAGAAATATAAAAAATCAAATTATTTCAAAAAGAAAATATATATTTTTTCTGTACACTTTAAATGGTAGAACTTTGAAATAAAACATAAGCTAGGTTATAATTGCCTTAAATGATGAACATTGTAATTTAATAATAGATAAACAATGGTACTTTCCGATCAATTCCCACTTTTCTATCCCATCCTTTTTATATTTCCTTCTTCGTACACTTTCTCGTCTTTCCCAGGTGTCTCCAGTTATTATTTTGAAGGCACGTGCTAAACTAATTTTGCATTTTCAATTGTACAAGGATTCTCTCCAACATGAGTATAATAACTTTTCGGTATATACCCGCTATGTTCTGTCGGATTGAAAATACAGTGATGTGGTGGAAGACGAAGAACTTTATGACCATATTTCTCTGCAAGTTGATTTATTTCATACACGGTTGCAGATTTATTTCTACAAAATTATAAGCAACGATAAGAACAACTTAATAAAACTTTGGATGCGCATACCTTTTAACTAAATCACGTAACTGAATTTTTAACAAAATTAAAATAAATAAAAAATAAAAAAACGCATTAGAGCGCCGAAGAATTTCAACGTAATATGCACCTTTGCAATCATACTAAATCCATGTTCAATCCACAACATATCTGTTGCTGTACATGTCATACATAGGATTTCTTTCAGGCAACGTATTCGGTGACATTGTCGGTGAAATATTCACAACAGGTTTCTTCCTATTATGTTTTCGATTGGGCTTGCTAAGGTGTTTGCCTCTTGGAACATCAGAAGAAATCCTACTGACAGTAGTAATACTCATACTCAATGCCGTATATGTGTGCCGTAAAGAATATAACATATTTAACTAGTGTACTCGTGAAAATGATATGAAATACTGCCTTTCGGATAGCATAAAGACGACATAGATCCGCCACTATCAGGCTCTGTTTGGAAATTTGCAAGATGGAATTTGCGACTTTTATCGACCACAAAACGTTTTCAACGTAAGTTATGAAACTGGGAGCTATATTCGGCTTGTTACATCTGCATATTGTTGCTAATAAGACAGCGATGGGCCTTTTTATACTTGTATTTTTAACATCAAAAACTGTAAAAGATTATAACAAATATCTTATATACAGTCGAAGCTAGACGCACGTTTTAATAACTTAGTTATAATCTTGTACTTAAAAGATCTCAGGCTAAGTTTTTTCAGCAGTAAAAAACAGTAATAAGAACATACAGAAAGGTGTTTGAACAAATTCACAATTTAGTTAAATAGAATTGTTTACAAAAAACTTCTCCGGATGAATTTTTTAAGGTAATGTGTAACGTGGGCTCCTCCTGAAAGTATAGAAAATGTTCAGCAAAATACAAAGATTCGCGTTACATCTTTGCTTGTTACAGAAAACTGACACGTTTATCGCATTTTTTTTTTCCGGTAATAGCCCAACGGGGCACAGCATTAAAACTGAACTGAGTTGTCTAATGAAGAAGCATCGTGGTACCAGTAATAGTAAAGTGTTTCAGTATTTCAGTGCTGCTATATTTGAAAACGTGATTTAGTTTTCAAATATGGGCTGTGTTAAATATCCAGAAATCAGTTACATTATAATGTTGAATAGCTACACTAGTCTTTATTTACTATTCCACCAGATTATACAAATAACAATCCGAAATGCGTCCATAAAAATTATCCTGTGAAAAGGGCGCTCGCTTTAGAGAGTTTTTATTATATTTACAACCACCTAGGGTGAACTAAGAACTTATATGGAATATAATAATAATTTTCTTCGCATAGAAAAATTTTCTGACGGAAAACTTCTACAATTTTTAAAATAAGAGCAATTTATAGTAAAAATTATAATATATTTATTTAAGATTTAAGATATTTTACTATACATGTATATATATTGTTATTTTAAGCAGTAGCGGCTGGTAGCGACGTAAATGAGGTTCAGTGACAAAGCTTCAATTCCCTTATGCATATCGAGCACGTTGAAGTATGCAATCAACCACTGCTGATTTTAAGTGAATATTCTTTTAGATGTTGTAAGACCTAATGTTAAGGACGGACGAGAAGTCGTTGGCTAAAATAAAAAGTAATACCCTACACATGATAAATCAATGGCGCAAAAATTTAGCGCTTCAAAGCACTTCAAATCTTGCTAGCTCAAAATTTTTACTCTCACAGTTAGAAAGCAAAGCATGTGCTGTTTGTTAACAACGAAGTATGGACATTGCCAGAGATCTATGATATGCAAAGTAACTTATTACACTTAAAAGATAGGAACTGGCAGTATCCATTATTTTAAAATTAATTTGGAGAATATGAAGTTATTTAGAAAGATTTTTTACGGAAGAAAAAACTAGATAATAGTGATTTGTTTATTAATCACAGAATACATCAAAAGTCGATCATTCGTAGCAATGTTAGTTCCTAATTTTCTACAAGACGTACTTGATACCACAGTGTAACATTGTCTAATCTTTGTGATACGTTTACTGAATACTTAGCATGCCTCCCTCGCACACTAATAGAGAACAATTTTAATGCCAATAATTTAATCCTAAATTGCGATCAAATTGACAAATTCATACGAACAACACCCGAAGATAAATTTGTTATTGTACATCAGCATCCACAGGTTACGATAGTACGTCATTCATTGTAAAGCACTGCTACGTACGGAACAGGAGTGTTTCCCTCAAAATTTAAACCGCTGTATAAAAATGGAAATCATGATGAGCTAAAAAATTATCGACTGATTTAGTATTAATATCACTGGGCAATAGCACAAATACGATCTTAATAGATCTATTGTAACAAAATTGTAAAAAAATATATGTGTTAGAGTAGGTGAAAACTCTTAATAAATCTTAATATTACTCTAGGATCTTCATCCTTCATATCAGTAGATAACAGAAATTGTTTCCTGAAATGTTATGGTCGAGTGTGACTGATGGCAACACATTTGCATAGAATGTGTTCTGTCGTCTCTAGATCTAGGCATAGACGACAGATTTGACCTTCCGCTTTTCCTAGATTTAATTGATGATATTTTAGAGGTGCATGACCTGTCAGAAATCTCACCAGTAATATAAGGTCCCCTTTGTTGAACGATAACACTATTTTTGTCCTGTAACATTTTCTCAGTACGAGGCCTTTTGATCGTCCTCCCATATTTTAATCACATGTTTTATGTGGCTCTCTTGTAGGCCACAGAAGGGGTTAGGACCGATAAAGGGCATATTCGCTGCTTCTCTATCCAACTTGCCTGCCTTTTCATTGCCTTCGATCCCTTGATGGCTTGGGACCCATCGCAAAGTAACGTGATTTTTGTATCCCAATTTCCTTCAATTGTGTGCACATTCGTGAATCAGTATAAGTAGGCTTTGATAGCCTTTAGAACTGCCCGACTGCCATTGAATATAGTTATGGTTGCGCCTCGTAACTCCCACCTCGAGGTTTTTTTTTGTAACGCACAAGTTCAAAGCAGAGATCTCTGCTTGAAATATGTTGGTGTGGAGTCCCGTAGGCACTTTAACCAGATATTTTGGTCCGTTAATGCCTATACCTGTTCCAACACCTTCTATTCTTGAGCGGTGTGCCATGCCAGGGTACCTTTTTCACTTTGAGGTTGCCCGAATGCCCACTCCGTACGGCTTTCTATCGACTGATTAATCACAATCTGTTTTTTCAAAAATATACGAGGCAGTAATGAAGAAAATAATCGAGTTCTTAACATACTTCATCCAAACCATCACGGCTTTACACCCAAGAAAAGTACTGATTCGGCAATTTTTAATTTTTTTAAACAAATTTACATTAGTTTAGACAGTAAAGAATTTTCTATAGGATTACATAACTTAAACATAAAACATTTTATATAGAAATATTACCTCTCCAAGTGAAACAATACTCGTTAGTTAAAAACATTTCAAAAGATAAAGTAGACTTTAAAAGAAGTAATTAAATTTATACCAGTAGTAAATTACCATCTTACAGAGAAATAGTGCGTAGCGCGGTATTTATTTGGACTGTGTCATTGTCAAATTTTAAGTGATATAAATAATGAGAACCTTTCCACTGTGTACGGACATGTATTTTCCTGTGAACAAAAAAATATTTTCAACAAAGGATTTTAGTCATGCCATAGCGTTAGTATTTCACAGAAAGTTCACTAAACTATGCAGAGAGACTAATTACTCCTACCTGAATCTTTATGACGTAAGTCACGACGACGGATTCATCACAATCACAACGCGTGGTCCATTTCGTCATTTAATAAACGTACACTATCAATGAAGGAAGACTGTTTTTAGAGATTTCATTAAGTATGTGTACATAACTTGTTTCTAAATAATTACTAAGGATCATTGTACATGAACGAAAAATTTTACGCGTCTCTTCGTGCAAGTTTCTATGTGTTCGCTAGTTTTATATGTGGTTAATTAAAAATACATTTTATGTATCACATATAGCGGAATGTTTTCCATAAATAAACAAACGAAACGTTGTAGGTTTAGCAGATTTAACGGAAATTGCTTGTATTGCTTATACTTTTGATTACGTAAGTAAACTGTGCAATTTCCGTTTCCTAGTTTCATCGTTTTCTTTGGTTTCGCGATACCGTGATGCTATGTAAAAGGATTGTTAAATGTTTCATTTAAATGCAGCGTTTAGTTTCCTGTAAAAGGTGCGTCTAGCAAATACGTTTACTAGTTTTATTGTTATTTTTATCGGAAAGACTTGTGAAAACTAACTGTTTTCATAGTTTTGGGGCTACCGATTTTCATCTATATTTTGCTTTTACATTACCACAGTTTATACAGATGACCTTGAAGTAAAAACGCCATGTTGTTGATGGTGTGAGTGCATAAAATTTAAAGTAACAACGCCGTATATACATATTCGTTATTTTGATTTAAAATATTTAATAGTTTACGTATAAAGTTGATTAAACAAGAAGGTACCTACTAAAATACCCACATACCTATAAAGCAGGTAATTCATTGAAGTCACACATTTCACACAAATTTGCAACCACAAAACACATTGACTAAAACGATAAATTATCATCATGTGTCCTAAGGTGTCCATTAAACAAACAATAAAAGCAATTCATTTATTCATAAATGTTTTACGTTTAAACGCTTAGTTTGCTTTTGTTTTGTGAAGCTAAAGTTAAATTTTAATGTTGAAATAATTCTGAAAAATGATTACAAAGATACTCAAGTTCCATATTCTTAGGTAGTAATTTTAAAGAAACCGCTCAAAGCTTCGTAGCTAAGCTAGAGTAAGTTTTCCAGAAATATGTACATTGTATTGGGTCCTCCCTTAAGTGATGTGGTTTCTTTACACGTTTTTCATGTTTCAAAATTGAGATAAACAATTATTCTTTTTTAATCTAAGATATACCCCGCTTCAATCTTTACAATGCTCTTTCATCTTTCGATAAACTTTTAACGTCCCTCCAAAATTTACTTCTTCGTGACGTAAAATACTCTCCCATTACCGTTCTTACTACGTCTATAGCATTCGTCCAAATGATGGGGCCATAATGATAGCAAGGACTGTAGCGTAGTATGGTAAGTATCGGCAACCTCGACACGAATGGTCCTCATCAACCCCTGACCGATGGAGCCATATTCGGCGAATATGATGCATGGGCAACATTTCTCATTAAAATTCCTCCAGCCTTTGTAATATCATCCTGGCTGCATAAGGACGAACTTTGTCCAAATGGAAGAACACTTTCTACACACTGATTTAAGCTGGTCAAACTGCTTACACGTAGATCTCCTTTGTGTGGTGTAGGTTTAAGAATTGAAGGTGCACTAAATGAGACATTTTATTTTACAATCTCTTTGCTAAATGCGCCACAAACGGTTAAATTAATTACCGTCAATTACAAGGTTCTTTAATAATATGTTTTAAGCAGATTACCAATTCCAGATTATTGATCCTAAATCATCGTATATGGCGTATTTTTCTATGAAATCACGCGGAAGATAATTGTTTAGTATTGTGTAAAGATAAACCCATCGAATTAGTGTTTATTTATTCAATTGATCTTGCATAAGATTATCATATAGCATGTGGTACATATATAGTCGTCGAAAGCAAAATGCATTCTGCACTTACTCGAGATGAGATGTTATTTTTCTTTGTGTTCGATAATTGAATACCATTGTGGTACTTATCTGCCATGTATAAGACAATAAAATATCGGTTGTTGACACACTCATTATATGTATACCTTTTAGCTCTTTTAGAATCCGGGTTCATTCGACGATGAGTTTTGGTTGTTTCTCTCTCCTGTTTTCCGTGTAGTGTAAATACTTCAAAGAATTCTTTTGGTACGGTTCGGGCCGGTAATTATAAGTATAGAGTTTAGCGCCAAACAAGACGCTGTTCGGCGTACTTCCTAAATGTACCATTAATTGCACTTTCTTGTAAAGCAATACAAGGAAGCAATTGTTAGCTTGTAAAGCAGTTACAAAGCTTAATTAGTTAAATTGGGCCCCGGGAGGATTTAATAAGAAGTCGTAATTGAACTATCAGCATATAACACATTTCACAGCGAGCATGCTTTAATTCCTCTGCTGTATTAGAATATGTAAGGGGGCAAAATTATGTACGCAAAACGATAACGTTGTAGTAGTACTTACTATATTCAGAAAATAAATTATTTATTATAGGTTGAACGGTTGATGCACTGTGGTTGCAGAATTGCAGAACACATTAAGGTATTTCTAACCAAGGAATCCAATTGTTGCTATTTACTTTGTAAATATTATAATATATACAGGGTGAGTCGTGAAGAACGGACCAAACACCGAAAGTGTATTATACACGTAACAATAATATAAAAAATGCATATTTTTTTGATTTTCTTTTGTTTTCAAGTTATAGCGTAATTACAAATAAACAAAATTTCATACATCAATCATAGCGTTTTTTAAATAAATATTCAAAAATACCGCCGTTGAACCCTAAATATTTTAAGCTTCGTCTACGAAGGGCAATTGTCAGATATAATCCGTGCATGCTTGAGCCTAAACGAAAAAATATCACTTGAAAAAGATAAATTAATTAAATGGATCTAAGGTGAGGCAATGTGTGGCTCTGTACATTTAACTATAAGTGCTGAAATATTATCAATACCAGTTGCTGTTTTCGAATTGAGTTTCCGAACTATATCAGAATCGGTTACCGGTCCGAGAGAAAAGAAATGTAGGTCTGTTTAATTAAGAATTAACTTTTTTCGGTTGCACGGCCGAGAGTATCACCTAAACACTCTGTCAGCAGTTTAAAAATTGTAAATTGTAAAATAATAACATTTTACAAAAACTAAATTGATAGAATAAGAACGAATCACAAAATTTGATGTTACCGCGCCCTCCCTAGCAACGTGCCAGGTAAAAAAAACACCGCTTCGTCTAAGTAATCTAATTTAAATTGAGCTTATATTTAAGCCTACATGCAATTAAATTTTCACTCACCTAAAATTTATTTTCATTAAAAAACTATATTACATCCTACAATGTGTCACAGGAGTTCGCGATCTAATATCTAATTATTTAGCATTATCGAGTATCGGCAACTGTACAATATGGACGTTTCCTACCGAATCTCTATCAATATTAAATTAGTCGAGAATTTGTTTGAAACGTTGTCAAATGCATCCATCTAACCCAATCATAACCTACAATTATCGAGTAGATGGATTGATTGTACGTCACAAATTGTTGTTTAAAGCTAGAAACAGGAAGTTGAGTAAAATCTATTCGAATCTAAAGAGTAATTAAAATCGCACACACTCATTAATGTTTGGAAGTTTAGATGTTAATTTTCGCACGTACGTCGTGGATATAAAGGCGATATCGTACTTACAACGGCATAAATTTAGTTCATTAAGTTACAAGGGTGAAATAAACGTTGAAGTTCATGCTTCTAGTAGTTTTCCATACTTCCTATTTGGCGGTGATAAAACGTGGACTGGCGTTATAGACTCAGGCCATTTAAATCAAAGTATCCAACGATACGAACTAGTAAAAGAAGCATTTATCAAACGCGGTAAGTCTCACTTTACTAGGAAACATAAATATTCAAAAACAGCACATCATAAAACGTCTAGAAATAATAACCAAAAAATGCTGCTAATATAGCTACTCATGGTATTAGTGCAATCATTCGCGGCAAAAGCAATTGTTATTGTTGAAGTAGTGACAGTACAGAAATGGCCGAGTAATTTATTTAGAATGAGCGTTTAGAAAAAGCAGTTTTGTCAAAAAATGGATATTTCACATGCAGGTTTTCATTGGATGATTTTTTACGATTTTCATAAAAGCGTAATACAATAACAGTGCCTTAAGTTGCTTCGTTCAACTTTCGTAATGAAGCACCATCAGAAAAGGCTATGTACAACTAGCAAAGTTTCGTCGTGGTTGTGTATTCGGCAGTGATGAATTCCGTGAAGGTCATCCAAAATCGGTTGTTGCTCCAAGAAACACTGGCGCGCAATACAATTGAAGATGTTCAGCATGTGACATAACGTGTGCTAGAGGCTTCTTTAGGCATATCAAAGACTGCAGGACATTTGATTTTGCATGAGCATTTAGATGTGAAAAAGATCTGTTTCTGATGGATTCCGCGTAAATTGACTCAAGCACGAGAAGGACTCGTGTCAATCCTGAAATACATTCAAGAAAATGATACTCTTCGCAAGCATTGCTTTGGAGAATCAAAAAACAATTAATGCTTAATAGTACACAACAATTTTTTAACCAAAAGTCATCGTTGAAACCAGGAAAAGCAATCGACGTCGCTTCATCTTCCCCTCACAGCACATCAAAAAACTGCTTGTTTGAAGGAGCATAACGTCGAATTCATGTCTCCTTATCCGTATTAACCTGATCTATCGTGTAACGACATCTTTTTGTTTCCGAATGTCGAATAAAAAATGCGCAGGCAGACAAAATCCATGTTTTAGAGATACCATCTTCAAAGGTATAAAAGTGTTTCGAGGACTAGCTCGACCACGTGCAAAAGTGAATAAATCTTAACGAAGAATATTTTGAGATATAATAAAACAACCAAAAATTTTATTTTCTTGCATTGTTTTGTAAATACTTAATAGATAAAAGATGGTTGTGGGCCCAGCTCGCTCGTCGCCCTGACTTCGTAGGTTGTCGACCTGGTCAACTTTGTTCGGACCTACATATATATCTTAACATAAATTTCATTTGTGTTATCGTATTCTGCCGCTGCCTTCTAAATTTCAAATATTGATCCATCCAAGTGAACATAATATGAATTATATTTTATTTGCTTAAAAAATATTTTTCGACATGAATATATGAAAGCGCATTATCTCATCAAATAGAATTTTTGGAAACAATAAGTTTGAATTTGAAATATTCAAACTTAACAGAACTTACCGAGCCAAGCGAGTTAATCAGGCCCAGTGGGCTTGGCGATACTAAATAATCCCGGCCTGGTCAAGATTTTCAAGATTTTATCCCGACGATCCGATCTGAAACGCGGGCCCGGCCCATAAGAACAGAGGCGCTAAATAACGTTAAAGAGTACCAGTCTCCGTATAATCTGGTTATCTAGTTTAATTTTTTTTTCAAGGGAATGTACGTAACTTTAGAAGAATAAACTTTAAATTTAGCGGAATTATTTGTCCCGAACGCGCGTTTATATTACATTACGTAGCTTTACTAAAAAGTATGATATGCGTGTTAATTAAAAATGTTATAATGCAAGGTATTATTTTATATATCAATTCACTTAGGCAATGCCGTACGTCATGTTTGATTAATGTTAAATTGCCTAGCTTTTTCTAGTTCTAACCGTACTGTGTTATTGAAAAATATTGTTTATTTTGGCAGTATTAATATACTTAACGCATCTGAATCAGATCTTGAACAAATACATAAAATGTAAATACCGGATTTAAAAAGAAATTAAAAAATTTCTCAATCATTGCCCCAGCCTTTTTTAGTAGAAAGAATTATGACTATAAATTCCAGATATTATTTCTTACTAAATTTTCACATAAATTACAATAATAAGTTTGGCTACTTATCTAAATGTGTCTGAGGATGTACGAAATAAAGGATTACGTGCAGACCACAACAAGTTCAGATCAGTTGATAAGATTAAAGCGCTAATTTCTGAGACGGTGATATATATGTTTACTCAAGTAACCGAAATAACTTTCAAACATATTTATAACTGTCTCAGACACTTCCAAAATACGTGTGTCGTCTACTTATTTTTCCAGTCGATATTTACAAGCACATTTAAACGATTGTTGAAGCAAGTAACTGCAGTCTTTTAAATTGATAATAATTTGTTTCAAATGCATGATGATCTAAAACCGAAAATCAAATAGTTTGTTTTTCGAAGCAATACTACAGATCAATTTTATATATTTTTTTAAATTTTTGCATCAGTTTTAAGTTTCTCCTACTTTTGATTTTTAAATAATCACGTCATAGACATTTTTTTTTAAATGACAACTTCCAATTTTAGTAGATCATTTAATTGTCAAAATGATCAAAGTTTTAATATCTTATACTTATAACAAAATTTTCGAATAATGGCTGTTTAATGGAAAACTTACACTTTGTTAATGACAAAAAGAGAAGATGATATTATTCAAGAAAATAAATGATTTTTTCCTATTAATCAAATACGCGAAATGTGATGTCGCAAAATGTGGGCGTTGAAACTTGCCCCAAAAGTGTATTATTCCTGTGTTGAATCTCGTAATTATCTACGGGGTAATGCTGCAGATCTAACCAGAATTTTCGTCCTACAAAAAATGTTCCAGTACAATCTTCGGAGAGACTTCATATTACTCTTTAGTATCCATTTATGTATTACAATGCGCTTTCTTTGTGAATAATTACGGAAAACTATTTAGTGGGTATGAACTACATCACGAGCGCCATAAAAAACTTAACTTTCAGTTACTCCTGCCACAAACGCAGTAGAAATGTAGAGCATTACTTTACATTATTTTGTCAATGTAGATTTATTTGTTTTTAATAAATGTTGCAAGTATCTGGTGCAATTTTTTATGTTCTATCTACCCATTCATATTTTTCCGCACTAGAAAAATAGTTTTGAGCATGTTATAAAGTGGACTACTGACACACACAAAGTTTCAAATATTTCGGAATTTTTGAGTTGGAAACATTCCTTTGTATTGAATTTTATGGCAGTATATCAAGATACCGTAAACTTTAAAACAAATGCCATCTAACAAGATTAAAAAGAAATGAAAATAATTTTATCGCACTTTTTAAATCTTTTGGTAACATTTGTTCTAACGCTTAAAAATATAGTTGATTTCTAATAAAATTCAAAGCATATTGTATTTGTTGACATAAGTCTTGTCCGATATTAACCTCTTAAGTGTAAACTAGTGTCTTCACATGCTTTTTTTTTCTTAATGTAGTGACGACCGAACGAGATGTATAAGCTTGTCATAACCTCAGGAGCCTCTTTAGTGGGTAAATTGTGTGTCTAAACTGTTCTATGGCCTTGTTACTATCACCTTCTCATTGTAAAAGGTGAAGCGTAGTTGATTGTAACCCAACTGCGAATGGTGACTCGGGAGTATACCGGACCCACTAAGAACATTTTTAATCGTAGCGGAACTCGAACACATAGCGTCTAATTCTGCCCAGTCAAGGACAGGCCCTCTTACCACTGGAGCCATTATTACCACTGTTACCACAAATAAAAACCTAAGGGATTAAAACCGAAACTCCAAGCAAGACATAGAAATTCACTTCCTCGTTCACTCTATCTATCTATGAGGAAATGCATTACTGCACCACTAGAAGAACTTTGGTTTAATGGCAACTGTTCCAACTGATCAAAAAAGCGTAGTTTAGAGAAATTAAAAAATTTAATTGCTATTTAAATTTGTACCTACTGCAAAGTCCACGCCAAACATTTATTCTAAATGCATGCTGGAGGTGTGCCTCTCTGAAGAAATATAGATTTAATACCCCAATAGTGGAAATTTCTCCAATTAAAAACGGTCCTGCATGTGAATGTGGTTTCGTCACTAAAAAGAATGTTGTTAATAACATTGTAATTTGCATTTGTCTTGTAATAAATTGCGAATTCCATTCGTCGAGGAAGATCTTGGAGTAATCCGCCAATCATTGGATCCAGTTCTACGCTGGAGTGAAATGGTTAGGTTAAGTTGTCTTTTCTTAGTATTCTGAAAACTGAAGTACGGCTTATTCCAGTTATTGCTGATAAGCGTCTGGTGCTTAATCGGGGATCATCAGCAATTCTTACTAAAATATCATCTTCTTAGTCTGCTGTAATTTTTTTTGGACATCCCACATCTTGCTTTGGATGGGATTTGTATATAATTATAAACGCTTTTGAGCAGCCGAACGCCCTCGATTATTTTTTTTTTGCGTAAACACATGCCATCTGTATTTGAAAAATCATTATGACGTAGCATTTTTACAAAAAATGCTATTATAGCAGTAATTATTCTTATACCTTCCGATAGAAATTAACTATATGATAGATATAACAAATCAGCCTGCTACACCTTTATCAATAAACGAGAGCAATTATTATAGTGATAATTTCTAGAAGTGTTGGTTTCATCTGTTCAATTCTCGTGATTATGAAGATATTGTCAAAATCGCAAGAATTTTTGTTTTATCCATTCCACTAATTGTAAGTTTGATTATGAAAATTAATAAACTAACGTATGTAATTTGATCATTTCAATTCTGGCGACTATGAAAATATTTTCGTAACGGATCAAATTAGGTATGAGAGATTTATGCTAGTTTATTAATTTTCATAATCAAACTTACAATTTGTGAAGTAAACAATAAAATTAAAATTATTTAGGAAAACTACTGGCTCTCTCGCAATTAGACAAGAGATTGCTACAATACTTACAAAATAATAAGGAATCAAAGAAAAACATACTATTGTGACGATTACGACAGTGGCGTAGAATGCAGAGGGGCAAAAGTAAGTCTTTATCATAATCCAAAGTGTCCTAACACGCTTAAATTTTTTCCAAGTACAGACCCCACAACCGCGTCCTTTGCTTTTAAACCCTTCAAAAATTTCATCATAAAAAGTTCAATTCCCTAGCTCTAACCATTCCAACGCTACGGCGTTTCAAAATTGAAAAATTAAAATTCTTTTTTTCAACTTTGAAGCGCCATAGCTCGCAAGAGCTAGAAAGGTTCTGCTTGGAAAACTAGAGCGATGTTGATTTTCTGTCCGTCTTTCGTTGGTCCGAAAACTTCAAACGCTCATACACTTCCGAACGGATACGGCGATCCGATCGAATAATGTGTGATTCTTGATATAATGTATATAATGATTTTTAATTTTTTAAACTAAACATCCTGTATCTCTATTAGGAAGAGTATTTTATCTAAGTGTTTTAGGTTAAATCGTCATATTTTGGACTAGGGATTCTCCGATTACCAGATATGTGGACAATTATTAATGAAACAGTCTATATGGTATATGTATTATATTTATTTTTTTATGTACACAATGTGTTTTCGTTCGTTTTATCTCTCTTAAAAGTTTATTTACTTTCTTATTAACTTTTTTAAGGGTACATAAGACATATTTTTTTATATTTACCTTTTATTCTATATTGACGTATGCACTGTTACTACAATATAAACAAATTTATTATTACTATTAAAGAAATTCTAGATAATTATGTAAATGAGACGAATGAAATCTACAATAACTTTCTCTTTTCTTTCTAGCACAAATCGAAATAATCCCGTGCAAAGTATGTGGGGACAAGAGTAGTGGCGTGCACTATGGTGTTATAACTTGCGAAGGTTGCAAAGGTTTCTTTCGAAGGTCACAGAGTTCGGTGGTAAACTATCAATGTCCGAGGAACAAGAACTGCGTGGTTGACAGGGTTAATCGAAACCGATGTCAGTACTGTCGACTACAGAAATGTTTGCGGCTGGGAATGAGTCGAGACGGTAAGTAGCATATATTCTTCAGTGAAATCACGAGAATCGATTTGCTTTTAATTTGTACTGTAGATAATAATATAGATAATATAGATAATAAACAAAAGCATTCGATTTTCCTTACACATGCCTTTATTTGTAAACAATACGAAAGAGAAAAGGCATTTTTCGAATAAGCAACGTAACTCCTAACTCTCGAAAGTAAGTGCTATCTATACAAGGCACACATTTGATTGTCCTCGTTTTCCTAAAACAAAAATGAAAAGAACCAATCTGTAATTATTTCAAGGAATAATGACGTGATTGGTTTTTTCCGTGCTAGGAGTATTCTTAACAAACAACCGCTTGATGTATGCATTGAGGCTACCGTATTTTACGTTCATGTTGCGGAAAGAATGTTGACCTTATTGTCAAATACATGTTATATAAAATACACTTCTACAATAATTAATAATCCACAAATTAAAAATTCAAAAAGTTCATTTTCTTTATTTGAAGCACCAAAATTTTTCGTTCTTGACCAAGGTAACACTATTAATTTACATATATGAAAACGGTTTTAACTGTCTATAGCAAAGGTTCCCCACCTCTTCTAGACCACCGCCCCCTTCAGAAGAAAAAAAAAAATTCCACCGCCCTGTCGCCCATAATAGTTTGTTATATGAAATATTAAAGTATTGTTGCCTATTACCTGTACCTACTTTATCTGTTTATTTATCTATTAAAAATTCATACAGTAGTAGAAATTAATAAAACGACAATAAATTTACAATAAGATTGTTTATTAACATCTTAAAAATGAACACGGCATCAATAAGAATTAAAAAAATAATGAGATAAACACAAAATTAATAATAATTAAAGAAAATTAATGAGGTGGTTGAGGTTGGTGGAATTTTAACAATTTATTAATGTCGGGTTCCAATTTCGTTAACATCGATCGTCGATTGCCACGTTCAGTGATGTGTAGTCTGTTCCCCTTCTTTGACAGTAAACTAGCTACTGCACTGAATCCACGCTCAGCCATATAGGACGAAGGAAATGCGATTAAAAGCTTCTGCACTATTGCCCACAATTCAGGGTAGAGAACCGGTATTGATTTTTAAAGCCAAAACGCTTGGTATGCTTCTTCGTACGCGTACGAACGATGGAGACAATTTCTCTACCACACTTACGCGAACGTGGACGAAGTGTATACTTTTCTTCTTCTCAATAAGAACAAAAAGACAAAATTTGAAACGTACGCGCTCGTGTGCGGACTCATAAATGTAGCTGAGTGAAAGAACGTAAATGAATATTTCTGAAGCCTGCTTATCACCCTTAATCTATTCTAAATCGCCGCTCCTGTTAACTGCCTCAGCGCCCCCTATTTGCCTCTAGATCGGCTACCGCCTCCATGGAAGGTTCCAACACCCACTGAGAGACGGAATCGCCCCCGTTGGGAATCTATGAATCTATAGAGCTGTAGAATTCATGCCAAAAACTAGGCGTCTATAATTTTGAAAAATTGTACATGTGCATCAACAGAATATCCTGGAACGACTAACGTTAAGGTTTTTGAAGATTAAGCAAACATATATTGAAGTGTTATCTGTTTGAAAAAAAGGGTTATTGACATTAAAGCAAAAATATTCGAAATATTAAAGGATAGATATGGCTAATATACAAGGTTATGCAAAAGAAAAACAAATTACATTTTTCAAGTTAATGAAGTAAATTTGCGTAAATACAGGTTAAATTTTCGATGTCTTTCCTATAATTGACGTTTTAAATAATTTTAAAGAAAAAGTTGGTAAGTTGAAAAAAGCTTCTATAATAATTAGAATTATAACATATCATAAAATTTGGTAAATTATGTAAAAATAAAAAACTCCTTTCTAAATTAAGCGAAATTAATCATTTCAGTTCTGAAGGCTCGCTCAAATTGTATGTTGAAATGCATGCAGCAACTGTCACACGTACTCCATTAAATATTTAGTGTATGGATATCTGCTTTATGAGGCATATAACTTAATTGATTTTAATCATCCCAATTATATAAATGAAATAATACCTATCCTCTTTCCAGCTTATACGCGTATGCGAACGTCATCACAAATTAGCCTTTTAATTGTAGTGACCAACATACGCATGGATTAAAAGTGACTTTTACAAGCACATCAATATTCCTTTTGAATATTTTGCAACGAAGTGCAGAATGAATTTTAAATTAGTTCATATAAAAAGTAAAATTTAATCGGATCATTTAGCTAATATTTGACAATTTGACTAAATAATTTTCATTAAAAAAGTCGGAAAAACCAAGGAAATCATAGTCCTTCTTTATTATTGTCTTTAATACTAACGCAATTACGAGGTGGTTACAGATTGTCAGTGACTACAACGATGTCGAACACTGTCAGGTACATGTCATCATCAAGATGTCCAATCCTTTGTATTAAGGCTATCACTTAGTGCGTTTTTAAAATCCGTATAATGAGGTGGATTAATACTCGTTCTTTTTTTTATTTCTCTTTCCATTTGTCTTTGTAGCTTGTAGCTAGTCTTCGCTGTGCTTACCATCTCTCTCCGTTACTTTCTGTCCCGGCATTTGGACTATTCCCAGTGCTTGCGCATCCTCTCGTTTCTCCATTGTGTTACCCTTCTGATTATTTCGATTGATTTCCTTCTCATTATATGTCCTGCCCAATTAAGTTTTAGTGCCTTTACGTATTTTCAATCCATGTTCTATTTCTTTGTTTTTCTTTAATTTTCTCTCGCCATCTCTGGTTTTATCTGGTCCTAATATCGTTCTCATTATTTTGCTTTCTACTATTTTTACCTCTTCATATAGATATAATTTGTGAAAAACTGAAATTTTCTTGAAATTTCCGACGTAATTCAGCGCTTGAAATAATTTCGATAGGGAATCGAACCTGACATCTCACTCTTGGCGAACTGGTGTGCTAACCGCTACTCATTTATCTGCAAATATATCATAATATTTGATCAAACAATTTTTTTACAAACTAATTAATTAATGTTTTGGCTTCCCTTGGTGATTTATGATAATCTGAAATTTCCTTGGAACTTCCCTCGTAATTAAGTACTTGAAAAAATCTAGTCTCAGTAAGGAATCGAACCTGAATATTAATTCACCGCCGGAAGCCAAAATATAGTGATGTAAATTATGTTTAACAGCTTGCCAGTTCGACGTGTTCTGTAAATGACATAATTGGCAGGAATCCCTTGTGGTCGGAACACAATACCAACAAACAGGTTACTAATTACACCTAACTACGGTACACGCCAGTAACTAACATTTTAAAAATTCTACGTAAGCTACATTTTTATTGCAGGAGGTCCTTTCTTTTGAAAGAAAATTCTGTTGTTCATATTGGCTTTAGTGCACTGTCGAGTTTTCAGAATTTTGCAATGTATACTCTATCTATCGATCGATTCAATTCCCGGTGAGACACGCTGTATGCAGAATGTAGTAGTAGTAGCACTATATTTTTTTTAATAATTTTACATTAGTCAGTAACCACGTAAAAACATTAAAAACACATATCGTTTAACAATTTAGGGCTGCAGTAAATATGTGACCGATTTACATACGTATTGTTTAACAATGTTAAATATCAATGTAACATTACAAAGCAATGAAGCAATACTAAGTGTGTTAACCATGATTTCTGCGATTTTTCCAGATAACTGAAAAACATTATATTTTAATGCAATTAAAAATATAACTTCTAGATCATGACCGTAGAGTGAGATTCTTCTTAAACTTTTGGTTGAAAGTTTGCCAACTTGACCGCGATCTCGGGATGAAATTGCAAAATTCTCACCTTAGAACGGTTTAGGGTAAAATCAATCAAACAGAAATAAATATACATATCACATTCTTCAGTATGCTCTTTCGAACTAAAATATTTAAAAAAATGTGTCACTTCTGGTTAACCGAAAATCACCTCTAAGTTACTTAATTTAAATAGAATGCTACATATTTTTTGACATTTTTGAAATCCAGGACATTATTCTGGAACAATTTGTGCTCAAATACTCTAAGCTTCAATTTAACCGTTTTCGAGGTGGTATTCCGAATTTTTTGAAAAATTATGTATTTTTTAGAGCAAATTTTTATATTTTCAACATTATTTTGTTTCAAGATTTGTTTTTTTTTCTTGTACCGTTGGACATCACAGACTTGCGAACAATACCTTAAGTATCATGGCTGTTCATTATTTAGCAACAAAGTGAAATATCTTTAACTTTAAAACAGTTAAATTTTTCAAACGGATCACCTTGTATATTATTTCACAGTTGGATACAAAATGAAAAACTGAAGATAAGTCAAAGAGCACGACAGATAGCTATAATGTACGTTAATAATTTTGTGAAATGATTTAAAGATATTTAACTTTTCAGCCAAATTTTGCAAGAAAACATATTAACAAAAAAGGAACATTTGTACCTTGAGCGCGCTTTAAATAGCCATTGACTTTAATCCAAAAATGTTTCCAGATTGAAATCGCATCAAACGTGCGTCAGTATATGGACGTTTGATACACTATCTATCGCACGGAGCTTCTTCTGGGCTGCATCATGTTAAGCCCTACTGACAATCACCTGTTTCTTTACGTATTTTCATTAGTTTCTCTACCATTTGATTTTTATACACAAAAATTTATTGTATGTTTATAAAATGGTTTAAAATTAAAATATTTAGTAGTTCTGTCATTTATCTAAGGCGTTGTTTAAGAAAATACGAGGACACCTAACACTATAGCAAACATAATCCACTTAAGAAAATCATATAAAATCATTTGCTTTAGACCTAACTCCAAAACCGAACGAGATTCCCGGGGAGAATCATCTAGTCGACTTTTTACCGCTTTGAGTGCAGGCTTTCACGACCGTAATCCATAGTAGAAATGTCTTTCGGGTGATGTCGCGTAGTTAATATTTTACTTGACCATACTGTCAGCTTGTTCAGAAGATTTCTAAAGAGAAGACGTTTCTACTATTTTTACAGCTTTATTTGGAATTGAAACCACATAAAAAGTAAATTTCCAATTTTTTTTGTAGACAGTCTATTGAATATATTCCTAATCATCTGGATCGATTAGAAGCGGCCTCGTTTCCTCAGGTTCAGCCGTGCAATCTTGTTATTGTGAAAATTAAAAACTTTTGCCTTTTAATTTTTCATAATTTATGGAAAGCTTACTGTTTATACTTAACTCACCCCTCCGGAATATCAATCGGCTACACTGACGATAGAAAACAGCTGATTGTTGTTTATGCGTTGTACATTGCACATTAAAAAATTTTACAAATCTGGTCTATCGACTTTTACGGTATGTAAAATTACATTCTAAAATAGCATTCCTAATTAATAAGGACTTCCTAATTGTTTTAATTATATACAAAATGTTTTCTATGCGATCGGTTTCGGGGGAAAAAAAGAATTGATTGTTCAATATATTCAAATTTTGATATGTTATCATTCTGAATTAAATTTTGATGAAATTTGCCAGTCACTAATTCCCGGTCAATTAAAGATTTATGGAAATTTTACAAATTTTTCAATAGATTTCATATATTTTATAAAAATTTAATTGACAATAATAACTTATGTTAACATTTTAATGTCTTGGACTATTAAATTCTTTTTTTATGCCTGGAGAAACGGGTCGCATAGAAAAATGTAGTGTATATAATTAAAACAATTAAGAAATTCCTATTAATCAATTCAAACACCTAATTATGGACATAACCAACAACTTGCATTCTTTTATGTACTATATTGCGTAAGAATCTGTAAAAATATCTTCAAAAATATAAATGTGCTAAATTCTTTTTATGGTATATCTTACTCCATCTTTTTCACTAAATAAATCTTTGTAAAATGCGAAAGATATTATTTGCTTCTAGTTATATAAAAGTATCAGTGTAATCACAAACTTTCCACGGATAATCCTTCACATGTTTCTAGAAATGGAAATTATACAAGTTCCAAGTTTTCCCTAAATCCAAAGAATTTATTGGAAACAAACGAAACAAGTATAGTTGTGCAGAAATAAACTTAGTAAAAATTTGTAAAGAATGTAAGCTCAGCTGCAGAACGCCTATTACCACATGTATTTTCGCATTATTAAGTAGCCATACATTCATAATATGCGATTGGCTAGGCGCTTCTTTTGCACAGGATTGTACGCGCATGGGGATCATTAACTCTAACACAACAACGTTCAGCATTTCAACATTCTCTAAACATCGACATCGCGAAGTGTTGAGACCCCGCTAACGTCGCGAACGGGTGGCCGGCCGAACGCTGTTGTGCTTGAATAGCGGCTGTTCAACTGCGTGACGTCAGTTACGTCATACTAAACGCCGGCGTGTGTGACGTGACAGAGACAGACCGCGCGGAATGATCGCATTTATAAATAGAAACCGACCGGTGTGTAACAGTTCATCGCACATCGGCCACTACAAAACAATATTATCCGACACTTACACAGCTTACAGCACAAACCAACAACACACGGCAGCTGATCTACGCTACATTTACTACTTAGATTTTTCATTTTAACCTTGGTGTAATATTCTACGGAGTGGGAATGATACCGATGAGTACCGCTCGTAGGTAACATTATCATTCAAGTTGGTAGAGGGGCACAAACGGAACGGCATTAGAATGTGCTCTGCAGTGTACGTGTGCTATTTCGAATCGTTTTATTATGACGTCTGGGTCTCAACACAACAGCATTTTGTCATTATTTGCTATTAATATCTGCAATCTATTCCCAAAAGCAAATTCTGCACCAAATAACAGAATTTGTCAACAAAACAAATTATGGCCCCAGAGATTAATAGGAGTAATTATAAACATTTGCGTAATCTCGAAGTATGAGTTTCGAAAATACTGGTCGTTCGTTATCAACGACAAAGATTTGAAAATTGCTTTACATAATCGTTCGTTTCATCCAGAAATGTTAAATAGTGTTCTGCATTTAACCTGTTCTAATTCAAGCAGTTCTCCGTTAAAGATACCAGCCTAAATATTCACATTGAAACATAGATTCTATAAAAGGCAATTGTGAGAGCTTTTAATACCATCTCTAGTAAACTGGGTGTTATCCCTCCATCTAGTTGAAAACATCGGATCTTCGGCAATCTTTTGTAACATCAAGTACAGAACTCTACACCCTGACCGTAATCTTCCAGTTAGACGCGATGAATGTAACTGTTCATGATCTAGTGTTCGCCGTACAAAGTTCTGAGAAACACAAAGCTGCGCTCCAATAGATCTACTACTCAGAATGGGGTTGTCTAACACTGCTTCAACTACATTTTCTTCGTTGTTTACATTATTTTTACTGGAGTAATTACCTCGATTATTACGTGGAACAACAAATCAGCCAGTTTCTATTAGTCGAAAACTTTGTGAGAAGATTAACGCGTATCCGGGAATCTTCGACGATCTCTCTGGATACCTGAAGACCGTTACCATCACAGTACCAACACACATAAACAAGATCTGCATATTCAGCTGCACTAAATTCTTTCATTTTGAGAGTTATCACCTTCATTTTTTCAAATTATGTTGTTCAGCCTTAAAACATATACTATGCTATAGTAAACATATACTATGGCTACTACGTGATCTAATCTATACGCATGCAAAAACAACATTAATCACTTCTAAATCAATAAAATTTAAATCAGTTGTAGCTTTATATACAAAAAAATAGTACCTATATTTATATAACTTCCTGAACAAGATACCAAAGTTTTTATATTCATAATAGGTGTAATATAAATCACCCTGTATACGAACTGACGCAGACCGCACTTATATTCTTCCTTTTCCATAATTACGTAGAGACGCAAGAACTACGGTACGCGAAATTTTAAAATTGTTTATTGGAAAGTTTATTACGAACGGTGAATCAATCATAGAAAAAAAAAAACCTTTTGAATTTGAGCCTCAACGCCTTCTCTCTTTCGACACCCTACGTAAATAAAGCCCGGCGTTCTTTCAAATGGTCCGATATAATAAAAATTGCATTTTGAGGTATTTTTAAGCACTAAATTTACGGAGTAAACTACTTTTGAAGTACGCACGCTCATCTTCTGCTACTGCTGGCGCTAAAAAGCCTCGATTATTCTAGCATCCCTTTACTAATGTGTACTAATCGATGGCGTCTGTTAATTTTTAGCCAGTATTAATTTACACTACGTTTTCTATTTAAAAATATTTTAACTATATAGTATTTGAATGTAGGCTTTCACGACCGTAATCCATAGTAGAAATGTCTTTCGGGTGATGTCGCGTAGTTAATATATTACTTCAGAAGATTTATAAAGGCTGGTGTTCTTGTCTCTTGCTTCTCGTTATATATCCCATTTCTGTTCCGCTTTGCTGATCCATAACCGTTCCGTTTTGCTGATCCATAACCATTCCATTCCGCTAAATCGCGTCGTTCGTTGTATGACGACTCCGTAGTGCTAACTTCCACGTGTCGCTGACCTTGTATCCGTCTTCGCGATTGAAGTTGTTGGTGTTCTTCATTATTTCTATGGATTCGCGTATTATCCTTGGGTAGTAATGGCTGGTCCTGGCTAATACCTTAACGTCGCTGTAGGTTATGCGGTGGTCTCCTTGTTGGCGCAGGTGTTGTGCTACTGCAGATTTTCAATATGCCTAAGGCGTGCGTCTCTCTCGTGTTCTTTCGCTCTGCACTGAATACTCCGTCCTGTTTGACCGATGTAGCTTTTTCCACATTGGCATTTCAGTTCGTACATGCCTTTTGCTCGTAGTTTTGGTAACACGTCCTTGTTAGGAGGGAGTAGCTGGTCGATTTTGGTCACCGTGTTGAATCGTGTGGTGATGTTTTTTTTTCCCTAGGGTCTTTTTTAGCCTGTCGGTGACCCCGGTTATGTACGGAAGGGTATGCGTGTCCTGCTGGTTGTTGTTGGTCTTCGTCTTTCTTCTGCTCTCGTGGCTTCCTTATATCTTTTGTACTGTAGCCGTTCTTCTGCCTTGCACAACTAACTACGCGACATCACCCGAAAGACATTTCTACTATAACTATATAATATATTTACAAAATTATTATTCTTGTTATACAAGAAATTATGTATATAACTTAACATAGCTTTGCTTCAACAGAAATCACCAACTAGTCAGAGTGAATCAGATTTGATTTCAGACAGTAATATTTTGCTAGGGTTTGCTGACTAGCGTTAAGTGTACTTAACCTTAAAGTAGGGACGTTCTCTAGCGAATTAGAGAACTCACTGGATACTTACACATACACATATATGTACATAAAACACATGTGCCAATGTGATGATGAACAAAAAAAAATAAAAAAAACAAATCAACATGATAACACAAAATAGAATAAGTATTCAAAGTGACCACTTTTCACAGGCTTGTAAGCCAATTGTGAAATTCCTAATGGGAAAAAAATAAATATCAAACTTTACGTATTTGTGTTTTAATTTCAGTAGCTGTTGATCATGCTAAACGCTTATACGTTCAAGTATAAAAAAAAGACAAAAAAATACGTGTCAGTGCATGGCGGGTAAACGTAAATGTGCAGTGGCATGGTATAAGCACTGCAATGCCATGTCATTGGTTGGTAAAGCCCGAAGGTACGTGCTAATAAAGGGCGCTAATCTAAATGATAATTCTAGCGATTAAAATACATACAGCACCTTATTATGTTAACATTTCAAACTCTTAAGTTTACCATCCTACATCTTGCGTTGTCTTATACTATACTAATACAACTTATCCATAGCGATAACGTGTTATTGAGCAGGTGATTTGTTTAGTTTTTATGCAATGCTTATTCAATATTTATAAAGACAAAACGGTGTCAAACATTAAAACTACTCCCAATCCGTCTGAAAATGGCCACTAGTTTTATGATTCGCAGAGAGTAATTAAATAAAGCCCTCTTTCTCATATTTCTTATCCAAAACGTTTTGCTTTGAAATTGAATTATATTAGTTTTGAAACTAAACTTTTCGCAGTGTACAAAATTGGACAAAATCACATAACTCAAGAAGATTGCATAATCGTCTTTTTACTAACAAGGAAAGGTACCCAACCTGCACTTTAAGAATTTAAAGAAACTTGGGTATATTGTAGGCATTCTAGGGCTACGTAAAACGGTTTTGGAAGGGCAAATCGGTTTTTGAAAATCGAAGGTTTCTGCGCCTTTCGTTAATTACTTCCTCTTATCGATACATACAGACGTTTAGTATGTTTAGCACAATAGACACAGTAAACTTCATTCAATAAGAGCTTAATGAGCATGAGACCCACTCATCCCTGTGCACTAAAGGGTGTGTACCCATTTGATTTTGTGGTGGTTATATTCACTTTGGCGTCGCATTTGAAGCGTATGAATTCATGTTTTAGCACCATTAATACATGGTAGTCGACATTATTTAATCATTAAATAAGAGAACTGCTAAGATATGACTCCGAGTTCATTGTGTCAGCATTGCTATACAAAAATCCATTCACTTATTACACACACGTATACATTAATCTATAAAACACTATTTTGATGTACATTTTTTATTGCATGTTTCTTATTGAATATTCAATGGTGGTGCATATCCACATGGTATAAATTCATTCATGTTAATGGTTATTTACGGAAAATAGTTGAAAACATAAAAATTGATTGCTTGAATTAATCTTGAACATTTAATACAAGCAGGCTTGATACGTTACTGTTATCAAAAAGTATCTCGACAGGACAGTAGAAACGGTCTATCTTCCAAGTAGTCTCTTTTAAACGAAACATATACAATGTAGAGACGCCGATCTTTTGTCACATGGTGCTATTCATCTCAAAGGGGTACGCAAGAAGTCGGTGAACGTTTTGTGTTTTCTTTTCCAGATTGTTCATTTCGCTGATATCTAGAAATCGCATATCTACGATAATTTTGAAAAGCCAAGCTGTATTAATCGACGTTGCTGAAAACAATCAGCGACATTCTGTTTCTGCTCATCCTCTAGCCGCCAAATTTCAGAACAAGTAAATATCCCAAAAGCGACAGTTAGGGACGTATTACAAGGAACTAAGTGTAAATACTATAAAGTCAGCTGTCCGGCTCACAATGCGAGAATTGTTCGAAAATTCATTTCTTAACATTTTCCATACGCCATTTACACTTGAGACGCTATATATTAGCAGCCTAGATCTCCTAGCTTAACGCCTAGTTATTACTTTCTTTGGGCATTCTTGATGTAAACTCTCTCAGCAGGAAGACCTCACACATTGGAAGAGTTGTAAATTAGGTAATTCTGTAACTCTTGTTAATGTACGTATAGACTTTTATGCTGGACTAGGTTACTATGAGACAGAGATTTTTTGCAAGGGTATTAAATAATTTTTATAATTTTTTTTTGATCTATTGATTCATTTTTCAATTAACCTTTTCCATGTTTATCCATGTTTAGAATATCATTTTTCATGTTTCTTACTAACTAATTTTAGAATTTTCGTTGTAATTGGACATATTCTAAGACAAAAACAATTATTACTTTTACAATACGAGAAACGTTTGTTAATAATTAATTAATATTACTGTAAACATCTATGTCAAGCTAATTGAGATGACAATATGTGAAAGTTTAAGTTTCACGTGGGGAAAATTGAGAAAATTTAGAAATTGTGGGTTTGCGGAAATTATTTTGATAAATAGTAAAAATGTCTTTCGAGTGATGTTGCGTAGTTAATATTTTACTTGACGTTTCGCTGGTCGCATGGTCAGCGAAACGTCAAGTAAAATATTAACTACACGACATCACCCGAAAGACATTTCTACTATGGATTACGATCGTGAAAGCCTACACTCAATTATTTTGATAACATTTAGAGTCGTGGTATTCGGGAGTGTACCTAAAACACCCTTTCAGCAATTCAGATCCTTATTTGACGAGATAAATGAATTTTTGAATGAGTTTTAGAAATTCAAACAAAAACTAACTCTGTATAGAGAAATTCATAAACACTATGTTTATGTGTTTTGATGAAATTTTATTTGTTTTGCTCTACTATTTGAGCAATTATTAGACTTCATCTATCAACTAATGCTTGCTGCTCACTAAATATTTTTTTGGCTGTTGGTAGCTTTGAATTACGAGCAGAGCGACTACATACCGTATTTATAAAAAACGTTGATTGCTATTATGGGAATTTTGGGGATAATTATTGGTCCTCAAGTACCTGAACTTTGAAATTAGTACTGTTAGTATTTCGATTGTTGCTTGCCTGTTGGCCGTTATTACCACTGTTTGTGCGATTATAATTTCCTTGATTATAACTACCATTATGGTAATTATAGTTGTTATTATAATACCTACTCATGTTCATACCACGAATAAATATTCCAAAGCAACATCTGGCAACGCCGTATATAGATTATTTTAACATCATACGACATTATTAATTTGGTTATCTGGCTTGGATCAATCAACATCATTCCACTTCGTGCAATATATCAAATTGAAACGTCTTTGTCAACATAATAAATCCCTGTCTCTTAACTTAATCTGTGAGAGGCGAACCAAACTTTAGACATTAATAAATGTATTCTTTATGTGTTCATCGATATAATAAACATCCATTTTTCAACTTTTGAGTACAGTGCAGTAAAAATATAGGTTGGTGTACATTAAGTCTTCAAATTTAGAGATTACTTATGGTATCAATGGAGGCGCCAAGACAAAAAAAAGCATAGTTCCGTTTCGAATGGAATGCCTAAGTGAACGTAATCGCTACAAAATCAGATATACGCCATTTTGTACGTAGGGTTAGGGGGTGGGTGTCATGCCTATTAGGCCACGTTTAGTGTATTTCGATAGGCCTTTAAATATACCAAGCACCAATATGTGTCGATAATTTTTAATTTATGACGTCTAATAGGAGGTAATTAATGAAAAACGGAAACCCTAGATTTTCAAAAATCGCTTTCACCCTCCGATACCCTTTCTCAATAGAAACGGAAACTGGTATTTTACAGTCCTGTAAGGTCTACAAATCATCCAAGTTTCATTAAATTCTGATAGTGGAATTTCTTGTAGGACAACTCTAAAACGTTACAGACGGCAAGTAATTTTGCTTTAACATGATTTAATTTTTAAATGTCATCAAAGTTTATTATATTAATCTACAAATATATAAATTATAAGTATATATAAGTATTCACCTTTGAAACCGGTTATTTTCTGTTAATAGCTTTTACTAACACTTATAATTAGTAGAAACTCAATATGCAACCTTATTAACGTATCTGACCTTTTAATAATAAAACTTCCATCCTATATCTGCATTATTTTATGACAGTTGTCATTTCTATTTCATCGATTAGGCCAGTTGGCTTAATCGATATTCTGCAACTGCTATAAATTAAGTTTTCGCTTTTTTTTACCTTGTCGTCCATCTTTTTGAATACTTTTATTTTATAAATAATAAATTTCTGCATACCGTGTAACAACATATTTAAGAAATTATATCGTAGAACTTAAAATTAAAAAAGGAAAATCTATAAAACTAACTGTAAATTTAGAACCGATTTGAATTATGCAATGTGTTAATGGCCACTAATTACAGTTCAAGTTATTGAAACCTATACCTTACCGGCGTAGTGTTTATACTTATTAAATTCCATTGTCGCTTAGGATTTCGCGACCCACACGATTTCGCCGAAGGAATATTCACCTTCACTTTAAGAGTAATTATATGCTATTTGCGAAATTAAGCATTGTTTATTATATCCACAATTGCCGATTAATTTTACTTGTATTATTTGACATTCACAGGCGTTTCATTGTTGTCGCTAAATGTTGCGTTATAAAATTATAGAATTAATTAAAATATTGACTGAATGTACCCTCTAGATTCTTCTGAATTGTCATTGAGAAACGTTTTATTATTTATTATATTAGTAATTATAATAATAATCCCGCCCTTTCTGTGGCATATATATTATATCAGTGCGGTTTGTTGTTTGTCTTCCAAGTAATAGGATAGTCCGTAGAAAGATCCAAAACCAAGTTGTTTCCTTTTATCTGCTTTTTTTCTTAGTGCTTAATTAATCCATCTTTTATTCTAAGTAGAATTGACAGGTTTTTATTAATTAGCCTTATTTTCGGCGTTAATTTGTATAATCTACCATCTTCAAAAGAGAATTGCGACATTTATAAAAAAAATCGCAGAGCAGCAAGTCTTCTAAAACTCGATGTCACTTCATGCGTTGCATGCTGTTCATGTTTATTAACCCTCAAGTACTATCGTGTTTTCAGGTAACACAACTGCTATCGTGGGGTGTTTTACACCCCACTCTTTAAATTTAGCTTTTTTTTGTTAGTTATCTTTTTTTTTTCACTTTTAAACCCACAGTGTAATAACTAGACCTTTATCTTGCGATTGTTGTAAGGAAAAACAAAACTTTATTTAAAGCAAAACAGAAAATTAGGAGGAAATGTTACATTCATAAAAATTATGTAAAAAGTATTTCTTCGTACAATTTTTTCTTTTTACAAAATTGTGTTCTGTATTGTTAAGATGTCTTGGTTTTTTCTGTTACTGGAAACTATGGTCTTACTCCCTGTAAAAGAAAATGCCATTAGCATTTCACATAAAAATTCTGACAATGACGTTGTGAGGCGTACATTTTATTTGACAAAAAACATGTAATGTGTTATTTCATGTAATCAGATTTTTATAAATTTCTTACAATTTACCTTTGTAAGCATTCTGCGCATTTTACAAGTTGCTCAGAATGTTCCTTGCAGACATGCTGATGACATCTATGACACGTGGTTTTTATTTTCTTGTCTCTATTTCGCCCGCAGATGTGACACCTTTTGTAGGTTCTTGAAGGTTCTGCTTCTTGTGGCTGTTGTTGTGGTGTTTCTAAGCCTAGTAAATTTTTGATAATTGAGTTTAGCTTAGTTGACAATTCTTTTGTTTGGTATCGTCTATTGGTCATTGACGAGTTCTCTTCCTAGACGAATATAAAATTCTCTTCGTGTCATGTTAACTGTATGGTCTGAAGTGGCTAAGAAAATTATGTAACTGTTGACACGTGAAATGTCTACCATTGCTCCTAATATAGCCATTGGCCATCGTCTGGTTCGTCTTTGGCAGGAGTACGTCATACACTTATGGTCTAAAGCATCAACTCCCCCTTTGGTACAATTGTAGAAATTTATTATTTCAGGTTTTGCATTTACTTCAACGTATATAAGTGAATCCCCTATACTTACATGCACAACAACATCTGTGATTTCCCCAAAAGAGGACGAGGGCTATTATCACTATAAAATTCTAAATCATTGGTTAGAATACACTACGCTATTTTTGAAAAAAACAAACGTAATTGCTATCGTGGGGTGTTGAGACACCCCAAAAGCTATTTTTTGCTAAAACTGTAGAATATGGTAAATAATAAATTACACTATATTACATATCTCATTTGCATAGGCGAATACCTGGAACCTTAGAAATGTGACAAAAATAGTTTTAGAAAAAATTTAAAAAAAATGACCTCTGGGGTTCCGAAACACCCCACGATAGCACTTGAGGGTTAAACCTTTTCCGTTTAACGCATCAGTGCCGCCGCGATTTAAAGAGCAAATTTTGCAATCTGATGACTGATCTAAAACTTATTGAGACTGGCGACAATATTAATTGAAAGTGAATTAACAAGATATGAATTAAACTAAATATAAGAGGCGAGGAATTAAAATAAGCACTTCCTAATTTAAAAAAATCGTTTATATAACTGCGAATAGTTTCGGTCTAAACGATTAGCTTCAGGCAATTCTGAAAAGAGTTACAAAGAACTAATGCTGAATTTGGGTATAAGTAAATGTACAATATAAAACGTTGTAAATGAATTAATATAGACGATTTTTGTAAATAAGTGTGTATGTATTAATATCCTGTGTATGAATGTTAGATATATACAGTGGCGACCACATAAATAGCACAGGCATGAAATTTCATTTGAATCAATGAAAAAAAACAATTTGTTCCACTTTTCTAGCAGGCACATAAATAGCACAGTTGTCGGTTCTGTAGCGGAATCTTATTATAGTGTTACGGTTCGAGTTATTTTGTACCAAAAAAGTGATGTACTTACCACTTTTAAAATTAACGTTTTATTAATAGCAAAAATTTAGGTGTTAGTATAATGGGACGAGGAATACATTGCACACCAGAGAAAAGAGAGTTAATTTGCACCATGAAAGAGAAGGGCATATCAATTTCAGAAATATCACGAACATTAAATTGTTCACGTAAATTGATACAAAATCCGATAAAGCATATTCAAACGGAAAAAACTTTAGAAAACAAGAAACGGAAGATTAGGCCTCGTAAAACAACCTTACGAGAAGATAACCTTATTCGTCGATTAAGTCAAGAAGATCCTCTTCGCACAGCTACACAAATAAAAACCGAATTTAATAAACAATTTAATATTGATATATCGAGAAGAACAATATGACGTCGGCTGAAGGAATTTAACTTACATGGGTGTATTGTGGTACGAAAGCCACTCGTGTCAAATAAAAACCGTAAAAGAAGATTACTGTTTGCGAAAATGCACAAAGAAAAGCCGCTTTCTTTCTGGAAATCTGTACTTTGGACAGATGAGAGCAAATACAACCGACTTGGGTCTGACGGAAAAATGTATGTGCGACGACCCATCAATTAGAGATTCAGCCCTAGGTACACTATAAAAATATTGAAACACGGTGGACGAAGTAATGGAATGGGCTTCTATGTCATGGCGTGGTGTAGGGCCTATATTCAGAATTGCAGGAAAAATGGATCAGTATGTTTATCGCAACATTTTAGAAAACGTGATGGAACCATATGCTGATGAATTTCTTCCAGTAACCTGGAGTTTAATGCACGACAATGATCCCAAACATACGGCGAGGACCGTAAAACAGTGGCTAGAGGAGAAACAAATTCGAGTGTTAGAATGGCCTGCACAAAGCCCTGATTTAAGTCCCATAGAAAATCTATGGGAGGATTTTGAGGTTGTTATAATGTGTAAATCTCCAGCGACATTAGACGACTTATGGAATACTATTGAAGAAGCCTGGCATAACATTCCTGTAGAGAGATGTCAAAAATTAGTTGAAAGTGTGCCGAAATGTGCAGCAACGTTGGCTTGCAAAGGGTTTCCAACAAAATATTAAATGTAAACGCAAAAAAGAATTAAAAAAAATAAATAATACAGTATTTCGTTATTGTTATTAAGCGTGCTATTTCTATACCCACTTAAAAAATAATATATTTATTTTTTTAATTTGCTTATCTTGAAGTTTATAAAATATTGTGTGTTTATTATAAGCTGCATGCCATCTGCTACATTTTTGTTAAGCTAAGTTAAATAAATCACTTGTTAACATTTACAAATTTATCAATTCATCCATATCAGTTTACCTGTGCTATTTATATGGCCGCCACTGTATACATGTGTATGTGTGTTCGTGAAGTCTATATTAATGTATAAATGAAAAGCAATTACAACTAATTAGGTATAAAAATGAAATTAGTGTACGAATTTGATAAGTAGGACCGATGATTTACCACAACCCACCACATAAATGTCTGTTGATATTAACAATTGGTTTTGTAATTCAGGGAATTGCACAGAAACATTACATGGTATGTTTATTAGCAGTTTCCGCAGTAATCGCAACCTGCAAATTCAAAAACAAATACAGAAAGTACTCTTGAACGATACAGGGTGAAATTATAAAATCGAGCAAAACATAAGAATGTAAAAAGCGAGTACAATGTGTTTTTTTGGGTAAAAAGTTTATTGTGGTTATACTGTAAATGGAAATATCCCTGGTTGTTGGGAAAAATTGGGTGATACGTATGAGTGAAGTGTGGAAAAATTTGAAAATAAAAATAAATATAAGGGAATATTCAATGATAAAAATACAATTGTGAATGATCAGTGTAATGAATACTGCAGCAATTTATAACTTTTGTTGCGTTCGTGTAATAGTTGTACATTATCGTAATTTAGGTGATGCCCAGCGTTGTAGAAATGTTTCCCTAGATTCGAGTTAATTTTATCTGGCATGTGCTCCTTCATTCAGTGCAATATTTCTGTCGGTTGCTCCAATGTAAATTGTGTCACAATCTTTACAGGATAATTTGTATACCCCGCTTTTGTGAACTAACATTACAAAATTGTGAAGATAAAACCAAAAAGCTTTACAAAAAGGAAGTGAATAAATCATCCTGTAAAGACTGTGACGCAATTTACATTGAACGTAAAATGAGAAAACACACGAGATAGAATTAATTCGTATTTAGGCAATATTGAACATCACCTAAATTACAATAATGTACAACTTCTATAGATTGTACTTATTAGAATCTTATGAAATACACAAACATAAAAAAACTCAATTTCAGTTGCCTAAATGACCAAATCAACTTGAATTTCCGACCCATTTTTAAATACCTGCAATATGAATTACACTGATCATTAAAGATTGCCACTTTCCGTGTTCTTCACAGGCGTCGGTATGGGAAGAGTCGTTCGGGTGTGTGATTCGTAATATATGCGCAAATTTATGCTTCCCGGATTAGACTATACGATGGAGTGGGAACGTGAGATGACCTTGTTACCGATATGAAAGGTGCATTTGGTTTTCTGCTATTAAAGCAATATGCATAAACATACGAAAAATAATAATAGTACATATTATAGCAGCGTTGTATGTATAAATAAAATCGATAATGTATAAAATCAGTGATTCCGTACATAATGCGGATGGCACCTACAATAGAACTACATCAACCATCATCTTCAATTTTGCTAGCATCGAGACGAACAGAACAATGTAATGCTGAACGAATTTCAGAAGTGGTATTAAATACATTTGAAAAACGGAAAATTTCGAGAGATCAAGTTTTAATGTTTATGACAGATGGTGCCGCAACCATGTGTTCGGTAGGCCGGTCTCTCAAGAAGCAACGTGGTAACTTTTTACATATTACTAGTAAACTCCACGCTCTACTTGTGGCAGAGTAGATTCGTAGATGTTATCCAGAGATAGCGGATACAAAGACAGTATTCCTCAAATCCTCAAATTTCACGAATTGTGTCCCCATATCTCTGAACCACCATAGCCGATTCTGACACGTTGGGGAACATGGCTACGGGCGGGGCTTTACTACCATAAATGTTTTGAAAAAATAAAGAACGTGGTTTTATTATTCGATCGCAGCTGTCGATACAAGCCAGAAAAAGGCTCAAGCTGCTCAGATTAAAACAGATTTACAAACTATTCATAAAAATCACTTGGGACTAGAGGAAGCAATAACAAAATTAGGAAAATCGTCGTTGTCGTTAGACGAATCGGTGCAAATCGTGTAAGATGTTCACGCACAACTATGTGCTGTAGAAGACGCGAAAGATGAAATCGTCTTAATGAAGTTTAAAAGTGGTTTAGACAAGGATATTTGTAAATGTACGTCTACGGATGCGTTGAGTTGTTTCAGAGATTGTTTTAATTATGCAAATATAATATCATTACACTCCATCTAATAGTCTAATATGGGAAGCATAAATTTGCGCATATATTACGAGTCACACGCCCGAACGACTACTCCCATACCGACGCCTGTGAAGCGCACGGAAAATGGTGAACTTTACAAATAAGTATAATTATGTAATACAATACCTTGCTTAAATACCTAAGACCGGTACTTCTCTTAAATTTTGCTCTACAGTAACTTGCTTTTATTTAGTCTGTATTATCAAAATATGCAATAATGTACGGAAGTATTCCATTTCTGTTTTCACAACTGTTTTGTGAGTTGCCTAATATATATCAAAACAACTTGCTCCCAATTAAACTTACACAACCCTTAATAGAAATACTTTAGAAATATGTTTCGGCTTTTCATATACACTACCCGACAAAAACATAGACGCGGTATCGTCTTTATTTACGAAACAAAGTTTATAGACTTTATATAAAATCTAAATGGGGGTTATTAATACTTGTTATGTAAATAGTCCATTTATAGATATTTCTAGGTATTTATTGCTTTATGAGGGGTAATTGAGATTTTCCCAGATCAAAATAGGAATTTTAAATGCGACAAAAATTTAGACCCTGTGTATTTATTACATTAATATAAGCAAAAATGGTTTAATTTGATACCTTTCTTTGTATGCAGTGGTTGTGCTGGTAGAGTGTATACATTTCACCACGAGAAATTATATTTTATAAAGTGTTTGCAATATGGGTAGAAAAAAACAATTATCCTTGATAGAAAGGGGTAAAGTTATAGCATGGCACCAAGATGGTATTAGTGAGAATGAAATTGCTCGTCGGTTACGAAGAAGCGATCATTGCGTTAGAAATTTCCTAAAAGATCCGGAAAATTACGGCAAATCAAAAGGCCAGAGGCGACCGAAAGCTGTAAATGAGCGAGATAAACGCATGATATTGCGGTGTGCATCCAATTCTTCTGCGTCGGCGAGAGTTATTGCAGAACAGGCGGGGGTACAAATGCATGTGCGTAATGTTCAAAGGATTTTAAAGGCGTCACTGGTAATATCGCGGAAGAAAATGTTGAGAAAACCGCCACTTTCGGTGAAAGACAAAGAAGCGAGGTTGAGATTTGCTGAAGAACACGTATCCTGGAAGAAACAATGGGAAAAAGTTATATTTTCCGATGAGAAACGTTTCAATTTGGACGGACCGGATGGGTACTCGCATTATTATCATGATCTGAGAAAGGAACCAAAAGTGAAAATGGCCAGACAATTAGGGGGTGGATCTGTAATGATGTGGGCAGCGATTGGATTCCGCGATAAACGTGAGATAGAGTTTTGCACAAACAAAATGACATCTGTGACGTATAAAGACTTATTGCGTAACAATCTTCTACGTTTTGGAAACCAATGGGCCGGGCGCAATTTTGTTTTTCAGCAAGATAACGCGCCAATTCATAAAGCAAAAACCATTACTGAATGGTTTAAAGACAAAAAGATTAAAACTTTTCAGTGGCCGGCACGGTCACCGGACTTAAACATTATTGAAAACATGTGGGGTGAATTGGCACGTCGCGTTTATTGCGGAGGCCGTCAATATTTCACGGGACAGGAACTGAAAACTTGAATAGTGACTGAATGGCAGAATATCCCTCAAAATTATGATTTAAATTTATATAAATCTATTAATACCATACTATTGGAAGTGATTAAGAACAATGGAGGATCTACGCATTACCGATCACTCATTTGTTATGTTTTGTTTTACATTTGCAACAGAGCGTCTAAATTTTTGTCGCAGAAATTGTTTAAACATTGGAGTAATAATTTATTATTTCGTTCATATATTACTGGAGGAGATATTTTTAAGTTTATTTTACTTTTATGAATAAAAACTTAATTAGATACCTTGCTAGTTTCGCAAAGAAATGTTGTAACCCTTAAAACCTTTAAAACATCTTGCCGCGTCTAAGTTTTTGTCGGGGAGTGTATAAGCCGACGCGAATGTGCTACCCCACCCAATACTATAACGTCATAGGTTACACATTAACAACTAACGTACGTATTTTGTTGAGAGACTTAACAAGTTTATGTTATTGTCATCTAAATTTTTATAAGTTCACTTAACTATCGATCAATCTATAATTGTCAATAACGACAATATTTATTCATTAATTTTTAATTATTTAGTTTGTAGTTATGGTTTATTTAACAACCTCATTCAAGGCATAGAAAATTTAAAACTGAATTTCCTTAAAGAATAGCAAAATTTTTCTTATGCCTTAACTTCTAGAGAATTCCAATTGACCCAATCAAGTTCTGCTTGTTTCCCGCAAAATTAACCTGCAAAAAAACGTGTTGTTAACATATTTTAAAAATAATTTCATTACCTATCCGCCATCTTACGATAATTCTATTTATACGACAATTATTCGATGAAGCTTATTAGCTGCAAGATTTGTCGATTTGCGATAATTCTTTAATTTTAGTGTTATTTTATTGTACTTTATTGTGGTCTGTTAACAGAATAATGCAGATCCTTTATTTTAATTTCTTTAACGTTAACAATATGCGATTGTGTTAGACAAGAAATTCTCGCATTCCTAAACAGAACCGTTGCTACTGCCTCCGTAATAAATTCTTGTTGATGTACACTTATTTTACTGTAACTTCTACAAACGGACTCGTTTATAATGTGGCTCAATATTTCAGTTATTTCTAGATAGGATAACCTGTGTTGATTGAATAAATAAAATAATGTAGTAACCATTCCGTCGTAAAACAGCACACATACCTAACTGTTACGATCGCTTAATAAATACATCCATAACAGGGATATGTATGTACGATAATCGTTGCATCTCCATATGGCTCTTAATGACGCTGTAGTGCTACAACAGATAGCCGATACTGTTACATGGTCTGCCAGATTCAAACTAAAAATAATGTAATGGAGATTCTTCTCTTCGGGTTATAAATTAATATTCAGCTAGAGTGGTAGACAAACGGGAATGTATCTCCAGGCTGTGCAGTATTTTGTACCTATCAAGAAATTTGTAAACTTGTTTAACACCTGTGTAACGTAATATATCGACGGTAAATCTATTCGTGGTTTAAAAAAAATGAATTATTTATTTGTTGGTTATTGAATAGTGGGTAATGTATGATGGAGTAACACGCACAGAAATATTATAATTCCTAATCACGCATCAGTGCTAATTTTTACATAAGCCTACTTGTTGAGTTCTCTATAATTTAAATATATTTCTAGTGTGTTAACAGGCGAACTACAAACAGATATAAAAACTACGATCTTTTTTTATTTAACTGTTTTACAAAATTTACCATTAATATTCTTCTGACTGCTACATATATAGCTGCTTATAACATTCATCTTACTTTAATATCCTTTCAAATATTTTTCTGTTAAAAAAAAACTATTTTTTGAATATAAAATGTGCGACACCTGATTTCATTTGTACTTTACATAATCAACACAAGTTATTTAACTTATGTTGATTACACAGGTGTTCCAAATTAACAGGCCACTATTACTATCTTCGTTACATCAGACAGGTTGTTTGTCCAATATAGGTAAATAGCTTTTATCTAAAATATTACTACTTTCTTTCGCACGTTGAGTTGCTTTTAGTAGACCAGATCACATATATACTTATATCCTATACTACATTCTGTACTTTGTTGCAAAAAAAATTATTTGATGTAAATTTTCTATAAGTTTCTAGGACGTTCATTACCGAAACCATGCCGCAGAGCAATACAAACACACGTTAGATATGTATTTCGTTTTCTGTGTTGTTCCGTCGTGGCTTTATAAAATCTGTTAATCAGTTCGCTAATTCAACACTTTATTTATGGTAAAATTCAAAATTTGATAACAAAAAAAATAATGCTAAAATAGCTTCCTCGTGGTATTGATGATCAATTACGGAAAAAAGAGATAAAAAAAGACACTACCCACAGTCATGTTTTTGCCTACCCAGCGTCACCAGCGAGGTTCCGAGAGTATTTTCTCCTTATCTTGTACTGCTGTTTGTCTAACAGTTAATACCACAATACTCAAAACGACGAAAATATTCTCGGAACCAAGCTGATGACGCCGGATAGGCAGAAACATGTCTGTAAGTAGTGTTTTTCTCTCCTTGCATTGCTTTTGCATGAGGAAGCTATTATAGTATTATTTTTTTTTGTTATTGTTTCTAGGCATTTTCTGATTCGTCCTGTTATATATATCATGGTAAGACTGTAAGAGTCTATTACATGTGCAATTTCCTAAAGCGCTCCTTGAGCACGCCATCTCGTAGCAAGGAGTCCAAAAACTGACCGAGGGTTGGCTTAGGGAGCAGAACCCAGTTTCTGTCGCTGCTTTCTAAGCGGTAGGCATGTGTTTCTTGGCACTGGAAAGCGCTAAGAAGTAAGTCATTTCGAAAGTGATATCAACTGTGGGATAAACAGCGGTAGAAGGTAATGTGAAAATACTCTCGGAAACACGGTGATGACGCCGAGTAGGCAGAAACATGTCCATGGGTAGTGTATTTTTTCTCTCCTTAACCAAACTATTTTGGCATTATTTTTTTTTGTTGTTTTCGTTTCTAAGCATTTTCTGACGTGTTCTGTTGAAAATTAGAACAAATACAAATATTAAATTAATGTTACGGTACCAAATAATAGAAGACATTCAATCTACCTTGTAATTATAGGTACTGCTAACTGCAATTATATCCAAAAATGTAAAATACCTAAAAAGATAAAATAGACGTTCCTTATGGAATTTTAAAACAACCATTCTGAGTTACCAGTCAAAACTCTCGAAGAACCAACAATTACCTAGACGATTAAGTGATTCATGATTATGCGTTGCATGAAATAAATTTTATCTAAGGTTGTAACTTCGATACTGATCATTTTATGTGGTATATAGACCATATAAATGTCCATATAACTTTGCTGAAATATGCTAATTAAACACAGTCTATTAAAATTTATTACGTGTGATCGAATTGAAGGCAGTGTAAGTTTATTAAGCTTCGTAATACATTACAATCGTTTATAAAAGATTGCGCACACCTCACAAATCGAGTATCTGTTACGGAAAAATAATCGCTTCTCTTTTCTTATTGTGGAAATTCATCTATTCAATCATAAATAGGAACATTGATACAAGTACTATAATTTATACAAGTTTAAAAATAGTGAAATCCCAAAATATACACTAATTTAAAAAGATCATCAATTATTTTTACTTTTATAACATAATTTCCTGTGTGAATTTTCTTACAAAAATCTTCACGAATATCTGGAATTATTTGGCAGATAATGCTACTATCGCAACAATTGCCATCCTTTACATACCACACTTTATATCTACAAATGTAAGCTTAGTTGAGGGTACCGAGTTACAGTTAATACTTAATTTCATCATAAAATTGTATCGTATTGATTCTCGTGTATCAGTTTTATATCTGAAAATGCATATTTCATCTTGCTGTAATAATCATGCAATAAAGTTTTTCAGGCACTTGTGAAATCAAGAACTGAGAATACGCGGTGTAGAGTATGCATTTGCTCTACGCACATAAACACGTCGCGTACATGTAACGCTCTTAAATAGAAATGTTATCACTATTTACAGATGGGTAGGATACAGGGTTACTTGAATATAATTTTATGTTATACAGCACTTGCCACCGGATACTTCCCATTTCAAAACTTTTCTCTAAGTTACTCAGGAAATGAATTATCTTGCACCCACTTACTAAATGGACACGCTATATATAAGATACTATATACTAATTGTAACTCTATTTGTTCTTTTTATTGATGAACATGTTATCTATAAAAAGTGATAAGTTTCCGAGAACATTGTATGGATATATGACTTCTTTTAATTTGAAACCAGGAGGATGATTTATTACCAAGAAGTATCATTATTATTAAGTCGTATTGATGACATGTCCAAAGAAGTGATTTTATCACTTCAACACTTTTCTCTAATTTTGCCTGATTTGATGCTCACTGCTCTAATTCAAAGATATTTGGTTCAACATACCTTTTATGCCTTCCAGAATGTGGTGCTCTTGGCAGTTTGGTAATTTATGCTATTGTTCTTAAAAATTTAAATAATTATTAAGAATGTATTTTGAGGGCCAAATATTAATCTAAATACGTTTGAAACTAATTTTGAATTTTGAAAAATAAAATTTTCCAACTTAATCCAAATGTCCTGTCAGAATTGCAAATTTTGTATGTTTTAGTAAATGAAAAATCGAATTAAATGATAATTACAAGTCCCTTTAATTCTAACGCTTTTTACAAAGTAGTTTTAATCTACTTACGGTAAGTGCTTTGTGTTTGTGCTTGTTTTAAAATTCATCTTTAAAATCCCTTTTAAGTTACTACTCCAAATCCTTTTCTTCTAAATCCTCTCTAGGCATTTGCCTTAACTGTTCGAGTTAATTTTCTTGCTTATTCTCTTCAGAGTAATTCTTGAATTACTTTTAACAGTTTTAAATGAATACAATGCTTTAACAGTTGATTGAAATTGAAATTCTACATACTTTTTTCCAAAAATATCTGTCGTTAAAGAATATGTTTCTCTATCTGTCCGCTTGTTTACTCGTTGTTCCAGGAATGCCAACTCCAACGACTTGGTACCTTTTGTAGTAGGCCTAACGACATTATTTCTGATGTTATGGATTGTTGTGAATTTAGATTGGCTAAATTCTATTTATTTGTACAAAAAATATATCTCAGATATAAATTATTGAGACATTTTCTCTGTGTATTTTACTGTAGTGTAACTTGTAGACATATAGCTTGTTCACCTAATGCGTGGGCGGAAATAATTCAGTGGAAATTTTTTTTTGTGAAAGTAAATATGAATATATTAAGCACAGATATATTTTTTATTGAAATGTGGGACAAGAACAACATTAAGTTAGATTTAATATAAATTTGTTGTTAGAAATTATTGAATTAAATCAAACAAGGGGCCAATTTTACAACAACATTTATTTATTTTAGATACGTCATATGTGTCAATTTAGCAATACTTTTTATAATTTTATATATATATATATATATATATATATATTTTGGTTATAGGTAAGGTTTTAAAATATATAATTTTAAAGTAATCTTTTCTCCCAAAATCGTGGAATAAAATAAGGAGTTGTGACTTTTTACAATTTTAAACGTGACTTAAGCCGTAAGGAATGTTTTGGAAAAATATTAGTGTTTGGTGACAAACCATGTTCAACCTGATTGACTTTCCTCAAACGAGAACTTTCGAACTCCTAAGACAAAAATGTCAGTTAGCGAGAAGAATATTGGTGTTGTACGAAGCATGATGGAAAAGGACCGGCATGTTACTCCAAGAGTAATTCAAACAAATTAAAAATTTAACGGTACGTAAGCTCGGTGCAAGTTAGATCTTCCACAATTTGACTTCACTTCGAAAAGATGACTGTGTGGCATGCTGCAGGTCTGCACTGGATTACTTTGACAGTAGATCGTTTCATTTAGTGTACAATATTACTACAGGTGAAATGTGAGTATACTGCTGTGGTCCCAAATTAAAGCAAAAGTCGGTAACCAACAAAATAATGCTAAAATAGATACCTCGTGGTATTAATGGAATTATTCATGGCAAACGCAACACAAGGAGAAAAAAAAATATAGTAATTAGTTTTAGTTACCTAGTTAGTTATAATTAGTTAATGCCACAACATTTCAAAACGACAAACTAGATATTTCTTGGCGCCCTCTAGTGCCAAGAAACGCATACTTGCCGTTTAGAGAACAGCGACATAAACCGGGTACTGTTCCTCAAATCTCGAACAGCTCTCGGACTGCTTAACCGCGAGATGGCGGCGCAAGTAGCGCTTTGGGAAACCGCACATGCGAATATTCCGACAGGCTTGCTTACCATGATGTATATAATAGAACACATCAAAAAATGCTTACAAACAATAACAAAAAAAAAATAATGCTAAAATAGCGTCCTCATGGTATTGATGGAATTATTCAAGACAAACGCAATACACAAGTAGAGAAAAAAATACACTAACCACGGACATGTTTCTGCCTACCCGACGTCATCAGCGTGGTTCCTTGTGCTGCGTTTGCCGTGAATAATTGTAATCTATTTTGGCATTATTTTTTGTTGGTTATTGTTTCTAGGCATTTTTTTATGTTCTGTCAAAAGTCAGTAGTTTGGCTCTTTGAAAATCGGCATCAGCAAGAGTTGTTCGTGAAGAAAGCCGTAATAAAAGAATGGTCGCCACATTTTTCGGAATTACAGGACATAATTCCTCTGTAGCACTGGAGGATCGTTGTACTGTTACTGCTGAAGGGTACAGCTTGGTTTCTTTGCAAATTCTTCAAAATATCTACGAAAAACGTCCAAATGGAAGGATCATCTTATATACCAAAATAATGCTTGAGCGGATCTGCTGCTCGAAGACTGAATACCTGAATGCCCAAAATATTGAAATAATGGGTCATTCACTATATAGTCAGCGTGTAAACAAAATGCTTTTCACGAATGCAAGAATGCAATTAGCTTGGAGGAGAATACTTTGAAAAATTGTAAATAGATATGTTTTATCAATAAATTGTGTATTTCTTTACTTAGGTCCTGTAGAAAGAGAACGGCCCTGGTAACATTATTAATGTATGGTGTGACTAAATCATTGGATTTTTTATACTTAACTTTGCCGTATAATGCTAAAAAAAGTATCAGTAACATTATTTCGCTTTCTTTTAGGTAACACCAGATTGATTTCTTTTATACAAATGTATTATTCAGTCGCTTCCCTGTTAACTGCATATAAACCAGTAGCAAGAGCACCACTGGTCTGCCAGTTTAACTAATCTTTAATAATAATTAAAGATTAAGTATATCTATATGTGCCGTAGTATTAACAAAAAAAAATACGCACTCATCAACCTTCCAATTCCCATTCTCTTTTATTGGGACTTAAATTAAAAAATATTAAAACTAATATAATCTGAAAGTTATAAGAAATATAAATAACAACCGCTTTATCTTTTATTACAGCTGTGAAATTCGGAAGAATGTCGAAAAAACAAAGGGAAAAAGTAGAAGATGAAGTACGGTTTCATAGGGCGCAACTTCGGGCACAAAACGACTCGGCACCTGATAGTTCCGGCTATGAACATCAAACTCCATCAAGCACTGACCAAATACCAATCGGTGGAGACTATCCAAGGTAATTTGACTATTTATGCAGGTACCTATTTGGGAATTATGTGTTACGTTTGTAATGAATTGTAAAAATATAATTATGTACTCAAAATCGATAGTAAGTTACTTTATTGTACGTTCATTTATTTTTCTTTTATTAAAGTCTTTTAGGTACGTTTAATATGTACCTTATCAGGTTTATAGCTTATGTTTTGTTTTATTGAAATAAGGTTCCTCGCTTGATCTAGCGTCGAAGTCTCCATAGCTAGACGTTGAATATAGGTGTAAATTCAATTTTGTTTATATGTTAATTCTTTGATATATCTGTTCTGAACAAAACTATGTTGTTACAAGACACTTATTACTAGAAATTATTAAAATATGACTTTTGAAAAATGTTTGTTGAGATTTAGATTTTTAAATTTGGTTTAAATGGTCTTTGTTCTATCATATTTGAGCTATTCAATTACAGAAAAAGAATTAAAAGGATTCGTTTACGATTCCCTCGGAAGTAATGGCTTATTATGTACATAGGTACTATCTAACATTCCCACACTATTGGCTTATCATAATATATTATTCTTAGTAATCTTTTTATACAACTATCATCAGGCTGGTGCATTTATGTATACTTAAAAGCTTTAAGTATACTTACTTTAACTCACCGGCATGCGAAATGACGTGGACCATTATAGCACGGTCCGTTTGCAGCTTAGAAAACGGTGGGCGATCTTTTTTATACTCATTTGTAATGTCACTGTTTTGCAATACTAATTTAGTATTTGAGGTAACCCTTTCATTTAGGAGGCTGGTGGTGACTTGAATTTAAGGGCAAGGCTTCTCTTTCCTCGTGTATTTCCGTTGTACTTGACAAAAAAATATACAAGGAAATCAAAGCGTTGTCCTTCGTGTGTGTTCGGCCACGCCGCAAGTACAGTACACCAGCCGCCGCTGCTTCCACTATAAATCGAATCAATCAAGTAAGTAATATGATCAGTATATGTGGAATGGAAGTTAAAAAACTTACGTAGCTACCATTACTCTTTTATTTGTACTCACAACAGGTATTTATAATGCATTTTAAACTGTTGTCGGTTTTGCCACTCTTTTGTTGGAAGCACAAAAACACTACTCTGGCTTGCATTTTTTCATTTAAGCCAGCATGCTATTCAATTCGTTACGCTAAAGGTCGAAAATCGATACACTTGTATCAGATCATATGTTCAAACAAAAAAGGACATTCGGATTTTCGCTATAGTTTTGTTGTAATACTTAACTGCGCGATAATATGGATCTTCCTCATAAAGCAACGTCTTCTAGCATGTCTGATGCTCATGGCGGACAAAATCGTTTTATGATTTCTATGAAAGGATAACATTTCGTAGAGGTACAATGACCACAACGGAAGTATATCCAATTGTCTAAATATTAGGCGACATGATTCGCGCGAAGATACATTTCTGAGTTAGAAACAAATCCTTCACTGCTGTTGCATATCTATTTGTTTAAGGAACGGAATACCGATCACATCCCTTAAACTTCGTATGACGTCGAAGAGAGTTTATTTTCTAATGATGCACAGTATCCGGTAAACTCAGGCTATGGTCGGTGATCAATCACTTACAGAGTAGTATCACGTGATTGTGCTGATAATCTATAATGTAGGAGGCCAGTCTTGCTACCGTTCAGCGAAAGGCCACAATTCCTGCGCCAATTGTCCATTTGACTTATTATATAATTTGTGGTTGTTATTATCGTTAACAAATTGATATACCGCGCATTTTCGCATGGAGAGATTTAAATCGTTAACATACATTAAAATAAGACTGGAAACAAGCACCGAGCCTTATGTCACACCACAAGTCAATTCTACCGGTACCGTATAATGCAGCTGTGGGACGCAATCTTTCTCGCCTGCAACCGCGACATACGCGAAAAAAAGAGCAAAAAATGTCATACGCGATTCCTATGACTCCCAATCTATGCAGTGTATCCAACAAAAAGGGAATGATCAATAGTGTTGAAGGCTCGCTACAAATCAAAGAAGTCCCCAGCAACGGTCTTGCCGAGATCCAGCTGGGAGTGGATGTGGCGAAGTAGTAGATTTACCGCTTACAAAACCGAACGGATTGGTTGAAAGTATATTCATACTTTGCAAGTAGTTAGCTAATCGTTTATTTAATATTTTTTCGATAATTTTTGAAAATACAGATGGTAGCGAAATCAGCTCGGTAAGGCTACCTTTCTTATATATTACCATTGTCTTGGTCGTTTTTAGGCGTTGTAGATAAATCCCTCGTTCCAAGCAATCGTTAATAATATATACCAAAGGTTCGATAAGTGAGGTTTTAACATGTCTTAATACTACTTATAATGTCTAATACTTCGTCGTCATCCGTTGGGGAACACACAGATTAGAATCGTTACCCGATGTAGGAACACGTAGGGTCATTAGTTACCCTACGTGTTCCTTTCAGAATTTCAGAAAGTTGGCGTCAGAATACAAAACGTGTCCCTCCGGTTTCGCACTTTATTTTCAATAGTTGATAGGAATGATCGAACAAGCACGAGGATCCAACTTTGCAGGAATGTATGCGTTATTACTGGTAAATAGTTATAATAGTTTGGGGGTGCTGGGTAATACACATAGGGTCGCTCATACGAGGCTAAAAATCAAAGGAAGCAAATATATTCACTAAGTGACAAACATTTATCCTCTGGTTTAATGTTAATATTAAAGACCCTTGAAAATATCATCCAAATTTCCGGAGGGTGACCCATGTACGCATATCAGAAATAGATTAATGTTGCAATGCTCAGTTGATGCGCAAGTATACTCAAAATTTTTCGCGAGCTGATATAGAAGTATTGTATGGATATTAGAGCCGGAGTTAACCAGATCCATTATCCGAAACCTCGGATTCGGATCCGTTATCCGTAACATCGGATCCGAATTCGCTATGCTCGGATTTTAGAAACTATTGCACTTTTTCTCCATATAGCGCAAATTCGATGTTTTCTTTATTCGACACTTTCTATATTACAAATTAATAACGGATCCGAGTTGCAAATCTCATACTTAGATACTTTGCTTAGTAAATCAGAGTATAATCAATATAGAGAATAAAAAAAAAAGCGAAAAATCAACTTCAGCACGTAATGTGAAAAATGCTATCGACGTATCAATACAAACCAATCGTTTCCATGATAGCCAATAGCCAGATAAATAACCCGGTTATGCAACTTTATTATATAAAATGCATATGACACTTTATCTGAATGTAAACAGAATGCTCATAGTGCGACAGCTTCCAATTACTTAATGAAGGTGCACGTAGAAAACAGGGATTCAATAAAAGAAATTAAACGATTTTTTTTAGTTTACCTAAATCAGGGTTAACCTGAACGAATCATTAATAACATTATAAGAACAAAGACTAAAATACGGTAGTTAAACCATTTCTATTCAAAACAATATTTGCAATATTTGAAAACTTAACGGTGCTAAGTGTATGGAGGCTTCTTAGGTATTTAGTAATTCCTACACCAACAATATTATGGATAATAACATTGAGCATTTGAATTTCAGTGGCGAAGATTCTAGTAGTGGAAGAAAAATTGTGTATGTATTGGGCAATATTTGACAATATATTTTGTGTATGTGCTCAATTTGTTAGTTCTTATACTTTGTGTAAATGAAGGATGTGTTACGTTGTATTGGTGAATTTTTACTCATAATTTTACGTATGACTATACAATGTGAGTTGTAAATTATTTTGTTTTTGTTAAAATTCTATTGAGTTAAGTATTTGTCACGTGCATTATTTTGAAAAGAATTGCTAAGCAAAAACGACAACGGACTTAAACGTTGACGTTCAGAAAAGTTACCTACTCACCAATTTTAACAAAAACAAACCTAGTGGATTATGCATGCTTAAAGTTGGTATCTGTTGTTTCCAATTTATTTTGTATTAAAAGTAGAAATTTGTGCAAATGTCAATGTTTTATTACGATTACGTTTAGTAGATATTATTCATTGCAAGCGAGATATTTTTACCTATTTTAGGTACATTCGTCCAAGATATAACTACTTCAACTGATAAGTAATTGATAATTCTGCTATTCACACTTTAAGACGTTGATTATCGCATGTTATTGCTAGCAGTAAGCGTCTCATTCTAAGAAGTGTTGTATACATACATACATACATATATGGCAAGAGCTATAATAGAATCTTCATCTATATACGCCATTGTACATACGTACAAAGTAGTACTTTATAAAACTATGAATTCGTTACATATTTGTATGAAACGCAGACTAGTAATATGTTACACACTGTAGGACAGTTATTGTTCAGATTAATTGAGAAAGATACTGTACGTTTGAATAGTCTTCGCCGCTGTTGTTAGCTAGTTGCAAGGACTTGTTCAATCCCTTTGTGAAAAAATTAATTGAAATTATAAATAAATGTTTGCTTTATATGCGGTTCTTTCTATTATATATTATCATAGATTTTATATTCTTCGATGTCATTAAAGTAGTAACATACATCAAGTTCGTTTTCTTTATCTGAGGACGAAATACATTGTTGCAGATGTACGAACGGATGTGAAAATCTTAATTTTAGCCAAATTCTCGGTTACTGTACGTTAATCTAGGAGAACTTTCACACTTTGCTGTTATTGTGCTAAGTGTGTGCTAAGAAAAAAAAATGCCGAAGTTACTTGAATGCGTAACCCTCGTCTGACTCAAAAATCAATTGTTTTCATTCTTTCAAGGACGAATGTTGCAACACAATCAACTCCATCCACCATTGGTATTGTTGCACATTTTTGGTTACATTGAAGCGAAGAAATTTATTTAAGACCATATTTTCCTCCAATGTTGAAAATGAATTGAAGTTATAACTTGGTAAAAATTTTAGATTTCAAGTTCGTAGTTGCGGCAACTGTGACATATTCGTCAATTTCTTAGTGCAATCCTCGCGTATACATTATCTTTATTGTCGGAACTACCATCTTAAATGGCCCGTGGGATTCAATCCTGAACTGAATTAATCTCCAATTAAAATGTAACAGGTAATTAAATTAATTACCGTTTATATATAGGTATATTCTAATGTTTAAATAACCAATTAAAATTAAAATAGCAGTTAATTTAATCCATGATTAATGTTGCTTAATCCTGATTACTGGCAATAGAAAAGTCGATTATGCAGAGATTAACGCGCTAAACCGGGGGTAGATATACTATATGTTGCTTAGAGAAATAGCTGGAGCGCACACACATACACACATTCAAAAAATAGATAAACTTTATTACGTTTTAGTATGTGATACACGCTACAGTATATTTTTGTAGCTCTTATTAAAAAATCTGGCTACCCTTAAATAATGAAATGTATAATAAATTATATTAAAAGGTGTTCCTTGTAGCTGGTAATATCTAGTTTGTTTTTTGAGTGTGCAATGGAACAGTGGGGAAGATAATAAATCGAGTGCTCTAATATAATTTGCACCTAGGTCTCTGGTATAATATGACGTATTTTTACTTAAAATTTCGCAAAGCTGAATCGAATACTTGAAAAATGTCAACACAAAAACAATAATTTACTTTTGAATTTAATCATTCAATAAATTCAATAAAAATGGTAAAGTCCTGAAATATTTCTCTTTTTCTATGGATCAATGTATTAACCCTGCTGTTCTCCTCGACCATACTACACACTTGTACCCCTTCGGGTCACAGGGACCCGATCCTCTGAAATACGAAATCAGACCAAAGTAACGGCAAGTTTTATGCATTATTCACCTTATTTACTACTACAATGATTTATACATTTAAAAATTAACAAACTAGAACAATAACAACAAATGTTATAATATATGACAGTTTATTTCTTGCAATTAGGATTAGGAATATACAAAACTATAAAATTTATAACTAGCAAAACACAAAGTCATAAAATATTGAGTGAAAAAAATAAAAAAAATTTACTAAATCATGATTTCAATTTCGGGTCAAATAGACCCAAGGAGAACAGCAGGGTTAAGTTATTAAAAGAAAAAGTATTACATTGTTATGTACCCAAAATATTTTAAAAATAGACAGGCAGAGTTCTCTGTTATAAAATGAGTAAACTATAGCATTCCCGGGATAACCCAGGAAACTATTTATAACTATCAATTTATTAACAATTTATTAAGTTGAAGCAATAAAATGCAAAGTGTTAATTATTTGATTACTGTTTTAATAAATTGCTTAATTGTTAATTCCATAATTACGTATCTAATCCAAAATATAAGAAATAATGGTCAAATAAGTATATCTTTTAATCTGAGCAGATAGGCAACCAATCATATTACTATACGTTTTGATGGTGTAGTGCTATAGGCATTATTAGTGCAACTTTATGCGTTTTTTAATTTTTTTTTGTATTAAATAATATGACCTTGAAGTAAAAATGCTATGTTAAGAATGACGAGCCTGTGCGATATTTAAATTTACAAAAAATATACGTACGTTTGTAATTTTAGTCTGCAGCAAACATTTTTAGGGCATTCTTTTAATTTTATATTAAATTAAATTAAATTAAACATATCGCAATAAAAAGTTTGAACTAATACATACTTGTCCTCAATATTACAGGAACAGATCTATTTGTTACTATTTTTTCAGTCGCTAAGCTGTTTGTTTTGCATACAGTCATAGTATCTGATTTATTGTAGTTAGTTTTTCTTTTAAATAAATTTCGTATAAATTGATTAATTCATGTAATAATCGATGTGTTTGATAATGTTACTTCTTCTATGGTAGAATATAGCTGAATGTATAATTTGTGGCTCGACTTTAAGTAAATATTATTGTGTTCAGTAATAGATTCATTTTTACAATTAAGATCGTTTCGATGAAAATAACATCAGCTTTTTCTGAAATGGCATAACGCAGTGGTTTGTCTTTGCAGGTTCGTAAACAGCTGTGACGTAGGAGCGAATTATCCTCATCATTTCTCGACGCAAATTTCTTATCCAATATCATACGACGCTAATAATATCTCGACGGAGATCGTGGACAGCACCACAACCTACGACTTGCCTAGGTCTGGAGGGATCGATCCTTTAGAAGGATGCTATATGCAGAACGTTGTTACAACAGGTAGTTTTCGTACAAATAATAATTTATCGCTATTACTGCCAATTTATTTTAACCAATTTAAACTAATATCATTAACGTTTGTCGAAATAACAATATTCTCCTGATAAAATTAAGGATATATGCAGTAAAGGAAATAATAAACAAAGCTGTTCGGGTTCATTGTTTACAAACAATAAGCAAGGTATTTTCTATCGAAAATTTGTCTTAGTTTACTGTGTTTATGCTCGAATTGATCATCGGCAGATGCGTGTTTTTGCTTTTTCATTAATAATTATTCTTCCTGTTTAGGTACTTTAAATACATGTGTGTTATGTTCCATAAAAGCTTAAGAAAATACTTTCAAATAATATTCCGTATTATATTAGCGGTAACAAACAACTATTATTGGGTTTTATAAGTTTGTTATATGCAGCTTTAGAAGTTTTATTTACTATGCACGGTCTACAGTTTCTCATTGTAAATAATTTAAGCACTAACAACTACCATAAAGTTCGTGCATAATAAAAGCACATAACATATCAGAAAGCTTCTAAAACAACCCAACGTAGAAAATAAAACTGGTTCAACTTTAAATTATGTGATTAATAAAATTTACAAATACTGTGTGAATCTTACAAAAAAACAGGGGAAAATAATAAATTCGATATAAATGAAATACAGTAAAAATTGATTATCGAAAGCTCTTCATCGTCTAGATTAAGGAATTACAGAATCGAAGGAATGACGCACAGTGAAGCATTTGATCGATATAGGCGACGAAGAAAAATCGGTTTTGTGAAACTCAATCCACCCAGAAAAAAATACGAAACGAACAAAAGTCTGTCTAATCTTCATATTTCCCCACAACGTTAAATCCGTACGATAAGTTATAGCAAAGATTCACGATGACGGTTCCCGACTATAGATGTCGAACTGGGAAATGCGTAACTTTGTTTAAGTAATAATTTATTTTAATATATAATATTATATTTTATGATTAACGTAATACAGTAAATATTAAAATTCCGAATATGTTCAACTAAACATCCGAATAGTGGCGTACGTTTCCATTGGCGTTTGCTTGAGCCTTGTTCGCAGTGATGAAAAAATGTTCGTATACACTACCGTTCATATATTTGGGGACGATTAAAAAATACAGTTTTTTTTTAATTCGAATAAAAACAAAAAGTCATTTGTAATTTAATTGACTTCTTTCTGTACATTGAGTATACTATACAAAACTAAAAATATTCCAAAAAGAAATGTTGTACTAATCATAATTAGGTCTATACGGATTTTTCGTCTATATGTCCACCCTTTGACTCAATTACTGCGGTACATATTCGTGGCATTCTTGGAATTAAAGATTTCAAAAATGTTGCTGGAATCTCGGTCCATGCTTGGTGGAGCTTTCTCCATAAATTTTGTGAACTAGTCACTCCTTTTTGGCGAATCCTTCTGTCCAGTTCATCCCGTATTAATTCGATAGGCGGCAGGTCAGGAGACTGAGGTGCCCAAATCATTCTTTTTAAACGATCTTCTTCTTCCAGAGATGCTAGATAGTTTCTGCATATACGAAAAGAATGCTTAGGGTCGTTATCCTCTTGAAACGTAAAGTTTCGACCCCGTAATCATTCACCACTTGGCACACCATTCTCTTGTAATATTTTGAGATAGCCCTCTTTACGAAGTATTCCCTGTATTCTTACTAAATCACTTACAGCTGTTCCCGCAAAACACCCCCAAACCATTACGTTACCTCCACTGTGCTTCACTGTAGGTAACTAACTTTTTCACTAACCTGTTGCCTAACAAACGTCCTCCGTTTGGAGCCAAATGTTTCAAATTTGGACTCATCTGTCCACAGCACGTTGCACCACTGTTCGAATGTCCAGTGTCTGTGTTCTTGTGCCCACTGTAATCTTTTTCTTTTATTTTGAACTTTCAAAAGCGGTTTTCTGGCAGCTACTCGTCCCTTTAAGCCTGCCGCAATTAATCTTCGTTTCACGGTCGAATGCGAAATAGGATTTCTTCGTGAAATATTGACTTGCTGCGTTATTTCCGGAGCCGTTAGGAATCTGTTTCTTTTTGAAACAAGAACCATGAACTGATCCTCACCAGCTGTTGTCTTCTTTTTGCGTCCAGAACGTTTCTTATCAGCCAAAGAACCCGTTTCTGGCACTCGTTTTAATGTTGTAAATACACCATTATTCGATATTTTTAATTTTTTCGCAATAACTGCCATTGAGTATCTTTCATTACGTAAAGTAATAATAGCAGAACGCGTTTCGATGGAAATTTCTTTTCGTTTTGCCATTTCAGCACCACCCGTTTATTACGACAGTTAAATTTAAACGAAAATACTATCAAGATCGATTTTATTTTAAATACAAGACGATATCTGTTTTGCTTGTTGTACTAAGTGTTCTATGAATCTCACATTCTTCCTTTGTGGAAATATTCGACAATATTTTCAAGTTTACGTTTATAACCCCATAAAAGGGATTAAGAGGAATTTTGCCTGAGGCTGCGGTAGAATATAAATGCGTTATAAATTTGACGGGATAGGAGAGAATACTGTTGTAAATTATGTTCATACATATAGAAATGTATACTCTTTCATATAAAACACAATTGATTGTCAATATTTCAATTTTGCTTATTTTTCGGAGTTTTTCTTAGTCGCCCCAAATATATGAACCGTAGTGTATATCGAAAACGACTGTTTGACATGTAATGATGTAATGCCTGCATAATTGCAAGAGTCTTTCAACCACGTTCCTTATTGAGTCAAAACCGGCCGTGGAAACCATAGCTGATTCGCTATCAGTTACAAGTATTAACACTTGAAATGCCGAAATTTTGTGTAACTAGTACCACCTTTTAATGGTTTTACCAGTACCCGATTGAGGTTTTATACTGGCTGTTAATAGCGGTATAAGAATTTTGATTGCGCTTTTTCCATTAGTGGTTCGTGCTATTGACATGTTTTTCGCTTTGTAATCGTTAAATTCCTACTGCACATCAAACCTCTGACACGACATTCCGCTGTATTTGAAATCTAGATATTTACAAAATTAACGGACATTTTATTAATTTATTATAAATATAAATATAAAATATAAAAATATAAATTTGAACAAATTATTTCTTTATATTTGCTACTAAAATACGGTAACGTCGAACAATCTTAAATGATATTTGCAGACTGACATTCTTTAGGCGATTGATAAATTTCTCTCCTCTCAGGTATGTGCATAATAAATGAATATCACCTGCAGCTCTACACGTCCATGGTCTGGCACCGGCTTTGTGAACTTTATTTATAACTTAACAATTTGTTGTGTTCTAAAAGAAGATGAGATATCAGAAAGTTTCTCAAAAGGTGGCATCCTTTAAGCCCAGAATACACCATTATAAAAATAGATGTAAATATACATGAATAATTGAAATTCAATTTTTCAAAATACACGTTTATAGCAAAATAATAAATAATTTAACATATTTATTAAAAATTTTGTAAACTTGGACTTAACGTAATCTAGCTCGGGGGTACTAATTTGTGATTGTAAAATTCAAGGATAAGAAAGGAAAATAATTTAATTGTTGATATATAGTATAATAATGTAATAAAGAGAAATAACTTTCCTTACACCCATTGTATATGTATTTACTAGATTTTTGTTGATTACTAGGTATTTTGGCTAATAGAAAATAGCGCTAAGATTGCCCCTGCAGCTTCGATGTTTCTAAATTTCAAAACGCCCACGTTTTGTGGTAGTTTGTGCCATAAACTACCTTTAGTAGTTTTGCTCTGATTTGTACCATAGCAATTACGTTTTTGGATCGTACCGTTTTCGAGATATATAAATAACCAACTCACCAGTTTATTGACTTTTGAAAATTTGGTAATGGCAACGTTTTGTGCTCGTACCGTTTTCGAGATATTTGACATTGATTGGTACCTTATTCAATAGCCACCGTACGAATTTGTTGGTTTTTAAAGATTTGATAACGACAACGTTTTGTGTTACTTTAGTTTCATTTAAAAGTCGCCGCCAAATATTGGTCTAGTAACCCCAATTCCCATATTTCCTATTTCTCGATTCTCTTAGAAAGGAGATAAGCATAAAATAAAATCTCCTTGTTCGTGGGATTTAAACAGTGGAAAGAAAATATGGTCTGGGTATTTCACAAATCCCTAGTAAAGTAAATTGGTTACTTTATCAAAGACTTGTGACCATATTTTCTTTCTAGTGTTTAAAATCTTTATGGCGCGAATCATCACAAAACGTACGCGTTTTAATCTACCAATCTCAAAAATCAAAATATCTATAAAATACCAGAAATGCACGAAAACGATCTTCGACTTTAAGGTGCGTTTTCGTTAAATATTTACATGGAGTCGAAGATGTGAAAATTATTCGGGAAACTTGTTGTAGTGCACGCTGCAAAGGGTGCACTACAACAATTATTCGAAAAGTATATGTAATTTATATTGGTGTATTACCGCTTTAGGACACTTTGCGGCCAAATACGATAATAGCTTTCTGTGTATCTTGAAACCCAGGCTTCCAGTAAATGCCGATTTTGTTTCTTTAAAAGAAAATAATTCACCAAAACCGTTTTGTATGTTAATATTACTATCTGTGTACTTCAATTATTCGACACTGTATTAATCGGCGGTGAACACCGATAATCAACATTTTACTGTAAGTACTATACGAGGTTTTGTGACCATTTATAAATTCCGTTCTAGGTATATCGCTTTTTAGAACTAACCAGTAAGAAAAAGTAATGACTATTTAGACAAAGTAGAAAAGCGAAGCTAGAGTATAAATGTTATAAGGCGTACACATATGTATGTTATTATGACATAATCTGCACAGTGAGCTGATATTGGTCCGGACGAATTCATTATATTCGTTACAAGCACGGATAAAATCTTCAGTTAGAGGCGCCACAAACCCAACACTCATAACTTCATATTATTTTTGTTTATATACAGATTAAAAAAAGGGAATAGAAACCAATAGCAGCTGGGGCGCAGACAAGGCTTCTATAGCCTTGTGTATTTCCATTGAGTAGTTGACAGAAAGTACACGAGGAAATCCCAGGGTTGTCCGCTGTCCTATTTGCGTCACCACCAACCACTACTAAAAACTGGTGATGTATGTATAGGGGCTCCACTCTATTGCAGTTTTAAAAGAAAACCAATAAATAAATGAAATAGATACTGTTTAATTTACTTTTGCATAGTTCTTGTAGAACTACTTTCAAGGCGCGTGGTTTATTGACTGTCACTTCGTTCTATATTTACAAACATTCAATTTATATAGATGGAAGATGAAAGATTTTTATAGAGAATCACCTTTCTTTGCGGGTACATATTTGTCTTGATATTAAAAGTACCAGAACCTTAAATGAATTTAAAAATAAGTTAAAAGCTATATTAATTGAGGGCTGTTTTTACGTATTTGAACGAGTTTAATATACAGTGGCGGCCATATAAATAGCACAGGTAAACTGATATGGATGAATTGATAGAATAGAATTGATGATCTCTGATTGATGGGTCGTCGCACATACATTTTTCCGTCAGACCCAAGTCGGTTGTATTTGCTCTCATCTGTCCAAAGTGCAGATTTCGGTTTTTATTTGATACGAGTGGTTTTCGTACTGCGATATACCCATGTAAGTTAAATTCCTTCAGCCGGCGTCGTATTGTTCTTCTTGATATATCAATATCAAATTGTTTATTAAATTCGGTTTTTATTTGTGTAGCTGTGCGAAAAGGATATTCTTGACTTAATCGACGAATAAGGTTGTTTTACGAGGCCTAATCTTCTGTTTCTTGTTTTCTAAAGTTTTTTCTGTCTGAATATGCTTTATCGCATTTTGTATTAATTTACGTGAACAACTTAATGTTCGTGATATTTCTGAAATTGATATGCCCTTCTCTTTCATGGTGCAAATTAACTCTCTTTTCTCTGGTGTGCAATGTATTCCTCGTCCCATTATACTAACATCTAAATTTTTGTTATTAATAACACGTTAATTTTAAAAGTGGTAAGTACACCATTTTTTTGGTACAAAATAACTTGAACCGTAACACTATAATAAGATTCCGCTACAGAACCGACAACTGTGCTATTTATGTGCCTGCTAGAAAAGTGAAACTAATTTTTTTTTTTCATTGAAGGCCGAATTATTGTTCTAGAATACGTAGCTAGGGGAAGTACACACAACCTTCTCGGGGACTTTCACGCTAGTAAAATAATAAATAATAATTTAATAAAAATAAATATAATAAATATAATAAAATAAAAAAAATGAATAATAAATTAATAAAAATTTAAACGGCAACCGCTTGAGCGTTTAATTCAAATGAAATTTGATGCCTGTGCTATTTATGTGGTCGCCACTGTATTTGTAACAGTAACTTTTTTCGTTTTCGGTCGGATCTGCTTCGCCAAGTAATGGAAGTGGAAATATCAGGAATTTTACGATATTCTTTTTCTTGTGCGGATATACGTTTATTGTTTGTTATCTACATATTTATCACTATTATGACTTCTTTGACTTGTCCTATTTGAACGTGGTTGCACGTAGGATCAAATAAATTATTATTATCTACAATTCTCATGGTATTGATGGAACAATTCACGGCAAAAGCAATTTGAGGAGAAAAAGCACCAGCCAACAGAAATGTTTCTGCATTCCTGACGTCGTCAGCGTTGCTCTGAGTGCTTCTTTACCTCACATCGCTGTTTGCGCCCCGACCTACATAACTACCGTACGAAATAGCAAACTACCATACTAGCATTACTTTAGTCATACACAGCTATACATACATCTAAAACGAAAGTTGACGTGTTTATATAATATCACCATTATTAATTTATGTTACTATGTCGAATAATGCTAACTGACGAAGGTGATGTCATCATGCGACTCGATGACGTATGTGTACTTAGTATAGCATTTATACTCTATTTTCTGCGAAGTGATTCTATATCATCATAATATGTATATCTCTGTTTAGAAAATGGAATATAAAATCACACGTGTGATTGTAATTCGTTCAGAAACATGCTCATCTACTAACACTACTACACCTATTTGTTTAAACGAACGCATGCTTAAAATTTATACCTCAAGTAAATATGCTTGTGAAAGTAATAATTAAATCGATAAATTTGATTAAATATAACGCTATTACTTAATTCATTACATTACTTATAGTTACTTGTTATTCTCGCTTGCGTGTTGCATTGTTGGCTACTTTTTCACTTAGTGCGTTTTCTAAATAATATTTGTATCTATAGGCAATAATAAATAAATGGTAATGGTTTCATTTTTAAGATGTACATTACATATTGTAATGAATTAATTTGATTGCTTAAAATATATGGAAGTACTACACATAATTTATATTTCCGTCAATCTTTTAATCATGGTATCCCATAACTAAAGTCTAACTTAATGACGATGTAAATCTCAAAACCAGTATTTAAAAAAATCCTTATCAAATAACATACAACAAATATCTTTAAATCATTTTTGTTGTATTAATAATTGGACACTCAAGCCGAAAAGCAAGCTGGACCTTCGCTTGCTTTTCTATAATGGAATTTCTATCCTGGAATACTTAAGCTATCTTAATATAGCTTAAGTATTCCAGGAGACTGTTACTTCAATTTTACTGCATGCCAACCATTTGATATTTAGAATAGTAAATATCATAAGCCAAGTAACAGAGTAGAAGGTATCCTGTACAAAATGCACAGTACCAAGATGATAAAAAATTGCATTTTAAAATAATCAAGTTAAAGCTAACAAGACCATGAGCTATTGTAGAAATGTCTTTCGGGTGATGTCGCGTAGTTAATATTTTACTTGACGTTTCGCTGATCACGCTGTCAGCTTCTTCAGAAGATTTCTAAAGACTGGTGTTGTTGTCTCTTGCTCCTCCTTATATATCCCATTTCTGTTCCGCTTTGCTGATCCATAACCGTTCCGTTCTGCTGAATCGCGTCGTTCGTTGTATGACGACTGTATAGCGAGGGACAAGAGACAACAACACCAGTCTTTAGAAATCTTCTGAAGAAGCTGACAGCATGGTCAGCGAAACGTCAAGTAAAATATTAACTATGCGACAAGACCCGAAAGACATTTCTACTATGGATTAGGGTCGTGAAAGCCTACACTCAACCATGAGCTATTATAATAATCTGTCAGTTTTACAGTGATTTGTTTTACAATTAACCGCACTCACAATCAGACAAGAAGTAGATAATAGCAGGTATAAGAAATATAATACCTTCTGATATAATATATTATGCCTATATACAGAGTGTTTCAAAAGGAAAGAGAAATATATTCAGAGGGTAGGTCAGAACGTCAAAATAAATAAAATAAACGAGTATGTTTAAGTCCGATTTGTAATTATTACGGAAATATGTAATGCAACAAATATATAACGGAAATATATAATGCAAAAGACTTCTGGGGTTATGACAAGTTTCAAAGGATATATACCCCGTTGGACACTAAAAAAAAAACTTGGATGCATCTTGCTCCTTTATTATTATTTTTGTTATTTCTTATGATAGTTGCAGCATTAAAAATTAGAGCCGTAGATATCCAAAGAAATTAAGATCCGGATACCCGGATCAAAATTTGTACGAATATCCGGATCCATTATTCGATTTTCGGATCAGAATTCACTTTCCAATTCTCGGATCCGAATCCACTATCCGATTCTCGGATCCGAATCCACTGTCCGGTCTTCGGATCCGGGTACGTTATTATTTTGTAACATAGAAAATGTTTAACATTGAATTTGTATTATATGGAGAGAAAGTGCAATGCAGCAAATGCAGTTTTTGCAGCCGTGCATTCAGAATAATACTGGGTTTCCATACGCCAAAATCAAAGCTACTTTGCATACGCGATTGATTATTATAGCTATATTGTTTGATAATTAGTCGACCTATTGCTCGAAAAAGTTTTGACGACGCTGGATCTACGTTATTGGATAATGCATTCGATCGGATAAAGAATCCGAATTGATAGCCGATCCGGATCCGAGTTATCGGATAATGGATCCAGATCCGAACTTTCGGATAACGTTGTTGCGTAAATTAAAGGCTCTGCACCATCACATGCTACCGTTAAACGTTGCTCAACATTTTTAAGTAACGTTCAAAATATGTGTGTTTGTTCTGAGAAACACTAACTTTAATGAAATTCAAGAACTTGTATAATGCTTTGATTCGATTATTTTAAAATGTTATTCTATAATAAAAAAAATACACTGTACGATCGTTTCTTTGTAGTTCATAAACATGTTACTATGGCAATTTAACAATATTTATCATAAATATGTTTTTATGGCTGAAGTAACTAAGACTTTAGGCTGAGATTAATCCCTGCTGCAAACTAGGATGGCATTATTCTAATGTGCTCCCCCCGCAATAACGTCACTTCTATACAAAATAATAATTTTCATGGCAAAAATGTTTCACACCTTAAAAGTCATGACTACTCGATTCTCCATTTTTATTAATTAATGTCCGCCAATAGGTACCTTCTAATTTAACAATTTGTGGTAACAGGAAGCACTAACACAAACAATGGCGGAGGCGGCGGCGGTGGTGGTGGCGGTGGTGGAGGTGGCGGCGGTGGTGGCGGCGGAGGTGGTGGTGGGGCAAAACAATCGCTATCGATATCGGATAATCGTTCATTCAAAAGGGTGACGCAAATAACTTCAAATACGAGCCTATCAGGCGGTACGACCGTTGTCTCGGTCAAACAAGAAGGTGCAGTGGATAATCTAGTACCTAGTTATGTAGATAGCACTACCTTTGTTAACTCACCCACTGTACCACAAACTAACATAAGACAACAAAATTGTTCACAAAGCGTCCAACAAAGGAATGTCGATGAATGCGAACAAGTAACATTACCTAGTAAGTGGTCTCCATCACATTTGTTATGCTCGTTCATGTACGCTTCATGCTATTCTCGTTTCTCTATGTATTGTTTTTGTGTTTGTCGGTGTTCGTGTTACTGTAGAAAGAACTAAAAATATATGTCCGAAATCTTTTTCAAATGCTTTACTGCAATAAATGCTTGGAGAGAGGGAGCAGAAGTGTATACTCCGTGTTGCCAAAAAGGTGTCACAAAAGGAGAAGCTTTGGCATCATGGGATTTATGGAAAAATATTCCTTTAAATCTCGTAAATAATATTCGATATTTCAGATTCATTTTTAAACACTTTCAACAATACTAATAGAAATTTCCAAAAATTGTGAAAGTATTCTGAGTAAGATTTATCTGAAAAGTTTAATATTATTTGTGAATGTTAAAACAAACAAAAACTTTTAGAAAGTTCAGAAATACTACAATAATGAACGCATTTGGAATAAAGCATACGCAAAGCTGTGTAGTGCCAAGTAGATGAAGAAATTTGGCTGTTTTTTTTTTGTTTTAGGGTTTCTTTTTCAGCATAATTTTTTACTGAAACAGAGAAGCTTAAATTTCTCAACATTGACACTGTTATGAAAAACTGCACAGAATTGTCTAAACAGTTATCGAAGTTTAGACTCAGCCAATGGTATACCTGTGCAATAAAATAACAGGCTAGTTTTTGATGCAAGAAAAAGGTTCGTAGCGTAGCATTATTTTAAAACAGCGATAGAAAGTTAGGATTCTGATTTAGATTGGCTGTACGTCTTTAAAGTAATGATTTTATTGTCATTGGTCCCACAATAAAGAAAACATTAATTAAAAAAATACGTACAGCAGTTCAAAACTATAAATGTAGACGGAATGTGCTAGGTTAGTGAAGTAAACGAAAACTGCAAATGAGACTAATTGGCGAAATAGAAAAGAAAATGGAGGTGTTAAACGAAAAACTACTGAAAAAACAGACAAATTGTAAAGCTGCGAAAATAGATTTACAACATCTAGTAGCATTACCTATTTAAACCCCAATTTTAGTAGTTTTATAGTAAGGAGACGTCTGTGAGAAAACCATCCCTACGCTAGAACAGCCAGGAAGATTGTTAAGGTTAAGACTCATCAGAGCAAACCTAGATTTTGTGAAAGAGCGCATCACATTAATGGAAGAATATTCTCTGGAATGATGAGTCCAGAATTACTCTGTATAATAACAATTGTGATGGACAGTTTGTACTGCTACCTTCAAACACGGCACTTCCTCTATAATTTATTAAAAAAAACTGTTAAACACGGAGATTCGAGTATATGAACCAATTGTTTTTTGTATTGTCTGGAATTCCTGAGATTATGACTTAAGGCACAAAACTTACGGAGAAAATGGTTAAAATTCGTTTAAGGAAAACAAGGTCTTGACCGGTTCAATCGTAAGATATCAACCTGATAGAGAACTTAACAAGGCTGTAAATATAAAAAAAAACGTACAAATATGGGAAATAATGCGCTCAGCTTGGATACTTATTCCATAGAAGAGATATCAATGACTAATTGATAGTTAATAACAAGCCCGTCAATGTGATTATTAAAAATAAGCGTCGCGAAATCAAGCATCAATGTTTGAAATATTAGAAGTATTAATTTATTATAGTTGCAGAAGAATTTACCTTACTTTCTATCATTATCGATATTTTTACGCACAGACATCGTGTGTCATATAATAAATTGTCTAAAATAAAGCGTTAGTTTAATAAAAAAAATGCGGTTTGTTACTTGTTGATAATCTTTTGGTGTCTACGTTTGCCATAATAATAAAGTCAGAACCGTGTCAGCATTCTACCTCGGTATAACTTATTAATGCACATTTGTAGCGACACCTATTTTTATGCATACTTAGGTCTACAGAACTTAATCACGGCAACGAATTTAAGGAAAACTGACATAGCAAACATTTGATCTATTAAGAAACAATCAGTTTTAAATAAGAGCAAATTGAATTTTCCTCAAAAAAGTACATTTTCTGCTAAAACAAGCCAGTATAATAATAACATCTCAAGAACGGGCATCCCACACCGTAAATCCCTTGAATCAGCATTCCTTTATTCATACCTCTCTTCGGTTGCTTTTGAAAGGTATAGTAGTGGGAGACCTTCAATCCATTTTCTTTGCATTAACTTAATTTGGTTTTTCCTGATGCGCATTTCGTTTTCAGCTACTATATCTAACCTCTGATGGCTTTTCTACTTGAAAGCTTTCTTAATACGTACATACTTTTCCTTAAGAAATTAAGTTTGTATGTGTATTTATATTTATTTCTTGCAGCAGTTAATGAGAACTCCCCGCCAAGAAGAATAAATAATGTAAAACAAATACGATATATAGAACGTTTTATATTATTGGAACTATTTTAAAATTATCAACAAACCGTTACAAGTAAATGAAATATTTTTCCCAAAAACATTCTATTTTGAATTTAAGTAGTGTTACAACCCCGCATTTGGTTCCTTTGCGTTATGCTACAAATACAGGTGTGTTAGCAAAGTTCCATAACCAAGTTGGTATTAAACTATTTGCGAAACCATTAAAAGAAAATTTTTGATTGAAATTCAGTAAAGATGTAATTTTTCTTTAACACTATCGATAGAACGTAGTAGATAAGTGATATCAGCGAAGGTGCTAGAAATTTTTAAGTTAACCACGCACCGAGCTGTACGCCGTTTTCAGTCTGACAGTAAAATCTTTAAACTCCCCAATCTATTTATAACGTGCCTATTGTCCTATTTGCTAGTTTGGTGTTTGAATTCATCTAATGGTTTATTAGCTCAACCATGTCCATGTCAAAATCCTTTGCTATGATTTGGAAAAATCGCATCTGTAAATGATGGGATGGTCTGTAATAAGCGTCTTCTTGCTTGTTGGATATCTCATAATTGTGTTTCTATCATGAAGCAGAAATCAAGTATGCGAAAATTTTGAATTTCATAAAAGGGAATCTTTTATTTTGTGATTAGCTGCAACCTTCAGTATTGTTTTCCATCTTCTAGCGTTGTCCTAACGTGTGCAGCCAAACTTCTATTCCACTTATTCATTACAGATGGGAGTTTTCCAAATCAGCGAGAAGTTTTAGGATAGACATAGTTAAGCTAATAAAGCAATGTACCAAATTGGCAATAGGAAAAATAGAAAGCAGTTTTTCTTACGATGTCGAAGGTTTGATATCTTGCCGGAGCACGTTAAAGAAGAGATTTAAGGATTTTACTGTCAGGTTCAAGAGAACGAACAACTCGAATAGCGGATAACTTAAACCATAGGTTAGCATAACAAATCTTAAATTTAGAAATTTCTTCGCCATCTCGTATCTAAAAAACTTTACACAAATGCACTGCCTCTGTTCTTTTTTGAATTTCAATCAAATATACGCCATAAATACAACAAAATTTTCAACGTTGCAATACTGTTAAACTAAACCTGTTGTAATTTACCTAAAAAAATTTAACAACACTTAGAAGAAAGTTATTTTAAAATAAATATTTTCTATTATTTGGATTTTATAATTGAATTGATGATAGTTAGAACCAATAGCAACTTGTTGACGTAACACAATTTAACAACGAAATAAGACATATTTAGAAAAAAATCTAAAAATAAATGTATGATTCTTCGATATTTCATATCGGATACGCGTCTTTTTTGAACAACCCTAATATAAAATTCTGTGACTGGATCAAATGACTTTTTAATAAATTTAGGTAAGGCAAGTAGTCCATAGTATCACCTACTTACTTATAATATAATTCAATATTATCACCATCTTCAGTTCCTTGTTGAACATAAATCTTCCTTCTTCGGCTCGTCATTTCTCATCAGTTGTTAACATTCAAAAACTCACAAAAGAATACATTACTTCGATGATGTTTGAAATAATAACCTACGATTCCACGACCAGAGACAGTTAAAACTAAATGTGTTCCGGGTTTGGACCGTATCATGGTTAATCGAAAACTCGACGTTTCGTCCAGCATCATATGGGGCTCCTTCAGGAGAGGCAAAAATGGTAGGCAACAATTAGCACGGTAGCTCAACGTGTAACCACGCCAGTGGCGAAACTAACCGAGCAGGAACCAGTTGATCACGATAGCTCGGCACGTGAACCATGCCAAAGAAGAAAATCAACTGTGATGTTTAACCATGACACGGCCCGAACCCAGAACACGCTTAGTTTTAATTCAATATTGTTCTTCCTTTTTGAAATATTCCAAGGCTTTATTGTATCCAAAAAAATGTTCTATAAATTTACTCTACTTGTTATAATTCCGAATTAGTTTTAACATCCAAAAGATTCTTTTCTTTTTGTCATATTGTCAAATTTGATGGAGCAGCAAAGTAACACTTACGAAATACATTTGGCGGAGGAGCTGTCACAGGAGAACTTTGACTGACGAATCCAATTCTGCGAGGAAATAATTAGAGTACAAGACAACAATGCAAAGTTAATTGCAACATATCAAGGCAATGTTTTCCCTTCGTGGTTCCGTCAATAGATAAAATTGGGGACATAATACGCGTTGGATGCAGGTAGGACACACTGAGCATCCACAGAAAATGAATGTGAACACTGAAATACTATTACCCCTTACCACAAACACTTCACTGACACTATCGAAACGTGCGTACAGTGTCAGTGAAGTGTTTGTGGTAAGGGGTAATAGTGAAGTATTTCAAAAACATATAAAACATATGTATTTGGAATAACGTACTTGTTGCCGTTTGTGCCATTAAAACCGAAAATGTTGCCATGTTGCATAGATCAAAAAATTGCAAACCAAAATTATAAACTGGCGTGTCAAAGTATTTATGTAAAATCATAAAAAGCTTTTTTGCACCTTTTCTGCACAATAAATATGATGGTTGCCAACGTTCTTCGAAATTAAAATTCGTTTAAACTAATAAATACCAATTCTCATAAAATATCATTCCCGTTCGAATATTTTCTAAGTGCATGAAACTTATGTTGTTTTTATACATTTCTTAATTTGAAGCAATCACACAATTCTAACGTTCTGTCGATCATTTAGAGACAAGATTGCACTTGTACGTGTATTAAGAGATGACTGTAAGGTACATATATTTTTAGTTCTTCCTACGCTGACTTCTACTAAGACGTATGCTATGTGTAGGTGTACTAATCAATATCCAGCTTATTTTACAATATTCTATAATTTTCATGTAATAGCAAATAATGCTCAACCGCTGATCTTTGTGTACTCGACAGATCCAAGTCAAATATCGGAGTTACTGTCGAAAACGATATCAGACGCTCACGCGCGCACCTGCTTGTATTCGGTGGAGCACATACACGAGATGTTCCGAAAACCTCAGGACCTTTCGAGGCTGCTGTATTACAAGAATATGGCGCACGAGGAGCTATGGTTGGAATGCGCCCAGAAGCTCACGACGATCATACAGCAAATCATAGAATTTGCGAAAATGGTGCCTGGTTTCATGAAACTATCACAAGACGATCAAATCGTATTATTAAAAGCAGGTAATGGCCAGGTTTTATTTTATTTTAGTTATTTATTTACTTAGGGCAAAAGTATTTTGATGTAAGTAAAAAAAATCAACATAGATATTTGATAATATAACATAATAATAAAGATTATTTAAAATATTTTTGAAGACATATTACTTACGGTTGCCAGAAATTCTTCTTGAAATTTTGAAACAATATCGTATGCAATTACCTAAACATAAATTTCGTTGCCCTGTTAGCTTTAAATACTTGTTTATTATAAACTCTGCTGGTTATGGAAGAATTGTTGCGTTAAACTAATGTAAAACGTTCGTATTATTAATTATTAATAAAAATAAGAGAGTTAACACCACCCACTTCCATCATAACCGGAAGTAATGTATCTAAAAATATTTTAAGTAATTTTGTACAACAAATATCGACGTTGGCAAAATTTCGATTTTCTATTCTACTTACTTCTTGAAATACATTTGCCCTAAGCTTAAAACGCCGTACTCTGTATGTTGTATATTCTTTGGGAAAGTTAAAAGCATGCCTTTCCTAATTTTAGGCAGTTTCGAGCTAGCAATAATTCGAATGTCGCGATATCTAGACCTCACACAAAACTGTGTCCTGTATGGTGATACGATGCTACCGCAGGAGGCATTCTTCACGTCGGACACGGCGGAAATGAAGCTAGTTTCTTGTGTTTTCGAAATGGCAAAGAGCATAGCGGAACTCAAGCTTACAGAGACTGAATTAGCTTTATACTCAGCTTGTGTACTTCTGTCACCAGGTAAGGCGTCTACAAAAATCGCTATTCTTATGTGTATCATGTTGAATTAGCGATTCGTATAATAATTAGAGTGAGAATCGACATACGCTATTTTTAATGTAGAAAAAATAATGAGAAGAAAATTTTAGAGTACATTTAGCATCACCATTTCGGTAACCCAAACCATAACGAAGCTTCCTCGGCAGCTGATCCTTTCCACAACATTGCGTTAAGTAATCGCCCTCCTTGCTTTCTCCAAATTCTTTTCCTGTCATCTGGTGACCTTAGGCAAAAATCTGGATTTATCCGAGAATAATACGTTGCTCCAATCTACGTGATCGCAGTTTTCGCGATTTTGTGCAAAAGCTAGTCGAGGTCTACGATGTTCCACAACTAGCTGTGAACATTGGACTGGTTTTCATTAAGTTAGCTTCGGCTAATCGTCGACGAACTATCCATCTGCTTACATGCACATTTTTTACTTCGTTCAGCTGATTTGCAATCTCACAACACAACACAAAGCACACCGAATATTTCTTCGATGATCGACCGCAAATTTGTTAACAAAAACATTCTTCGTTAGTTGGAAAAAAAGTCAGCAACATACCGATTTGCAGACTGAACTGCGCGGTTGCAACCAAGCCCGGTATTTTATTCATCACCTACTTACTTAATGTCGTTAGCAAGAAAAAAATGGTGAACTACGTCGATTCTCACCCTAGTAATAACCCCCGTGCACTTTTTTTCAAAGCAACATTTCATTTGTTAACTCACCAAAAATCTAAATGAAACTAGTAACTCTAAAAGTAAACCCAAAAAAAATTAAGGTATTAATATGGAAAAACCTGTTTTTATTATTAAAGTTTCCATAAATTTCAACAATAAATTTTTCAAATTTTTAGAAAGATGAAAATATTTATTATTAGGGGCAAATAGAACATTTTTTGAATGTCGAGATATACATTTCCAATTTTTCAAGCAAACACTTGTACATACATATAACACATTTAAAAGCAATGAAATCACATTTTATCCATAAAGTTTTTTCATATTAGTGAATTGGCTAGGGCTTCCATGACCATAACTAGTAAAAGAATAACGACTTCTGGTGTCAGATCGTGTCATAGCTGAAAAAGAAGATAAGAAAATGGAAGAGATTCTATTCACAGTTACTTGAGGATATCACCACGGAGATCTTCATCTGGGAAACTTAGGAATGGACTTTTATGTGGCGAGAAAAACTACTTTAAAAGGAGTAGTGGTTTACGAGGTTCTACTATGACATGATCTTATCCTGAAACTTGTTGTTCTCTTACTTTTTCATATCAATTTCATCATTGACATGAACATCAATTTTCCACTATGGAGGACCGATTTAAGGTATTTCTTTAGAATTATTCCAACAGAAGGCTACATAAAATCTATTAACAACACGAACTAACATTATAATAGCTTGCACTATGCTAGTTACCGAATTGTAAGTGGTTGCAGATGTTCCAGATTATAAACTTAATCAACTAGCTATAGTGAAAGCAGTGTAATGTTCACTATCAAAGATATATTTTTGTTAACCTTCGAACTATCCGCTTAATTACTCTTCCAGATCGACCTGGATTAAAGGGCATTGGTGAAATTGGTAGACTTAGTCAAGCTGTTGTTAGGGCCTTAAGAATTGAACTGGAAAGAAATCATTCTCTACCTATAAAGGGAGATGTAACTGTATGTGATGCCTTGCTTACTAAAATATCTACATTACGGTAAGTATATCTTTCGAAAGATATCTTTAAATGAATACAAAGTGTATTGTGTTAGAATAATTTAACTAATACTTAAATACTCAGTGTTGTATTTTCAAAAAAAAAACGCACAAAATCTCTTGTTTACTTTCAACAACAACCAAATAACCATTTGAGATAAACAGCCTTTTACTTACTATAAGAATCTGTACTTTTAGGGAAATAAGTATGCTACACATGGACGCACTGGGCAAGCTAAAGAGATCTGCACCACATTTAGAGTTTCCAGCGTTACACAAAGAGCTATTTAGTGTGGACAGTTGAGAAACTGTGGATGAAGTTATTGATCTTCAGCCCGAAGCCTTGCGTAGCCATGGTATGTGATGCGAATTTACCGGTAATATATTTACTTATAGTATATCGTACTTTATACACTGCATATAACCATATCTAATGATAAAAAATATCAAAAACATGAGTATGTTGCATATACAAAATTCCTGACATACTTTAGAAGCGACAGGAAATTAATTAATTAATTAATCTTCTTATTTAGTATTCTTTCTTTTTGTTAATCTACCATTCAAGCTCTTTAAATGATGCCGCCAACAATTCGCGTGTGCTATCAAGGTTGCATAACTAAATTATTTCTAAGCTAAAGTGACGTGGCTATGCAACCTTGTCATCGTATGTGGATTTTTAGTGATCTAAATTCTGTGCTATCGCTCAAAGTTTGTCAAGATTTCTACAAATAGCGTTTGGCTGTTACATTACTTTTTATTACTATAGAAATTTTCCAAATTCTAATTTTCATTACACTGCATGCAGAGCCAAACTGACATGTATGTTAAGACTTTTCCGTTTTCTGTTATATTGCTAGAGATGGTGATTGTTGTTGGCACGCAGCGGCGCAGACCGTACAAGGTCGGCCGGCATTATGTATATATATAAATCGAGTCACACGGTTTACCTGCGGTAAATGTGCTAATGTACAGTTACCGCACTATTGTTGACTGTGCTATAAAATGCGTACAGTCAAAATCTAATTTACAAAGGAGGCATGAAGTTAAGAAATATGTATGTACTTATATACAATAGTATGCAAAATTGATATATGTATACTGGTTCAATTAAGTACAATTGTAAGCGTCCCTTCCAGAGAAGGCAATAAGAAAAAAAGAAGTATATGTGCTTACCTTTCTCTATTAACGGCTGGATGCAGACGAATGTGTATCATACCATAAAGAATTGGCATTGTATTGGAATTGCAACATTAATATTGCTTTCATTGTAGATTCATTTAGCCTTCTGCGACGTGATGAAAATACGTGCTTGTGAAGTAATATCTGCGTATTTAAAATCCTTCATCTCATAGCATTCACTATCGGATGTATCACTTATACCCTTGCTTATAAATCGCATTTCCCGCAGATTCGGATTTTTATTGAGAACGATTGTAAATTTCTGTGAGACGTGCTATCCTATATTATCCAAGTTTTCCAGGGCCGTTTTCATCTTTCGCTGTATCTGCTTCAATTTGATGATCCGAAAACAGTTCTTCGCCTATTTTAATAGCTTCAGAATCTTGTAGTTTCAATGTCGAAATAAAAGATTATTTTACTCAGGTACCCCGTCTGATTAATACAGGTTCAGGTGGTTGTGGAATTCTTGGATAGAAGCTCTTAAATTGGCGAATCCGTTTAGGGGATTTGAGAAACACCTTCTTTGTGTTAACTATAAGTTGGTTTACTCTTGGATAGGTGAGTCTGATGGTATCTGCCACAATATGAAACGCATATTACGTGTAGGAGCTGTGAAAAATCGGTTTTTAATAATCTGCCAACTTTAATCATAGTTGCGGCTCCATCAGTGTCAAATATGCTCAATTGCCTTCGCTGCACACCAATTAAATTAATAGCATCACTTGCACTATAGTTTCTGCCTTCGTATGTATTAAGACGTTTACTGCATAAATGAAATGGTATCGATGCTCAATCAATTGATTATTAGCGTTTGTTGTTTCATCCATGTTTATCCATATTTTCACATTTTTAATAATATTATGTACACCATTATTAACTTGTAATATTACGTGCGGATAATGCCATCGCAATTGGTTTCTGCTCGGTAATTTCCAAGCAGGAACATATTTTTCCAAAAAAAAAATTATATTTTAAAAACGAATACTGATGCATGTATTTTTTGATTTCGTGTATTTCATGCAATCTGTGTTGTCGTTTACGCAACATTTTTATAGTACACTGTTGGTTCCATCTACACAGTAGAAGCAATGCGAGCAAACTGATTTATGTACACATGCATATAACATCGGCCAACCTCATACGGTCTGCGCCGCTGCGTGCCAACAAAAATCACCATCTATCTGTATATATTACTCTAACGGTGATACCATAAAATAACCTCCTAAATCAGAAAGGAAAGCTGAGCCTATTAACGATTAAGGAGGCCATATTCCGGGTGCGTACTTGCCACTATTTCAAGTTTGACAGTGATCCAAAATGGATAAAAAGTGAAGCTCCTTTGAGCTTTCAGTAATTTATAAGCTTTCATTATTGCGAAGTACAATCAACCCACTGCATATTACCTCCTACCTCGTTTTACAAATTATTAAGGCAAACGTGTATCCTCTTACTGCAACAATAAATAAAATTATATTAAAATCAAATTCGGTTTGAAATTCGCGTCTTTGTACAATCGCGGAAAAACGGAAAGATCAAAGGGACCGCCAATACTATTCTTATTTAGGGGACATATTCTGTGGTAGTTTTCAACTGTTTTTTTTTACAAAAATTGTCGAAAGTAATTGATGGTATAATTATAAACATACGTTTTATGTTATACTTTTGATTTGTTAATAATCATAAAAAAAACATCTATTGCTATTAATTACAAGTTTTTATCCAAGAGTATAAGAAAGAATGTAACAAACAACATTGTTAACAATATTAATTATACATCATTTTGGCATAGCAAGGCAGTATAAATACACACAAGAGGCAACATATACATGGCAAAGTATACTACTTAATTGATATACCATTCATCGAATACTTAATTTTTTGTTTAAATACTCTCAGACAGAACTAGACACCGAAACCCATTCGGAGAACATACCTAGATCACAAATGAAATAAATACTAGAAAAATAATTGTTTTAAAGGTACTCAACGATACCGTGGAAAACAGTTTTCTAACAGTTATTCTTTTACTGAATCCGAACATTATGATCTACAATTGTAAGTAAGAAGGAAGTTGACACATCAATAACGCCGATGCTAAAAACTTTGTGAGATTTTCAAACTTATGTTATAAACTTAACCTAGCATCCAATTGAGAATCTTTTTCGTAATTAATTGTCATTACCAAGGCTTTTCTACTTGTGCTCTGTCTGTAGCATGCGTTTATTTATTGTGCGTAGTGTAGTTTATTTGTTTTCAGCGCTAGTTTGAGGACTACCATTGTTACAACAACTACGGAGCATTAACAGGTTATAACTTCAATTTGCTAATATATACATTACGTGCAGCGGCGGCTGGTGCAAAGCGGCAGAGCACACAACAACGATCTGGTGTATTTAACGTCATCACCACCCGCCACTGATTACGTTCGTCAATCTGCTACATCTATGGATATTATCTCTGCTTTGTCTCATCCGTACACATTTTAATAGTTAAAAGTTTATAACAAAAAATAGAAGGGCGAATGTTTCCGTAAAAGAATAATAGTCTCAGTGAAATTGACCACGCGTATCATTGATTGTTCCAAAGATAGTTGTTTGAACTATTTCAGTACCGTCCTAAGAACTACTTGTTGGAACACAATATAGTAATTCGAATGGTTTGAATACATGATTGTTTGGAAATAAATTTATTCGTATCATGCTTATTAAGAAATTCTTACATAGAAGGGTCCAAAAAAGTATTTTAGATGTCATTTTTTATTTTAAAAAAAGAAGAACAAGATTTGAACTAACTAAAGGTTGGGACGTAAAACTAAATTAATTAAAGTGATATCCACCCAAATACGTGCTGATATACTTTTCACAAGCATGTTGCGATCCTATATTTGTCGTAATTATCTTTTAAATCGGTAATTGTTCTTTAAGGATTGTTCCTTAGGAATTTTTTCGTTTCGGGCCATACATTTCCCATGACATTTATGTTCAGGCTACTTGAGGACATAACAAGGCTTATATATTGTGTTTGGTAAACCTTTGATTGAACGCACGGTATGACAGTTGGAAAATAGAGTCGGCATCTCTTTGCAGCATTCACGTCACCCTCAATCAATTCCAAGTGGCCTAATCCACTGGCAGACATATAACCCAATATCGTTCGACCCTTTGGAAATTTCCTTTTATGACAGTCCTTATGAAAAGCCTCTCTTTTACCTCTAATCATCCGTTTTCAATTATCACTTAACCAAACGTCAAACTTAGACTTAATACTAAAAATAACTTTTTTCCAATCATCAAAAGTCCAATTTGCTTGTGATATTGCCCAAATTGACCGGTTTGGTTTCTGAACAGGGGTTAATAGAGATTCCCCTTTGGCCCATATTTTTTTTTAATGTAATTTGCTTATGTTCATTACGATATTTGATTCCAAAGGGCCGTAATTTCCTTTACAGTACTTCTGCGATTTTCTTTGCAAATGTTGATTTCTTTGACTTCGTTCGGTTATAAATCTAGGTCTACCAGTACTGTTTTCTTGAATTTCGATAGTTTCAGCTTGTTGGTAGTGTTTAACGATATTTTCCACTGAGGGTTTTGTCATTCTTAATTCAGTGGCGATTAACTTTGATAATTTTCCGCCAATACTGGAACACAATTTTTGTGAAGTAGGAGCACCTCTAATCATTTTAAAAATTAACACTTACTCTAACGTTATTCGCGAAGACATTAACAATAAAGTACCTAAAAGAATGGCAAGTGAGTGTTCACTTTTGAATTCCATGGCTACCTGATCCCGCCCCAACATTTAGTTGTTTTCGAAGGTCGTATAATTTTTGTAATTTCAATCAAAAAATACAATTAAAGAATGAAGAATTGACAATTGCTGAACGTTGATAGATATTCTTTCGATTTTATAACCAATTTCAAGATATGTCAGGTTATCTTAAAAATGTGTAGAATTTTTGGAAAAAATCATTAGCCATACCAACATATAGTTGTTAGGGCTCGTATTTCTTGGAGTTCTTTTTACATTTAGAAAAGAAGCTCACTTCATTATTTTCAATTGTGCCTATATTACTTCCGCTCCTAAGTAGTTTTTAATGTGTTAATAAAATCATGAAATATTTACACTCGCGGCCGATAATCTCAATTAGAGAAGTAAAAATTACGTGATCACTACCTGTATGAACAAACTTTTGAACAGCACGGGGTGTTCAAAAATGTGTAAAGTTTCTAGTGCAAAAATTAAACATTTTCTGTCTGAAACCAATAAGGAATACAAAAAAATTAACATCACAACAATCACAAACAGTAACAGAAAGCTCTTATAGTACTTATTGTACTAATTCTATGAGCATATTTTAAGGGAGCCAGTTGATAGTTTCTGAGTTATCGACCTCGTATATTCATTAATACGCGTATATCTTGTTAGTACTGGTTTTTGATATATCTCTCTTAACAAATGCAATAATGATATAACTTAAAAGATAACAGTTTCAGAGGAAAACCGGCCAAAGATCGCTACGGACAGCATCTTTGTTGTTATAGGTTGTATGTCTTGAAAACTAAAATTTTCATACAGAGTATCACTACTGATAATTTAAGAAATTAAATTGAGGATGAGAGAAAATCAATTTTGAAATGGTAATCAATCGTCAATCAGTGGCACGTTATTTTTGATGCATAGGCAAAATTTGTGTTACACCTAAATTGTGTTAAATGTCACTCTGCTTCTTATAGCCATTAGCTTAATAGTAAAATCCTTAAGCTTATTACAACAGGAACTTTCAAATTTGATTTTAGAGGAATTGAAAGAACATTAAAAGTGTGAAAGTATTTTTGTTTTTCAACGCCATTTTGATTATTTTGATATTAAACTCGAAAATTATTTCAAGGAAATTCTAAAAATTTGGTAATTTTAACTTTCTTATATATAGGATGGTCAGAAATTTACGGAAAATCGTCAGATAGGGCGATTCTGTGATTAATTCTAAGTCGACAAATCCTAATTCAAAAAAGCTTTATGGCCGTTAGTTCAGCAATACGGAACACGACGAAATGCACGCGGATAATGCCCTATAAAATCAGTAATTAGTCAGTGGGAATGACATGACAAGATGCAAGTTTAATTCCTTCAAAGTCTTGAAAGGAAAAAATAAACGTTACACAAAATTACACCTGCGTAGTGTTGCTTAATTCTATTTGACTGCAAAAAAAAACATGGCTTACTGTAGAAGATTTCAAAAAATTTATACCATCTCTTAGTGGCACATTTTCAACTTTGATGGGTTTATGTGCCATCATGTATGACCATACGACTTTTCTGAATTAGGGCTGTCGACTCAGAATTAATCATAGAATCGCCCTATCTGACGATTTTCCATACATTTCTAACCATAAATTTAGGGAACTAGCTATTTTATTATATCTATTTATTATTGTTTTTTAATTGTTAATATTATTAGTTTACTATGAATTTTTCTTTTCAGATTCCTTCAAACTGAATGTATCGGCCTTAATTACATAAATAAATATATAAATAAATTACGTTAATATGAGAAATTTTATTGTTGTGAAATAGAAGAAAAATTATCAATTCAAATTATAACAATAAAGAATACAGAAGGTATCGCAGATCTCTTTGGACGAATTTAAAAGACCGCAAAACGAAAAGCCGCCTGTGGTTCCCCCGATGTTCTAAGATCCAGGCCCTGATTTCATAGTACAACTACTTGTTTGTTGTTTGTTATATCTATATACATATACGGTTGTATATTTAAGATGATGTGGTACTGAGTTCTAAACGATGTCGAAGATGATCGATGGTGATGAATATGAAGATGGTGCTGCTAATAATTCGTTGTTATGTGAGAAAATAAAAACACAAAAAAAACAGAGATACGATTTAAACCTAAATTTTGCGGTTTTTTAAATAAATAAAAATATATTATAAAATATTTATTATTTACGTACCTACCGTAATCTGCCACTTTAAACGTAAACACGCTATTTACACGTAATAATAATTAAGAAGTTATACACTATAAATATATATAAAATGATTATATATATATTAAATAAAAATATATATAATATACATATACAGCATGACCCATATAATGACAGATTTTGTACAAACTGTTCTTAAAGGATACTATTATAATATTATATGTATATAATTTAATTAATTTTAACAGTTAAACAAATTGGGCAGCAATTACATTAAACATTCGATTTATAAAAAGATGAATCAATTAATCTGTGATCAAATGGGTATATGCTGTGTTAAAAACGTCGTTATGAAGAAAAGTGTAAAAGATTAAGCATTTAGAAAAGTATAATAATATAATACATAATTATTATTAGGTTTAGAACCATATAAATATTATAAATACATATACGTAAGTATCCAGAAAATACTTGATACAGTTCTTAGGTTTTAGTAAAGAAATTAATTAACATAAATAAAACTCTATATTATAGCTAAAGAGGAAAAGTAACAATACGATTTAGAAGACTGTTTTTTGCTTATAAATAATTAATTAAATACACCGATCTTTATAGCGGCGTTTTTAAACGATCCTTAACTTTTAAGTTCTTTTTTTTTATTTTTTCTTTTCTTTCTCTTTTTGGTGACACATGGTTTTATAAATAATTATAAATAAAAAAGATGTATATGTATAAAATATATTAAAATAGAGTTACAGAATATTTATGAAATAGACTTATATCTCATTACTTCATATTGTGAATTCCTTTCATTTTTTTGTATGTGCATATATGTTAAAAAAAAAGTCGAATTATATACAGTTTCACTTCGCTCCCATTTCCACGCAGTTTCTTCATTGTCTCATGATAGCCGGTTTTAAAATTAAAAGATGAGATGTTATCGATCGCAATTGATATACATACATAATTCCGCAAGAAGGAATAACATATGTACGTGACTGACGTAAAATAAGAAGTTAAAGGAATGTAAGTGCCTCTTAGGATTAATTACTTCACTCGTCTTTTTTCATTTGATAATTTTAGTAAGAAGTGCAATTAAAAAAAATCATAAATGTGCGTGTTATTTTTTTATTAGAATATAAATAAGTACATAGAAACAAGAAAAAATATATTCATACCACGCATACGCATTGGACTTATCATGTCGCTAATAAATAACTTTCTTGATTTACTAATAGCAACGAAAACGTAGAAGGCTCATATGGAAACCGACGGCAAAATAAGCTATGAAATACATTCGGTTATTAACATGAAATGGTTTGGTGAGCGGCTTTAAGATATTTTCCAGACAAAAACAGCAAATCAGCTAGAAAAACAAGCAGACTGGGTTCTCTTCGAATTAACTCTATTACAGAGTATTTACAATTCTTCACAAAGGAGAAGGCTTATGTCTATGCAATGCTATGAAAAATATGGTTTTTTATGCATCGTAAAACGGGCCGACTTGAAACTCTTTTTAGAATATCCAATTACTTAACGCCGTCACTGCGCCGATATGATTGAAATAAACATTATTTTAAATTAGGGCAGTACTGAAAAATATTGTATCTTCTACCACTGTCAAGAAAAAAAATGTAACGTGGTAGCACTTACCTCGTCCCACTATTGGATTACTAGGAAATGCTGTATAGTTTAATGTATATTTCGATTGAACTCAGAAGCGAGGCATCTTAAAACTCAGACTCAACATTTTCCTACTACCGGCTACGTAAGTCGATCATTGCCCTGACTGGAGGGACGTAGGTGCAATTAGAGGGTTAGTTACCTTTTTTTGTCCTTGACAGCGGGATTCCCGGGGACGTAAAGTAACAATACCTTGTCCAACCCCCTTGTGAAATGTCAAATTTAAAATACGGTGTTTCATTACATCGTTGGTAATGTAACGGATCTTTACGTAACTAAATATAGAAGTCTTTAATAAAAAAATTCACCACTGGTAAATATTCTTGATATAGTATCCATGCCAACACCTAAATCAACTGATGAACTTGAATTTATTTGGACTTAACACGTTATAGAAAGACTAATTTTATTTAAATTTTTAGATGACTAAATATACAAACAAGTGTCAAATATTTTCGTAAATGCTGATTTATTTAAAATTATAATATGACACTCGGGCTGTAATTGTTCCTGCGGATTCGGATGTATTGTAGAGATCGTCGACTGTAAAACTGCATTTACGTCCCTTATGACATAAAAAACTATTCTCTTCAAAATAAAGCAACATAAGTTTTAAAAAAGTAAGCTTAATTTTCTAAAACATAATTTAGGAGGAAGATGTAAGTTTAAAACAAAAAAAAAGTTAAACTATGAAAAAATGTTTCTGTAAAAAAAAACGCTCCCAGTCTTTCCCTTGGACCCCTTTTTTCCATTTACCTCAATATACTCGCACAGAGTCAATATTGATTATTTTTTCCTCTTGTAATTTCGAATCATTTTCAAATGGCCCCTAAATTGACATAAAAAAGATCAAATAAACCTCCACCGACACAATATGGCTTGTTTATTAAAACTTTTAAGTTAGGGTGCGTTTATAGTGAAGCTTCAATACTCGAGAGGAGCGGCGAGTTAACGAAACAAGCCGTTATGCTCATCGGTTGGTTTCAGTTTTGCTAACTCGCCGTCCTTGTCGAGTACCACAGCTCTAGATAAATGGAAGAATAAATATAGAGTCCGAGAAAAGATACCGTATTGTAAATACATAAATTTTACTTCAATTTTTGAAGTTTAGCTGCACTTCATTGATTATTTTTGGAGAGTGGAAACGTGAATTTCAATACGCTTATATTATATCACTATCAATTACTTAGGCGGAACATTTATTTTTCAACTCGCCCCCGGTTTACAAGTCGCCCCATTGTACGGTACTATTGCATGCAAACTTCATTTGTACGCCATATATTAACCGAATACAATCCAGTCAATAATTTGAGTTGAATGAGACCGGAAATAAAAAAAAAATGAGAATAATAGAAAAAAACCAGGAAAAATTAATATAGTTGTGTACTTGTAAAAACATTAGTTAGTTACTTAGATTTACATTGCCTTGATTTATTGGTGAATTTCAGTTCCCTAAGTGACAAATACAAAGTTAAATGCTGTGATCGAACTATCAAGCCTCCATATGTAGATCTCAGAAAATTATTCTATATCACTGCGACATCCCAAGTAGGATGCAATGTACGCACGTACACACGCAATAGTGAGTCCATCCTGTTCCATTTCTGTTTTGGTTGATACTACAACACCCAATAGATGTACCAAAAAGCAATAAACAGTATAAGTGCATCTTTAAAATTCACCGTGTCATTATTTACTCCGTTTATTTTGAGTTTTAAAACGATTTCACTGTTTAGGCCAAATTCAAATTTTAATGATTTGACGAGGGATACTAAAGTACTAGGTACTTATCAAGAGAAAATGACAATAATTAATAATTTATACTATCAAAGCTATCGCATAAATCTCTGAAACAGTGATGTTTCGTTGTTATAAAAATTATTTTTAAATCTACCCTATTTTTATTCAAAAACATTAACTGTTCATTTTAAATTTGTTATTTAATAAAATTTATCTAATGTAACTTTAATTAAATTCGATATTCTTTCCCGAAACGTTATTTTTGAGCTCTACAGTGTGGAAATTTGATAGCCAATTTTTTAGGATTAAGTGGGCCTTCTATGTACAATAATCTGCTCCCAGTTTACAATGCGAATTGTGTTAGGAGAATACGAAAGAATTATTATTTCTTAAAATTGAAATAGAAAAAGGTAATTTGCGATTGAATTCGATTAGGTGTTTTATACAATGTATAATATTATATTATTACATTAAGATATCCCCTCCTCCATATTAACTTTGTACAATGGTAGCTAGTGTTTTTTGAAAAAAAATGGTCGATTTCTACTTTTTTGTGAACTAACTGGGGGTTACCGACAGTTCAATTACATTTCCGTTAACTCCGGAAGTAACGTAAGTTTTCTGATTTTAAATAGAATACGCTTTATATTTTGATATTTTTGGGAGAGGTGATTACAAAGATACTACATTATATTTTAACTTAAGATATTTTACGATTACTATTACTAAGTAATTTTACTACTAAAGGCTTTGGCAACCTGTTTTTGTTGCTATCCAAAATTTGCCTAGAGAAGAGTAACATGTTGTCTTCCGCGACGCCAAGTTGTTCCAAACAGCTCGTTGCTAAGCATCATAATCATAACAATTACAAAACTATCAAATCTCAACCCTATTATTTTCGCTTATTTCTACTTGTTCTGTTAATTGTTGTTTTTTTTACATTATCGAACTTTATTGTAATTAATTAATTATGGTAGATTTGTTTTAAGTTGTCAATTTTTTATAGACAATGCCCTTATTTTTCAGTTTTTTGACAATGGTCTACGCAAGGACCGTATCAGATAAACTTCAAGTCATTTTAATAATCGGTAAACTTGGCCAAGAATTACCACGAAGTAGATCATAATGAACCCTGTCGTTCTACAACCGGAAATATTTGAGCTTTGCTTTAAGTAAGGTAGAATAGAGAAGAAAATTTACAAAGCAAACTGCTTCGAATTATTGGATAATTTGTTATAATTATGGGAAATAAGGTGATAATTGTTGCAAAATTTATATAATATTAAAGTTGATTTTGCAATTTTACATGGTTCGTGGTATCAACATAAGAAGTCTGAAAAACAGACATATTATCTACCAAAACACGATAAATTTCAAGGAACCTGTCATAATTAATCAAAGTTCGATAAGGTGATGATAGAACAAAGTAAGGAGAAAAAATAACGAGAGCAAAGAACGAAAACATGATACAATAATAATTAACAAAAATTGGCTAAATACGAGTTTTTTTAATCTACCTGGCGTCATTAAAAAGCAATTTGGGTCTCATTTCTAGCCAACTGTTGCATAATAACAAAAACGGATTGCCAAAACCTTTGTTACTGCATATCGTAAAATTTCATACGCCGAAGCATAATGCATGGAGTTGTTGGATTCGTCTTTAAATTCTCTTTTGAAAAATGTAAAAATATACAGAGTGTTCTGCTTAAAATAAGAAAGTTGACCTCATTTCCGGCGATACCGAAAATGAAATTGAACTGCCGATAACGCTAAAAGTTAGCTCACAAAAAAATAGAAATCTACCTATTTTTTTCTGAAAATATTTCTGGGGTCCAAAAGTTAGAATAGGGTGACCCATATAAAATATGAAGTAATTTTTAAAATTTCAAAATAAAATTATGTAAAAGAGGAAATGCGTAATTATTGGCTTACAACTCTCCATGTAATAGCATTAAGTATCGATTCAAAATTTAATTTCAAAAAATTGAGAATTTTTTAATACAATACATCGTACTTGTAAAGCTCGGACCAAATTAACCATACAAGTCATTATTAACGTAAAAAATCGAAAGACTAGAACAAATAAATTCTTGAAAGAAACAATATACTCTCATATATAAAAATGATAAGTCTAACAAACTCATTTTCATTAATTCATTTAATTTACCACCATGAAACTGTATGTAATTTACCAAATCAAAAATATAACAACTAATCGTGATAATTAAAAGAAAGAAAATAATTTCTCTCTTGGAATCAACTTTTTTTTCTATTTCATTTTCCCTGATTATAATAATAATAAAAATAATATTTTTTATTATTATATATTTCGAACGAATGCCAGGTTAAAATACATATAAATATGATTTAATTTAAGTTAGTCTTAATATTGTGCTTGTATGTGGTAACCGTTGTTAAAGGTGGTAACTTTTTATATACTTTTAAAAGGTCTCTTTTGTAATTATTAGGTATGATATATTTGTATATTAATTTAACCCAGTGTTGTAAAACTTATTTATAATAATGATTGTCGTTGCGTAAAAACGTAAATAAAATAAAACGAAAACGAGAGAATATGAGACACATCACACATATTTTTCTATATGTATGTATATGTAATATTTGTATATGTATAATACCGTTTAGATTTTTTTCTACTGAAGTGAGTAATTTTAACAACGGCTATCATATAATATTAGAACGCAGAGGCTATTGGTTGATCTGTATTTAACAAACCATGTTAAAAAACGAAACAAGATATTTTTGAAGTAACAACACATGGCTGTGTTACATACATGATAACTATTTACAATCAATACATTGGTTTAAATTCTGTAAACTTTTTATTAATGCAACTGTTCTCATAATATCTTTCCAAATTTATAAGAATCATTTTCCTTTTGGCTAACCGGAACACGTTTATCGCAAATCAGTTTTGGATCTAAAAAATTTACTTTCTTTCGTTGAAATAACATATCGTAACAACTACTTCAGTTCAGTCGGCTGTGACAAACTACAAGGTACGAAATGGATTAAAATTTTCAGATAAACATATGCTTATAAGTCAATTTTTGAAAATAATTATTGGCCAAATTAGTTCTAATCCATTTTTATAATTTTATTCGTTTAGGTTGGACACCAATAATTTAGTCTCTTTGTAAGATCGTAATGGTTTTAATTTCTTTTTTGCTGCATCTAATTAGGTTAACATACAACTTTCCCATTAGTACTTTAAATATGGAGTTGACCTCAGTTCTTTACATGTCCTCTACCAAATCTCCCTATGGAATCACTCTGGTCCTATGAAGTCTCTTTTAAAACCCACCTTGGCTAATTCGTCGGCTATTAATATCTTGTCGGCTATTAATCCATGTGCTGGCGCTCAGATCGAAGATAACTTGCTATCTTAAGGCAGTCTATTGAGTGACTTTTTAGAAATTTTTACCGTGATTACACGTTAAAACGGGCTGTGAAATGTTTTAAAGCAACCGGAATTAAAAATTAATTGTTCACACCGTCAAATACTCTTGGCGAGCATGTTTCTGCTAGACCTCAATAAGATATCAAGTTTGTAAGACAACCCAATAGGTATAAAATAAAAGTTTAAAGTTAATGTCGTGAATATGAAACGGAATAATTAAAGTTCATATTTTATTCAAGCAGTCTCGTGTCTTAATGTTGTATGAGGCGTACCTTGTATTTTTATATAAAATTTCATTGAATAAATAAAATATAAAAGACCATTAATATTTTTAATGTGATATACTTCAGTAATAAAAAGTTTACATAATAGAATGTATGTTGTAATATAGCCATCACTGTAAGTGAGGGTAAGGCAAGGGTAAAAGGTAATGCTATTGTTAATTATTATAAATGATTATAAGGTATATGAAATGTTTAAAAAACGATCGTACCTTGGGATACAAAACTGTACATTATTACATAATTAATTTATTAGAATCAAGATTTCATTCTTTTTTCATTACTACTGGTGAATTTATGTAGATTTAGATGTTGCTAACAATTGTTTATATATTTTATTTCTGTTGGTTTTGACAGTGAAAACGTATTTGTAAATATTTTTGTTTGTCAGATGTTCTTGTTTCTTTGTAATTCGCAACTGTACCTATAGACAATGTTTTTTTTTTTTTTTCTAAATGATTATGTAATTTTTAAATATTGTAATGCGATGTAGGAGGATGATAATGATAATTCGATGATAACCTGTATTGTTTTTCTTTTATACTTCCGATTTTTTAAAATAATTCTTAATTGTGTGTACTTCATAAGTCGCCTTAACCTTTTCGTTCTTTTTTTGGAAAGATAAATAAAAATATTAACAAATATAACAAATCTGTCTGAGCGCCGGTAGAAATTATATATTTTTTGTAATTTTATTTCTTTTATTTACGTTTTTCCCAACTCTCTTTGTCATCTTTTTGAACTAAAAATATACAAATCATTACTTGAATTTCAACAATACTTTTTTCTTTCTTCGTTCCATTATTACTATTTCGTCTAGATTGCCATATAAATTTAGCAACATTACGACGATGTTATGACAAAGAAGAGTATAAATAAGCGTAACGAAATGATGTAAGAAATTTTAATGAATCGTAAATTATACGGTAAAAGCTTCTTTATTCCTGTCCCTAAAATAATACGCGGTGGTTTTTACATTTCGACGAGAATTTTTCGTAACGTACACGATTCGAAAACGGGTCTCAATCTATTTTGTTAAGCTAATAGGCCAACGAAATTAAATGCAGATGTCGTTAAAGGAAGAAAATTACGCTTTGGATAAACGGGGCAACCAATAATATCGCTTGCAAATAACTTTGTTCCTTATTTCGAAATACCATAAACAGAATTCGTCGAAAGGAATAGAAGAATATACAAATCAAAAATTACGAAATTTTACGAAATGTCTGCATTAAAGTAGCCTACACTCTTCTTTAACAAAAATGTCGCTAGTTGATTATCTTTGGAATCCTGATTATCCTATGTTTGATCCTTGGAACCGGTGTCCAATCTTTCAGGTTCTCTGAGAGATATTGAAAGAAGACAAATTGTATTGGGCAACATATAATATACCATTGTGCAGATTATGCACTGCACAAGAGCACTCGAATATAAGGGACGGTTTTTTCATAAGAACCAAGGTGCAATGATGGTTTTAGAGATAGTACCACTAGCTGATTGTGTTATGTAGAATTCTTGTTCCACGATCGGACAGCGATTGTAGTACTACCAGCAGTGAATGAGGCGCTAGCCGAGTGTAACTGATAACTGAGTCTACAGAAACGAGTACACTTTGGGGGCGCTTCATGAAGTTGGTAGAGATTAGACAGACTCGTGTTTTGTCGACCCTCGGGGAAACCAGTAGGCAACGCCAACCCATTCTCATGAGACGAATAAACACGAGTCTGTCTAATCTCTCTCGCAACTCGTTTCTGCAGGTTTACTAATAACTAGAGCGCAACAAGTCGATTCCCTAGCAGTAGCGTCACTGCGCTGGGTTAGCCGAAATAAGCGTACGCATTATTTAGAACAAAGAACAATAAGAGAATTTATGAAAACGCAAACATAATACAGTAAACATCTTACCGAATATGCTTCGTTTTTAACATTAAACCTCGGCTAAATCACCTTACTTCTCTATATTTCATTAAACGAGAGCTTTTAACGGCAATTTTATCGTCTTTTGTTAATTTTGCAGCAGTTCAGCATTATTATGTATCGTCAAAAAATAAAATCTAACGTCGAAAGGTTTACTTTCCAAATCCTTAGTAATAGTTTGATGAGACAAATAAATTTTGAAAAATACCACCTTTCTTATTGGAGCAAGTTAGAACTACCACGGTTCCCATTCATTCCCTAATAAATTAGCCATCGGAAAATGGTTTTGATTTTTTGATAATTAAATTAAGATACTACATAATTAGCACATTTACAAAACAATCTACCCGAGTTGTAATGTTGTTAAGAAACTTCAGCGAAGATCTAGGGCTTCTTTTTAGTGCCGCTCCTTTGTCTCTACTGTAACACCCTTTCAAATTAAGCAAAATTCCATACTCAACAGAAGGATCCCTCATCAACGCATTGTTAAGAAGAGCGGAGAAAATCAGCGACAAACATCACAGAAATAGTGAAATACAACACAGCAGAAGAACGGCCACAGTACAAAAGATATAAGGAAGCTACGAGAGCAGAGAAAAGACGAAAACCACCAACAACCAGCAGGATACGCATACCTTCCATACATAGCCGGAGTCACCGACAGGCTAAAAAAGACCCTAGGGGAAACAAACATCACCACACGTTTCAACACAGTGACCAAAATCGACCAGCTACTCCCTCCTAACAAGGACGTGTTACCGAAACTACTAGCGAAAGGCATATACGAACTGAAATGCCAATGTGGAAAAAGCTACATCGGTCAAACAGGACGGAGTATTCAGTGCAGAGTGAAAGAACACGAAAGAGACGCACGCCTTAGGCATATTGAAAAATCTGCAGTAGCAGAACACCTGCACCAACAAGGAGACCACCGCATAACCTACAGCGACATTAAGGTATTAGCCAGGACCAGCCACTACTACCCGAGGATAATACGCGAATCCATAGAAATAATGAAGAACACCAACAACTTCAATTGCGAAGACGGATACAAGATCAGCAACACGTGGAAGTTAGCACTACGGAGTCGTCATACAACGAACGATACGATTCAGCGGAACGGAACGGTTATAGATCAGCAAAGCGGAACGGTTAGGGATCAGCAAAGCGGAACAGAAAGAGGATATATAACGAGGAGCAAGAGACAACAACAGCAGTCTTTAGAAATCTCCTGAAGAACCTGACAGCATGGTCAGCGAAACGTCAAGTTAAACATTAACTACACGACATCACCCGAAAGACATTTCTACTATGGATTACGGTCGTGAAAGCCTACACTCAACTACAGGTGACAGTTGCCTCCTTTCCAATTATCGTCCAATACCTATCATGTCAAATTTCGCACAAGTTTTCGAAAGGATCATTTATTCTTCTATTTATAATAATATTCGACACGATTTGTCTCCAAATCAGCACAGTTTCATCACTGTTCGCTTTACAGCTACCAATTTGACTTATCTCGCACAGTTTATTGGTAAAGTGTTGGATGATACGGACCTGTCAAGGGCTTTTAGCACAATATAGCATCCACTGCTCCTCTCTAAGTTAGATTCCTTTGCCTATTAAAATGATATTTAAGTAATCGCGAGTATTATGTTTCTTACAACGGCTTTACATCTAGAGCATTCGTCTTATATACAGGAGTTCCACAAGGCTCTAACTTGAACCTTTTTTATTCAATCTCTTTATAAATGATCTCTTAAATTTTAGTTGCCCAGTCTTGGCTTACGCCGATGATGTCAAATTATATGCAAAACTTTCTTTTAATAATGATGTGAACATGCTACAGGGAAATCTAAAGAAACTTGTTAACTGGTTTAGGTTCAACAAGCTCAATATCAATGTTGAAAAATGTTGCATGATGGTATCATTACCGATTACAATATCAGTAACATTTCCTTAGCACGGAAAACAGAATCTAAGGATCTTGGTGTCCTTTTTGATACTGGCTTTACCTTTAAACCACAAATTGTATCAGTTTGTAAGAACGCACTCGGTTCTCATGGCTCCCTGATGCGTGTATCCCGTTATTTTAACGATATTGAATTGTTTAAAATTTTATACAACGCTTGTGTTGTAGTGAGTACGCACCGTTGGTATGGTATCCATTTTATGCATGTGATTGCTTACACCTTAACCGAATTCACCACGAGTTTCTTGAATTCTTATCATATAAATTGGATAGAACTTACCCGGAGGTTGATACACCGCAATTAGACTTGCTGGAAAAGCGCAATATGGTATCCCTTTCGGAGAGACGTGATAAGATATGCTGCAAATTTTTACTTAATATAATTAATAATAAGGCAGATTGTCCTTATCTTTTGGAGAGCATCACATTCCACGTTCCACGTTTAAACTCCAGGAGTGAGACCACTTTTACACCACCGCACGCAAGGACGAACATATTGAAGCGTTCACCCGTTGCAATTATGAGCAGATTGGGAAATACCATTGGTGACATTATTAAAACGCGAAAGTGTTATTAATTATATTTAATTATTTTTTTAATTGCTAAATTGTATATTCATTCTTTTGTTATTGCATTCATGTATTTATTTTTTTTATGTCCTTTTATGGGTTTGCACCTGTTGAGCATTAATAAATATTGTTATTATTATTATTATTATTTGCTGCTGTACTACGGCCGCTACTACTATCATCGGAAAAATTAGCTGGTCTTTTCAGGCCTGTAACCTTTATGCTATAATGAAGAATGTTTACGTTGGAAAATTAATATTTCACACCGCGATGGAATATGAAATGGAGAATTTTCCTACTGCAGCGGAAACATTTTAGCACCAAATTGAAGAATTTGTTCTAAATTCTAATATCCAAGTAGGTATATTTCAGTATAAGTGAAATATTTTAACATCGAATTAAATAAGTTCAAGTCCGCAGGAGAAAACGACACTGCATGGGAAGAATTCTAACTTGAAATTAAAACCGTGGTTGGTGCAATACTTTTGGCATATGTTGGTGCATGTAGAATCAAGAATTAAAATTATACGGTAAAATCGTGCTTTGTTAAAGAAAAAAACGCTTAGTAGACCATTTTCTCAGTTCAATTAGCAAAACAGCACAGGTAATTGAACAAAGACAATGAAAATTATTTACGTTACGGTGAGTATTTTCGATTTCAATTTAATGGAATAAATATCGAATTATCTTCTTAGTAATTGTGTTTCTTTTTCTTTCAGTATGTGATGGAACATCATTCTAAATAACCATATAAACATGTTGAAGTAAATAATAATATATTCATATGTATATTTTTAAGACAATAAAGAAATAAAAAATTACAATGTTTAGTTTATAAGTTTTCACATCTCTCCCATTATTTTTATAGTTTTTTTGCATCAACTACCCTCAAAAAGATATCAAAACATACTTCAACCAATTACCTTCTTGTTGCACTTCCAATTTCCGCTCCAATTTATCGCAGAAAATAGAGAGAATAGAGAGAGTTTTCAAAACAAATCGAGACATTTTATTCAAAAAGCTGTTTTTCTCTGGAAAGTAATATCTTTTATATCTTTCTTTCATTAACGTTCTTTGTCTTTCCTGTTACTTAAAACTCATGTTAAAATTACAACTGGATGAAGTTAATTACTGTTCTGTACCTATTTCAATTTGATAAAGCTGTTTTCAAGATAGTTCCAAGAAATAGGTCTAAAACAATTTTGAGTAGCGTTAGCCTACTAAATTAAAGACAATGCGATGACAAACGTTTTAAAACAATTTTGCTACAAAAAAAAAACTCAAAGAGCATTAGCTACCAAACTTTACAGTAACTACATGCGAATATATAAAGAAACCAATAATGATAGCAAGGACTGTGGCGTAGTATGGTAAATAACATAAATATCGGCAACATCCGCACCCCACAAGTTTAATTAATTATATAATAACAAAATAATTAATCTGGGACGGCCGTTTCGAGGACACGAGTGGTCCTCACCATCAACCGGTAACCATTTGGTATCAAGAAACCATTTATTATCTGGATACTACAAGTTACTTAATATGATATAATTATTTAATTCACAAACAAGTGCAGTTTTACAGTCAAGGATTAAGCATTTACGACCCGAGTGAGCCGGTACCTTTTCTGGTATCGATCCAAAATGTCGAAAAAAAATCAGTATTTTACGAAAATGTTTGATACTTGTATAATTGCCAAAATTGTCCATTTCTGTTATGTACTAGCGCCTATTTCTATATTAAAACATAATTATTTTACATCCCTAGAGATGTAAAAATCCGATACTTCCCGTTGTCAAGGGCAACCAAGATAAATAACGTCCAACTCGCATTTATATCGCTTCAATCAGGGCAATAATGATTGACTTACATAATCTGTAGCAGGAAAACTTTTTTTTTATGTTTTCACATTATTTAAAGTAATTTGTTCCATTGTGTACAACAAAACCTTTAACGACACATGAAAGAACTCCACTTTCCGCAATTGGGATCATTTCCCAAATATGGTTAAATTTTACTTCTGGAGTGCAAATATCCGTGACTCTTTCGATCAAATTTAACACTACCTTGCCTTAAAAGTATCTGACACGAGAACTCAGATTTCGCAAGAAATTTAAGTTTACTTTAGTTTATTTAAATTCCATGTAAAGTACATTTAATACCATTACTTACGGAAAACGTAATTCAAATCCAATTTTCCATGACTTCAAATAAATCAGGTCGAATATCAAAAAATGACACGTTCAATATTAGTCTGCAAGTCGTATAATGCCTTGAACGAACGATTTACCATAACCCCACAAGGAGAAGTCTAAGAGTGCTAAATTACAGAAGCGACAAGGGCGTTGCAATGAGTGAATTTGTTTCATGGGCAGTGTAATAAAGGTCACCGTGTTGCTAAAACCATATATCGTCCAAGTGCAGGGAATCCAATTCCTACAAAAAAATCAATCTGTTGACTTTTTATGTTTTAATGATTTCCGCTTACAGCATCGTAAGGACCAATGACTTCTTCAGCACGAAATACACATCAGACAGACAATCGCTTAAGCTGCAAGAAGAAGCATTACACTCTGATGTAATGCTTTTTATTCATTGTTTCTGGCTGATTTTCAAACCAAATACGGCAATTTTACTTATTCACAAAACTGCTAAGCCAGAAATGGACTCTGTCGATAAGCTGATTTTCTTAGGAAATTTGGGAAGTTTCTGTGAAGTAAAATTACTGAACCTAAATGAATGTTTGGTTTAAGTATTGAGTTATCGCAATCTTGTAACCACGTAGACCTTTTCGCAAAATTCGTCCATGCGTCCAATCGCCAAGGAATTGACACATTTAGATTTTCACGACCGCTCTGACGTATAGCTACAACATTCGCTCATTGCATTTCTTTGTCTCATTGGTTGGTGAATTATCGAGCTATCAACGTACTTAACGTTGATAGCGTTGGAACGTTATAAATATGTGCAAAGCCTACACTCAACATGATTTTGATGAATAATGTAAATAAGTTATAGACAGTATGGACACGTACTGGACACATTATAAAATGGTAGACACTGACAAACACGATAATCAAAACAATAAACTCGACATAGCTCCCGCCTGAAATAAACAAATACGGCGTTTCTAATGAAAATCACTTTATATAGAAAGCCGCTAATGCTGTACCAACAGAAAATAAAAATTTCCAATTTGATTTACTCCTAAGTAGTGTACAGAATGATGTGAGCAATGGCAACAAACCTTTGAAATCGTACATCTTTACATATAATTGGATTTATTTGCATTATATTTGATATTATATTAAGTTCACGGTATGATTCATAATTAAAGTTGACACAAGACTTTTTTAATTTAGAATGTTTGAAATTCGTTGTTTCTTAGAATACTCTGCAAGTGAGCAAAACATCTTCCTCATCTAAGCTGATTAACATCAGATTAACGACACATATCTCTTCAAAAAAAACACTCAACAATACAGTCATTTCCTCTTCTTTATAATCTAGAATAAGAAATGGAAATCGCGTTTATGCCAAACTGAATACGCACACACATTGAAAGACCGGTTATTCGAATTCACCTATAAGTAGTTTGAAATGCAGAGAATCATCTCAGTTAGTATTTGGTTAAGCGAAATTACGAAACAGTTCGTGTTATGCTTCGCTAGATTGGATATCCTTATAAAAGTATACATGCGAAGATACGATATATATTTTGCATTTATTAAATTAATTGGACCAAATACGATATCCAAATGAAACTTTAGATTATTTAGGAAATCCTCCCCATACAATCTTCATTGAAGGCAAAGAATGCTTACTAATCGTTCACAGAAAAGCAGATAGTTACTATTTAATTTGAACAAATTAAATGTTCTAGTGAAGTGAAAAGTGTATTCTTTGCGCAATTTAGCAAGACAATCGCGTAGGCTTCTCTCTCGAATGAGAGAGGTTGATGTTTCCTATTATTCGCAAATTCATTCAATTCAAATAGATCTCAGAATAGAAAATGTTGAATACAAACGCAAGAAGAGCACCATTGATTTTCATTCTTTTTCTATTAAGCGGTGCGCCGGTTATGTTTAACGAGGTGTCATGTCTAACCACCTTTGGTGTGCTGCGAGTTAATAGAAGTGGTAAGTAATATTTTGTTTGCACAATATCATTTTACCGTTTTCTTCTCTAGTAAATTATAAACAGAGGTACCTAGCTAATAGTAGAAAATACTGTTATTTTAGTATATTAATTAATAATTATCTTGAATATATATTTGAAAAAGTTTATGTTGAAAAGTAGAGTAAACCATTACTAGATAATAAATTAATAGTATTAAAAGGTTGCCTCATAATATTGTACCTACACTGCCGTTCAGAGAAGTTCGGTCGGTTAGTAAAAAACATGAAAAGGTTACAGAAACAAACGAAACTAAAAACAAAATGCAATTTTATTGTATGTACAGGTAAAAAAGACAAAAATAAATAAATAAAAAGTTATTCTGACCTAATATAACATACTGAACATTATATTTTTTTTTTCATCGAAAAAACCTCCTTTGCTGTTAATCACCGCTCGAACTATTCTAGGCATTCTTTCGATAAGTTTTGTTAAAATGGATTGTGGAATATTAATCCATTCATGTTGCAGAATATTCCATAAATGTTGTTGTGAAGTTGGACATATTTTTCGGATCCTCCTGTCCAGTTCATCCCACAACAACTCTATAGGGTTCAAATCTGGGCTTTGTGGGGGCCATGTCATTACTTTCAGGGTGTGCTGTTTTTCTTGCTCCTTTAGATAGTTCTTACACACTAACGCAGTGTGTTTTGGGTCGTTGTCATGCATGAATGTAAAGTTTTATTATACGCAGTCCTGATGGCACTGCATGATTCTGGAGTATTGCAAAATAATTTTCCTTCCGTATTGCACCCTGCACTCTGTCCCAGCAAAGGCGAAACATCCCCACACTAACAGAACTACGCCCTTGGTTCACTGTAGGCACAATGCAGTTCGGGATCACTTTTCGGTTTTAGATCTTCGGACATAAACTTGTCGATTTTGCCCAAAAACCTCAAACTTTGACTCGTCACTCCAAAGCACGTGTTTCCAATCATCTAACGACCAATCTAGATGAGAACGGGCCCACTGTAGCCGTGTTGCTCTGTTGCCCCGACGTAATAAGGGTTTTCGAATGGCAATGCGTCCATGAAGGTCCGCATGTTGAAGTCGACGTTTTACCTTACTCGCGGAAACTTGTTCTTCACGGCCGCGATTGACTTCGGCTGCTATTTGGGGCGCTGTTAATTTTCTATTGCGTTTGCTTAATGATACAATTCTCAAATCTTCAGCTTTTGTTGTTTTCCTAGATGCTCCAGGACGGACACGATTTTCTATAGTTCCAGTTGTCCGATATCGCTTTATGATGTAATTTACTGTTGAACTTCTCATATTTATTTTTTCAGCAATTTGTCGCCCAGAATATTCTTCTTCAAACAGCGTAATAATGCGTGAACGTTTTTCTACACTGGTAGGCTTGCCACGTGCCATTTTGAAGTAAATTTTCTGAAAACTTTCGCGCAAAAACGACAGATGCACACCAACACACGTTTAACAGTAAAACGAAGCATATTTATATCTTTACGCCTGTGATAAATAAACAAGAGTGATACTGCGGTATATTTCCTAAATGTATTGTTCGTTAATAACCCCGAAACGACCCGTTTCTAAAGATCGGTACTTCTGAGAAATTCTTGCAATGATAATAAAAGGGACTTTATTGTGGTTGTCGCAATATTTCTACTTTACATAATAATTTATGGCTTTAATCCCTTAGAAAAGAGTGTATGCTTAATATTTTTCTAATTTTATGCATTAATAATTGTATACAGTGTGATATAATAGATTTTTATTGTATGACCGATCTTCACTGAACAGCAGTGTACATATTCTAAGTATATCTTCAATGAGAACTCAAAATCCAGATTCACCTTCAGATATAATTGGCGATGTGCGTATTATTACCTCCAGCAACTTCCTTGATACAAGGCATATATATACGCAAAGAAAGTATTCCTATGTTCAAACGCTTTCATATTTACTAATAATAATTTTTTGTGTGGATTGGTGGACGTCAGTAAATTGTTCTTATCACTGGTTATAGAGGCTGGTCATTAATAAAATATAGACTACTAATTTCAAAATAGTTTTTCTCGATTTTGTTAAATGGAACACTCTGCATATTATAGCTAGAATTGCATTCTGCATCCATATTAGGTTTCCCTATATTTATTTTTAGCGGTTTCTCCAATAATCCAGAATAATCAAAATTTCAAAGTTGTTAATAGATGATTATCATAGTAATAAATATCAAGTAAGCGGGTAATAAGAACTACAACAAATGGTAAGTTGCCGAAGCATGAAAAGTTCACTGAAGAGCGTTCGTTTTACATAAAAGCGAAAGATGATACGGAAGAAATCATTTTCATACTACTGAGCGAAGCAGAAAGTAATCCTTTTTTTAGCCGATAGATTTTACAGCGAAAAATATCCTGACAAGAGATGTCCAGAAAAGAAAGTTCCAGTAACGAGATTTATTAAAACGGGAAGTGTCGTTTAGAAGAAATTGGATAGCACAAAAAGAGGAAGGAAATCAATAAAATGAATTAAACGTTCTGCTGACGGTTACTGAAGATCTAAATCTGAGTCAAAGAAATATAAGTAACAACATACGAATATTAAAGAAAAATCATTACCATGTTCAGTTACGTCCAGAGCTTGATGCGGATTTCGAAAAACGTTTTCAGCTTTGTAACTAGGACAATGATAAATTACAAAAAAATCAGGTGGAAATTATGTTAAGACTTCAACAACTATAGAGCACATTAAGCAGAGAATTATTAATGCCTTTCGATGCATACAATCTCTGAAAAATTAAGGCGAGCTCAGAAATCATTCATAATCAATCTTTGTTTGCAATAACAAGGAAAGCCCTTTGAACGTTTGTTACCTTACACATTTCTTTCTTTCATTATTGTCTCTATATTTGATTACTAGTTTAAATTGAATTAAGTATTACATAGTATTTTATTAATTTCGTCAAGTTTTGCATTATTTTTAATAATATATGTTGGCATTTTATTTTTACTTTTACATTTCAGAAAATTTTGTTGTTAATACATTCGTCCGCTTTTTCTTTAAATTAATTCACTTAAAATTTATTTAAAAAAAGACAAATAGATATGGGGAAACCTAATATGGATCGATGCAAAATATAATTCGCCAATTAAGAGAAAAAAGATGTTACAGGTCAACATCCTAATAATAAAAACTATCAACAAATTTCGCCAAGCGCGCATTAGAAAATTTACAGTATTTCAGATTTGATACGTAGTATTTCGAAAGCAGAGATCCATTATTAAGTTCCACGAGATAACAAACTTCAATTCAGTAAATATTCAAAATAATAATTACAGTTCCCACTGCGATAGCCTGTATGAGCTTCATCCTTTCCGTTATAATGTTCCAAATCATGCAAAACATCTTTAAGCTTAATCCAACTTCAAAGTATACATACAGTTTCTGGACGTATGTAAACTAAACCAGTTCAGAAACCCGTCCGGTTCTTTTAGAATCATATTACAAATTACGTATGGCACACGAATAATAAACATTTCAATGATTATCAAGCTTATTAACCTCTTGATTTAAAATGTTATTGCTTGCTAATTTAAAATTTACCGTTTGGTGAACATTCCACTTTTGAATATTTTTTACTTCTCCCTGGTTATATGCTGCGAAATGGAGGATCCCTATACGAAAACAGAAACGTAATTTTAATTTCTAATTTATTAGATGATAACTACATATTAAGGTTTCTATTTCTTTTCTCAAATAAGCATCTAAAACATTGTTGCTTAACTCAGGAAATTTGAAGTAGATACGCATTTACCGGATACCTTGACCTCGAAGTCTAAGAAATCGGTCGCTAACATCACGATTATAAAATTTGCTAAAACACTACTCAATTTTTTTTCTTATTTAAAGCCAGCGGCAATAATAAATACACATCAACTTACCGTTCTTTCCGCAGTAGAAATTAGAACAAATTTTTATTCGCAACTTTTTCTCAATCTTTCTCCTCTGTATTAGAAAATCTGTGGAGCTTATA